>JAVMKO010000003.1:1754314-2264249 GCA_032164245.1 Sternotherus odoratus | reverse complement strand
GGGTAATAGTAATAAACAGTAACAAGATAACAAACAATACAAAAGAGTGACTCCGCAGCTTTGAAAAGAGGAGCATGAAGCTCAGGCCCAAAATCCCAATTACCTTGGCAATAGCACATATAAAACCCCAGCTGAGAAAAAAACTAGTTATCACACTCTGTTGACAGCACGTCTGTGGCGGGGGTGAAGCCCAGGCCCTACAACATTTTGGGTAATTGGAACCCGCAGAGGAGGAACATTGGGGAGTCCCTCGATGTCTCAGGGGGTGGAAGAAGGGAACCAAAACCCTCTGGTGATGATGTACCCAGGGACACGAGCAGGTAAGATGGACTGTTTTGTCTTTTTCGCTTCACTTTAGGAATGGTGGCGTCCTTCAATGGTGCTGTGAAGACCTGAACCGCACACACACAGTCACTGGAATGGACTGCACCACTTGTCAGTGAGTTCAGTCCCTTTATGCATCTAGTGGTGGGAAAATATGGTACAGTCCCAGCAAGGTAGAAAACAGTCTGAGGTAAAATTGTCCTTGGAGTTCCCAGTGGCGGGAAAAGCCAGTTGGATCCAGTTATGTCTGGGCCATGATAACAATAAACAACAAAATGGCGGTCACAAGATGGCAGTTCAGACTCCATTTTGGATTGCTGCTATATCTTTACAAACTCACTTCAGCTTCCCACATTGGATTTCTGGTCTTCACTCCAAATGGTTACTGGACCTAGGCTCCAAATCCTCCAGACACTAGGTTATGATTCAGAAAAGCACTAAAGCATGTGCTTACGTCCCATTGACTTCAGTGCTTTGCTGAATTGGGGCCTTCATTATTACCTCTGGCTGTCTGTTATGCTCTTTCTCTCTCTCCTTTCATAGTGCTGCTGTTACTGGCATTAAGTATCAGAACTAACCTTGTAACTTGTTAGAGTCTAATTTAGAGTCGCCAATCTGTCCACCCTTTTTTTCAAACTCACTGATAATCAATTAATATAAAGGGGTGTTTATTTTTTAAAGTGTGTTGAGGTGGTTTTGAAAATTCCACCCATAATGAAATAACATAAGCCAAGAGTATTCCTCTCAATACACAAAAGGCAGCCACCTTCACCCTTCACGATCTTGAGAGAAAAGAATCTTGAGAGAAACAGTGTGATCAGCTAATTGTGAACACTGCTGAGAGATGAGAGACACACTCAAGTACCTCAGAACCAGTGATACTTGAACATGCTCAGCCTCTTGTATGATCAGACCTTACTTAAAAATAAATTAATTTCTTATTGGAATGCAAAAACTAGAATTGAGAAGACTAAAACTGAAATTATTTACGGAGGTACAATTGCAGCAAAAAAACCCAACATAAATTGTTCCATTTAAATCATAACCTTTTTTAAAGATGGTCTAACTAATATATTATCTGCCTCTGCCTCTGAGGCTTTTGTGTTGTAATATGCTCTCAGTAGGGCTTTTTTTGTTGTTGTTGCACTACTAGAAACAGCGTTTGGCTGTAGCACACAAATTATACTGATGTCAGCTGGACAGATTACTGTATAGCTACAAAAAAATTCTTTCCATACCGTTCAAGGTCTTCCTCTCCAGCTCACAATTAGAATACAGGACCTGATTCTCAGTTAAATCTCTTGATTGATTTAAATGGGAGTTTTGGTCTCAAGAAAGAGGGCAGAATTAGTCCCCTCCATGTACACAATGTTGAAGTTCTCTTACTTTCAGAACTTAAAATTGGACATGTTCTTAAGTGTCTTGCTAAATCATGGTCAAAGGGCCTCAAAAACTGCTCTGACTGAAGTCTTTGGGAGTTTTGCCATTCATTATCATCATTACAATTAAGACCAGCTTTCTGTTTAAAGCTTGACTTTCCTGAGTGCTCTAAAACCTACATAGTTACTGCAATTGCCTGGACATTTAATGAACCTCATGGGGACCTGGCACTCTGTTAGTGATCCACAGTTGGGGCCATTTGACCAAGGAGTTCCCAAGATACAACCCCTGACAAAAACCCAGCTTTTCTTAACATTGACATTCTGACACCCTTTTTTTGCTCACAGATAAGGAACAAACCAGGGCTTAGATCATCGCTTGAGTCTCCAATGTTCAAGGGTGACCCCAACACAGAGCCTGGCACCCACGATCTTTTGGGGGAAATAAACTTAAAATTTACTTAAGAAAGATTTTGCTTCTGCAGTTAGGCTGCTTACAAGCCTCGTGTGCTTATTCTCACTCCCAATAGATTACGGTGAGCACGTGTGGCCAGAGGTGTTAATAGTATTGTTTCGTTGAAAGTTTCCTACCAGCTGGACTGCTCAAGACTGAAGAGCCTCCATTGAAGCTGACCCGACGAGTATCAGTGTGAGTCCGACCTAGGGCAGGAACCTGGAAAAGGTTAGGAGGCGTATTGACAAAACCTGCCTCTTCGGATTGTTTGTTTCTATTCATCTGGGGCAATATAATCCAAGTGCTCTTGTAAAAAGTAAAATTTAGACATGTGACTGGAGGGAGAGGCATGTTGGGGGGGCGGAGGAATGGGGGAATAGGTGTGAGAGGAGTTTGGGGCTGCACGGATGGGAGGGGGATAAAAGATGAGCGGCAGGGGAAATTAGAAGGATTGGGGGAACCAGGGGATGGGGAGACAAGAGAGACACTTGTGAGGGAGTGGCAGGGGATCATGGGGAGAACAGGAACTGGATCAAGAGTGTGTGGGAGTCAGGAGGGGCTCTGTTTGGAGAAGGTGGGTAGGAATGAGTGGCCTGGGTCCAGACTGGGGCAGAAGTCTCAGCCAGGGATGGGTAGTGAGGGGGGGGGGGACCCAACTCAGAGTGCAGCTCAGGCTATACAAGCAAGGTAGTGTGCGGTCCTCCAGTAAACTGCAGCCTGTGATACATGTACACAGCAGCATAGGGCAGGAGACAACCAGGAGCAACTTCTTACATATGAATGGCTTCTACGGGGCCAACGAATGGAGGTGGGGACAGGCCATAGTTTTGCTTCAACTACTTGCTTTCTAAAGCCAAAACAAACAACAACATTTGAAAATATTGCATGCATTAGGTTTCATATATCTTTTCAAAGGTGAAAGATAAAGGGAAAACCATAATAAACCTTTGATCAGCCCATTTGTGAATAAAAGACTACAGCTTTTCCAGGTCAGAGAGCACGGCCTCCTTCGTAAATTCTGCCCATTCGGGGGGGATTCTTCCTTTACCCTCAAATTTTCCAGAATATTCTATTTCTATTTGAGAATGGAAACGGCACACAAACCATTTCCAGTAAGACTGTGCTGAGTTGTCTGGTGTGATGCTCCATTTGGCATGAACGGGACCAGCTTGTCGATAATTCCTGTACGGAATTTTATTGCCCCCATTCAGGACCAATTTGCAGTCACTTGCTACAAGGCTGGAACAGATGTCAGTAATGAAATGATTTGTTCGATGCCATTGGATGCCAGTCACAGCTTGAGGACGATGGAAAGGAACACTGTGGTCTCCACTATGGCCAGAAAATGTGTTTGTGCAAACAGCCTTGCAAAAGGGACAGGTCTCCCAGCATCCACAGAGCTGTTCAAGCAGTATTTCATGAGGTTTTGATTTTAATGGTTCTATATCAAGTGCAGCAAAGTCCCATTTCAGATTCTCTTTTACAGAATTCAATGCCTCGACCATACTTTTTTTAAGAAACTCTATGTCTTTTATCTCCTGATGTTCAATGCTTTTTAGCTCATTTCGGGGAAAGTGTAAGTCACCTCGAAGTCTGTTGCAAAATTCATCCAACCATAAGGATGCATTGCCATTTTTCTCTCTGACAACTTGAGTTGATTCATCAATAGCCGTATGAACTGAAGTGCAGAAAACACGAAGACGACTATTTAAGAAAGATAGAAGTTTTGCTTTTTCTTTGTCTAAATAATTACCAACACACTTTTGGATAAAATTTTCAAAAAAGTCCTGTGGAAACTGAATGTATTGCTTGTACTTCTCAAAGTTCTCCTCTTCTGCAAGAGACTTTAGAATATGTGTTTCCAGTTTGGCTCTATTGCCACTGAAGGCTGGATAGTTAGATCTCATATCGTCAGCTATGTCGATGGCAGTTTTATCGTAAGTTGCACAGCGGAGCGCTTGAGTTAGCTTGTTGCATAAGAAATCAGCGAATGTTGTGATGGATGTTGCTCCCTGGCAGGCAATCTTAAAACAATTGAAAAAATCCTCTCTCTCATGTTCAAGATACCTATGTGGGTCACTCGATAACTGGAATTCTTTGTACATCTCTCTAAACCTCTTTGCTGCCATTTGGCAGAGATACAATGACAAATCTATTTTGTATGCAGGTGTTATAGTAAAATTTGCATTGACAGGTTCAGAGCCTAGAGCTTGGTCTATTTTATTCACAATTTCATGAAAGTAACTGCAACTGTAATTCATTATATCTGGCTGTTTCGTCTCTGTGTATTGATTTATAAGTTTTGTTATGGTATGAGTTACCCCCTTCAATGTATTTAATGACTGTTTATCACCTTCTTCATGAGATGTCTTCCATTGCCAAATACTGTTTTTCATTTTGATATGCTGAGTAGGCTCAATACAAAACGCCGTACATTTCGAGAATTTTTCAATCCTCTTTAATAAATCATTTGTGGATGAAAAATGATCAGTTAGGAACTTCTCCACATCGGTACCAATTGCAGGTTCCTCAGCTGATGGGACAGTAGAGCATACCTCATCAACCCACTTCTGCCATGTACATGTAAAATTCTTTCTAAGTTCATTTTCGTTTAGCTTCTTGTCTCTATATTTTAGAGCTAATTCTTTGCTTCGTCTAAGCATGGAATCTTTATAAGTTGATCTCTTTTTTTCTAAACTGCTTTGATGATTTTTGAGACAGATTAGTTCTTTACCTTTTTGATGAGCTATGTCAACCAGCTGTTGTTTAAACATTTGCAGTCTGATTTCAAAATTTGTTTTCCATTGAATCAATACCTTACTGTCTTTATCTTCACCAAAATATTTTTCCAGATCCTTTGTGACTGCAGCGTATTTTTCATCAATTGGCTTCTCAAGCAATTCACTATCTATCTTGGATATTTCTTCATTTTTAATTCGATTGCTGAGCTTGTTCTGCAGGTCAAGCATGTGACTTCGTAACGCCCAGGTCCATTTACTATACTCTACTTCCAGCCGGTGGTAGGCTGCAATCTCCAGGGTGTTCTTAAAACTGAACACAAAATTTTCATTTACCAAACCCTTCCACAAGTCCTGAATGCGCACTTTCATTTCTGACATACTCAAAACACTGCACTGGGAATTTTCTTTTGCAGCCATGAGAATCTTGCTCTTTAGTTCCTGCACATTTTGGCTGTAACTGGGGTTTGGAGGTGCCATCGGTGGATCCCCTTCCCAAAGATGAGCAAAGTAATGAATGTGGGTGTTCACATCAAATCGGATAACGTCACTAAAGCAGGTAACATCACAGAACTCTTCCTGGGCTGCAAGAATAGCCATTTCATCTAATTTTTGTTTTAGGCGTCTACGTCCTTCCATATTTTTTTCTTTTGCAGTTAATTCTCCAACATTTTGGTGCACAAACAAACAGCTCGGGGAGAGCTTTACTTGCTTCATCCTCAGAAATGCCTGGACAGCGATCTGCAGGATATCTTGCATTTCAGAAGGATTCTCTCCAAAAATATTGATCACTGTCATGTTGCCAACACCAATGACAAAAGTAGCTAGCATATTGTCACGATCAAGAGTTGCTCTGTTTGCTAGCTCTATGGCCCGAAGCCCTTCAGTATCAATAATCAACATAAAGTCAAAGTTCAGCTTTTGTCTGAACTCTTCATCCACCTTCAGTAGGTGCATAAATGCTCCCCTAGTGCACCTCCCAGCACTGACATTGAATTGAAGACCAAACATGGTATTCAGTAATGTTGACTTCCCAGTGCTCTGGATGCCAAGCACTGAAAGGACAAACACTTTTTTGTCTCCTAGCTTCTCAGTTAACTTGTCAAAGATGGCTCCGATCCATTTCAGTGGCACATATGAAGCATCACCATCCATCAGCTCAATAGGATGCCCTGAAACCATCAGATTGACTGCAATTTGTGGCAGAGTAGGAAAATCTTTGTCTTTCGGGTTCATTGCATCCAGAGTTTCATAAATCTGACCTACTTCTCTGAAAATGTGTTCAAGGCCCAGGGAAGATCCATTTATCTCATTTGATAGTAGTTCTAATTTTTTTTCCAATTCATTATCTCCCGTATTTCTTTTTTCTAGCATTTGTGACCACAACTCGTGATATTTTTGGTGAAGTTCTGCAAGGTGACCAGAAGACAAGTCATCCATAAATACTTTCAACCACTGCAGGAAGTACATTTTAGTTGTCTCTGAATTTGATTGGAGAATGTCCAGCATTGACCTCATTAAAGGATTAAGTGGGAACGCTGTCCTGAATTGTCTGCGTCGTATCTTACGTTTTTCTGATTCAGTTTTGCTTTTGTGCTGCTCAATACCCATGTTTTCACTCTCATGCAAACGGGTGAGTTCTTTGTCCTTTTTACACCACATGTGCCATAATTCTCCTTGAAGAGGCAAGAATTTGGCCTTGGCCTCTACTAACTTTTTTGCATTCAAATTACTTATCATTCGCTTTGCCAATGACTTTCCTTCACTACATTCTGGGTTATCTTCATCAATGAGGAATCCATGATATCGAGCAATATCAGCACATGCATCTAGACTGTAAGGAGTATTTGATACTTCTAGAGCACACTTAATTTTTGCTTTAAGTTCGTCCATTAATTCAGCCTCATTACGGTTCTTGACAGCAATTTTTACTCGCTTTTCTTGCCTGTTAACTGAAATTCTCTCTTTGTCAACACAGAGAAAGATGAAAGGTTTTGGAGATTTCAGCAAGTCTTGTAAAAGTTTCCTGCCTCTTTCATTCTGATCAGCATCTGACAAGAGAACGACATTGACAGAAGCAATTTCCAGTAAAAATTTGACTTGTTGCCCATGTTCCCTTGCATCTCCATGCAGGTTTGTGAATGCGATGCAGTTATCAAAACTGTCATCATCCTTTCCTCCTGGACAGTACCAAGTGATTTCTATGACACCTTTCATCAAGAGACCTTCCTTGCTGCTGCCTCTACAATGACGGTGGAAAAAAATGTTATGCTTTTGCTTGCTCAATAAAGTATTTAAGATCTGAGATTTAGAAGATGAAGATGTTCCCAGTCTTATGAAAGATACCAGTGGTGTACATGCTTGATACACCCATTTGTCTTGGCATTTCTTAACCCCAGTCTCTTTCTTGTCTTTCTCATGACTAGTCCATTTCTTCTTAACCTGGCAAAAGGACCAAAGAGGGAATTCTATTTGAGAGGTACAGGGATTTGGCACCAGAAGTGGGAAAGCAAATTGACATAAAGATAGTTTTGTTGAAAGATATTGTCTTGTGAAGTCATCTGCACAGTGAAAAATTGCCATCTGGATGTCCATAGGGTGCACGTGTTTCTGATTCATAGCAGATTCACTAACCTCTTCATTGACATTATTAAAAAGATCATCTAAAATATCTAAAGATTCGTTCACATTGGCTGTGCTGTTCGGAGTATTTGTACCTTCTTTTGTTTTGCTGTTGTCCCTGCAAACCAGACACCTTACACGATAGTCCAGCATCAACAGCTTTTGCAAAAAATAAAGCGGCAGCTCACTCTCCGTTCTGGGCTGGTTGTCCTGAAAAGAGGTCTGGTTGATTGTATGGAAATCAGCTTTCGTCATTTTCCTTGGGTGGTAGTTTTCAAGTCCAAGACGCTTAATCAAACTTAGACACTGCAGGGTTTCACTAGAGCCGTGTGTCCTAGCATTAGTGGACTGCACTTCTTTTGGTTCTGATTTTGGTAATTTTACTGGTTCAGCTCTTTGACAAACATTTTCCACTTCTTTTGTCCTATCCTGTGTCTGCAGATTGTCTCTTGTGTCTTTACAGACCCCCTTTATAAGGGAATTTAAGTTTCTTTCTAAAACTTCCCAGTCATTGCATTCATTCTGCTTTTTAAGGATGTTAATAACTTCACTGGACAGCGAGTTTCCCAGGTGATGTTTCATAAAAGTCAGATGCTTGTTCTTCTGTTCTGGAGACACGTCTTTGAATTTAGCTGCTGTCACTGTCAGACCTGTCAACAGCAGGAAAGCCTGAGCTCTGGAAACATCCTGATCCCTAAGTATCAAATATCTCTCATGTGCCCTTTGCATTTCCTTTAACATGAAGTTAATTTCTGGGCACCCGAGGAGATTTTGAAAAGTGTTACTGTCCAGACGGTATCCTGCCCTGGCTGCAATGGAGAGCAATAACAGCTCTATGTCGATCTGCTCTCGGCCCTGTAGAGCCTTCCGCAAGGAACACAAAGCTAAACTCATATCTAATCTGGCCTTTGCCTTTGCTTCCTTCATGGCTGCGGGGGAGGAATTAGGCCCACAGGTAACAGCCCGTATGTAATTCTTCGTTTCCTGAAGGACTTGAATGAAATCAGCAAATTCAGAAACATGGAGAGATTTTTGTGGCTTTTCTTCAGCAGTAAAGATCCACTGCATAATGGAGGAAGATTGGGGGAAATTTTTAACTGAATAGACATGAGGATCCAGAACACAGCGCAGCAGAGATTTGGTGGCCATGGTGTTTTGTGCAGGTAAATCTTTGCATAGCAAAACTGTGTTTTCCAGGAAATCCTGAAGCACCTTATCCGACAGGCAGATGTCAATCCAGGTCCTGTTGTGTTTTGTTTTTTCATTTAGCTTCTGTTTGAAATTGACCAGAGTCACCAGCTGTTCTTCATCCCCAGTGACTTCCCAGGTCTTCATTTCCTCTAAAAACGATCTGGCCTCATCCACTGCGCTGACTAATTCCTCCCCAACCAATGTACTTGCACTTAGCTTTGTTAGGGCTTCATAGGCCCTTGTGAGGTTGCTGTTCATTTGACAAACATTGTTAAAATCTTGTCTGTGATTGGACAGGATTATGTCCCACACTGGAATCATTCGAGAGCCTCTGTCAATAACAGACCAGGTTTTGTTACTGGCCAGTAGCCCGGATTTCCAGGCTGTGAGTGAATCCACTCCAGGCGGGCCGCCTGTCTTGGTAAGAGACAGCTGAATCTCTGGTTGGAAGGTTTTTGTATCAGTGCCTTGAAGGGATATTTTGGAATCTGATTTTGATACATTAACGCTTCCTGCAGCACGACAACCGAGGCCACCATGGCTGCCCCCAACAGAAGAGCTGAGTACAGCAGATATTTGTTTCTTCACCTCGTCCAGCTGCTCTGCCCGGAATCCCTCCGAGGACGCTTTCCACCAGAATATCCCACCCAAGTGAAGGGGGCCCTGGTTTACATGAGACCCGAATCGGTTGAAGAATCGCCTGCCACTGCTCTTCAGCATGGTGAGCTTGTCTGGCTCTGGGGTTTGATTCAAAAGCTGCTCAATCTCTTTTAACTCTTGCAGCGCTTCACTGGAAAGACGAAGCTGATCCTTGGGGAAGTAGCATGAGGCCAGTGGGAAGTAGCTGTACTGGGTGATACAAAGGTAGGTGTGTTCTGAGCAGGATCTGTGGGTGCCTTCAGATGGGCTGTAATCGGAGCTGGTTTCAGCACTAAACCCCCCAAGTCCACCTTCGGCTGCGGTGCTAATGCTGAAGCCCAGCTTCTCCATGGTCTTTGTGAACGTGGACTCTGCTTCGGCAGATGAAAACTCCTTCTTCTCAAACAAGGGCCCTTGCTGTGGACCAAAGAGCTTGAACTCCTCTGGGATGTCTATGAGCTGCTCTCGCTTCTCCACCATCTCCATGAGTTTGTTGGTTTTGTAAATGCCCTGCAGGGCCAGCCCTCCCGATGCCCGCCTCAAAACATCCTTGTCAGGGAGATTCTCACTCTGGGACAGGGACTCCTGAGAGGGAGACCAGTACCCTGGGGCTAGGTCCATAGCTCCCTGCAGCTCCTCCTCTTTCTTTCTCCCAGCTGCCTCATGGTGGTTCCTGCCTTTCTTCTGCATTTCTTTTAATTCGGGCAGTATCAATTTAGCCTGCTCCTGCCTCTTCTTTTGCATCTCCGAGTGCTCCCCCTGCGGCTGCTTCATTGCTTTCTTGCTGTCTGTTAGGTTACATAGCTTTTTCAATGCCTGCTTTTCCCATGGGTACTGTATGTCACTCTCTAGCTTTAGGAAGTCATCATATCTCAGGTGTTCTAAAGCTTGTGGAAAGGTCACCCCAAGTTTATCTTGTAGCTTTGGAAGCCAGTACTGGGAACTCAGTCCCGTTTCAGTGAGTTTTTGTACCAGTTCTTCCATCTTGGTGCGTTTTCCTTCTACAGACACTCCCTGAACTACATCCTCTTGATGTTCCTCCTCTTCAGACATGGATTTAAAAAAGAAATATAGATTTTATATGTCATTTTTACCTGAGAACATTAACCCTCATGCAAATACTTTTCTAAATCTCAGTTTATTGGAATGTTCTGTAATTTCCCAGAGCTCAAACATTACAAGGCTGGTATCCCCACCCTGTCCCAAAGCCCAGTATAATGATACGCTAGTCCTAAAATTTCCAAGGCACTCACTTCACGGGACTGCGGCTGGCCTGTCCCCTCCTTTTCTGTCAGGATATGCAATAAAGGGTAGAAATTTAAATACACTTTAAAAATCTCCTCTTTAGTTGTGTCACCTTTTCACTCTGTCCACTGTTGTATTAAGTTTAATGGAATATATGGACCCAAAGAGTCAAAGGTGTTAACATGGCCCTGAAACTGCCCAGTCCTGAGTGGATTTAAACAAAGTTTGGGGTTTGGTGAACAGAGAGCTCCGTCTGCTCAGGGCCATGGCAAACACACCATTACAATCTCTAAAAACGTTATTAAAGGCTCAGAAAAGAAAGAAAAAACCAGTTAAAGCCTTGGAAATGTGAAGGAGCAAGTAAGGCTCATTTCAACCACAACCCTTGTTCCCTTTCCCTTTAGCTGCATAGAGTTTTTAGGGGGGGGGGGAAAACACCCTTGTCTGACAGTCTCTTAGATGGTATTAAGTAATAATTGACCTTTTGGGGAAAAGAAAAGCAGATAGTTGAACTGGGCTGGAGCTGTCATTGTTGCTGCGTTAAAGTTGGATCCTGCTTCCTTGCAGACAAAACAAGATGAACACACAGAGAAGGGTGAGAGAAAGGAACCGCAAAGACAGAAAATCCAGGTTCCACTCTGGTGTTGACTGTCACTTGCAGTCTCACTGCTGGAAAACAACAGCACACAGTCTCATCAGCCACTCTACGACCCGGCACACTTGTGCCAGCACTCACTGAGTTGCTTGGGGCATTGCTTTTAGTTGCCTTTTAAGTAACAGGCTAACAACCACGGTGCAAAATATGCAGCCTTGGCTGGCTAAACCAGATTTATAGTAGACAGATGGGAAAAGGAGCAGCTTAGGAGAGAGAAGAAATAAAGTGGGGAAGAAAAAGGACACATTGGGAGGGTTGGGGTGTTTGACTCAGTTTCACATTCCAGTTGGTGGCTGGGATTTAGTTGGAGCCAGTGGAGGTGGTGATGTTATTAAGGCCCCTCTCTCTGGCCAGGGCAGCTCTCAGAATTCGGATGAAGAGGGTCCAGGGTCCCAGGAGATTATGGGGGTGGCAGCCATGTTGGTGAGGCTCACTTCAGTAGCCAATTTTCAGTCATCCAGTGACACAGTAGCCAAAAGTCTCTTTTTTAAAAAAAGGACGCCAAAAGGGAGTGTTAGGTGGGATAGTCCAACCACCCCTTCCCCCCCCCCCCCCCAGCTTATTTTGTCTACCAATTAGGCCTAATTTCTGACACACCAATTTTAGTTCACTGATCTCTGGTTCCACACTTCTCTTTAGCAGGCATGATCTTAATCACAGAATCATAGGACTGGAAGGGACCTTGAGAGATCATCTAGTCCAGTCCCCTGCACTCACGGCAGGACCCAGCATCATCTAGACCATGGGTGTCCAATCTTTTGGCTTTCCTGGGCCACATTGGAAGAAGACGAGTTGTGTTGGGCCACATTCATAGCTGTCCTGGGCCGCATGTGGCCTGCAGGCCGCAGGTTGGACAAGCCTGATCTAGACCATCCCTGACAGGTGTTTGTCTAACCTCTTAAAAATCCCCAGTGATGGAGAATCTACAGCCCCTTCAGGCAATTTATTCCAGTGCTTCACCACCCTGACAGTTAGGAAGTTTTTTCTAATGTCCAGCCTAAACCTCCCTTGCTGCTATTTAAGCCCTTTGCTTCTTGTCCTATCCTCAGAGGTGAAGGAGAATAATTTTTCTCCCTCCTCCTCGTAACAACCTTTTAGGTACTTGAAAACTGTTCTTATGTCCCCTCTCAGTCTTCTCTTTTCCAGACTAAACAAACCCATTTTTTTCCCCTCATAGGTAATTTATTTCTTTTTTTATTTCCCCTCATATTTTTATTCCCCTCATAGGTAATATTTTCTAGACTTTTAATCATTTTTGTTGCTCTTCTCTGGACTGTCCAGTTTGTCCGCATGTTTCTTGAAATGTGGAACCCAGTACTGGACTCAATACTCCAGTTGACACCTAATCAGCGCAAAGTATAGCAGGAGAATTACTTCTCGTCTTGCTTACAACACTCCTGCTAATATATCCCAGAATGAAGTTTGCTTTTTTTGGAGCAGTGTTACACTGTTGACTCATATTTAGCTTGTGGTCCACTATGACCCGCAGATCTCTTTCTGCAGTACTGCTTCTTAGGCAGTCATTCCCCATTTTGTATGTGTGCAACTGATTGTTCCTCCCTACGTGGAGTACTTTCAAGAGCATTTGCAGAGTAGAACCCCAGAAACTTACTTTAAAAAAAATTAAAGCTGAGATTCTCCTTTTGAGAGAATCAGGAAATCCTGTTTTCCCTGCCTTATAACATGGGAACAAGGGGACAATCGATGAACTTAGAAGATGAGAAATTTACAACTGAAAAGGGAATATATTTGACACTATGTTAATTCAAACGTGGAACTTGCTACCATGGGAAATTTTTGAAGTCAAGAATTTTACATGCTTCAAAAATCGATGGGACAGTTTTATAGGGCAGAATATCCAGAAAATTATCATAATTCATAACCAGTTTTGGAAGGAATATTAATCTTACCTCAATAAGTAGAGAGACGAAGCTGAGGATATATAATGCTTCAGTGGTCAGAATTCTGACATATGCGACCGGAACACGGCCCCACACTGTTGAGAATGAAAAAAAGTTGGACGCTGTTCACATGAAATATCTTCACTTTTACTTGAGAGTCCTGCCCCCGCTGAGCTCCCCAGAATCCCCCTCTGTTCTGGGCGTCAGCCTGCCCCTGGCTGAGCTGCGTCTTCCCCTTCATCTAGGGACCCCAGTAGGAACCTTCTACTTAGCAGGGTTCCCAGCTCTGGCCAGTTCTGTCCCAACTCCCTTCACCTCCTGCTCTGCGCCAGGTCTCCCACCCAGCAGCTCCCAACTACTGCTCACTTGGGGCTCAGGTAGCTCTCTGCAGCAAGCACCCACCCTTAGCTAATGCCAGGTGTCTTCTGTCATGTCTCATCAGGAAGCAACTAACTAGTCAGGTGACCTAGACCCATTTCCTTTTAAAGGGGCTAGTCACCTAGGAGAGGGACCTAGACAACAGCCCCCGCTGGGGGACAACCCTGATGTTACGTTACTGAAATTACCTGGGATCATATAAATCATTGGTGCAACCAAGGTTCCGTAGGGGCATCAAATCTTATGTCAAGGGGTCATATAAGGTGTCTACGACCAGGTTATGGTCTGATGATTATGATTAATCTATCTGTATGTGTGTATCTTTTTTGTAGCTAAAGTTATGAATATTGGCTATATAATGTCTGTATTTCAAACTTATGCTTTGCTTCTGGGTGAAATCCCAGACAAGTTGCTGTTAGCGCTGCTGGCCTGGTTGATGGCCCATCAAGAACCATCAGCTACACAATGGACTCATTGAGAGAGGGCGGACACACCCTGTGGCTTAGGGAGGGGGCAGGAATTATCATGTGACTCAATACTCTATTTTGCTGTAAGTTTCCACAGCAAGGACAAAGAGAATTCCTGCACCTGGGGAAAACTATAAAAACCTGGGAGAGTCCCGCCCCCTCCCCCCCCAATGGGTCGTCAGTTTCCAGTCTTGCTCTGACCTCTGGATGGGACTTTGCTACACAGAGAAGCTTGGAACAAAAGACTGAATGACCCATCCATGTTGTTGATGTATTCCAGAGACTTTGATTTGAACCTGCAGTTTATTCTACCATTGCTGCAAGCCCGAACCAAGAGATTTCCCATTACTGCATGTAATTGATTTCTTTTAACCATTCCTAACCCTCACCTATCTCTTTTTCCTTGTATAATAAACCTTTAGATTTTAGATTCTAAAGGATTGGCTACAGCATAATTTGTGGTAAGATCTGATTTGTATATTGACCTGGGTCTGGGGCCTGATTCTTTGGAATTGGGGAGAACCGTTTTCTTTATTTGGGGTACTGGTTTTCATAACCATTGGTCCCCAGGACGGGTGGCTGCTGGTGGTGATACTGGGAAGCTGGAGTGTCTATTGCTTGTGTGACTTGTGGTTAGCCAGTGGGGCGAAACCAAAGTCTTTTCTGTTTGGCTGGTTTGGTTCTCCTTGGAGTTGGAAAACCCCCAGCTTTGGGCTCTAGTTGCCCTTTTGGAAGCAATTTGTCCTGATTTGGCACTCTCGGTTGGTCCCACCAGGAACAGCACCGTCACACCTGAATTATCCTGAGAGCCACAGGTCTGTCCTATGTACCAAATGAGACAGGAGTCCAGCGGGAAGATAGCACATGATCACGAATGAAAGACTCTGTGAGAAAGCATCAGACACACCAAGGGCTGAATTAAGGTTGCAACCCTAATTTGGCAATTACTAACTTTTGAGTGGTTGACTCTGCGATCTCAATTGTGTTCTTTTAACACAGGTTTTCTGCATGTCATTTCCCAGAGTTTTAAAAAAGCAAATAGAAAAACAGCAATTCCGTCCTGTGGTGTCATGTCGGCACCGACATGGTTCACCGGGAGGATTGGATCCTTTAGATCCATCGCACAGAGCTCTGCCACATCAGCTAACTGAGCAATAGCAGGTCCTCACCTGAGCTATGGACCAGCCCTATGGGGGAACGAGATGCACATTTCACCAGTGGGTTCCCCAGGTTATTTGCTGACAGCAGAGGAAGGGTGAGTCTCAGGAATCGTGGGATCCAGTCCAGGCTCTGAGGAGCGTGTGTTCTACTGTGCATAGAATCAGATTCTTCTTCCATCCCTCACAAGGTCGACCCCTCTTGTCCTGTCCCCTCCAGCCTGTATGTGTCCCGGTTCTCTCTTCCCCAACCCCAGCTCCTTGTGCCGTTCTCCTCGCCTGTCCAGTTCTAAGATCCACGCCTCACGATTGCTGTTCCAGTCCCAGTCTCCTTGCCCAGCCTGTCCTAGTGTCCCCGTTCTCACTCTTGGCTCCACAGCCAATCGCTGTCTTCCCATCAAATTTCCCATTCTTCAGTTATTCCCCCTTTACACCAGCCAGCCCCAGTGACCCACCTCCAATCTCAGTGTCCCCACCCCTGTGGCTACTCAGTCCTGTCTCCTACCTCCCCAGCTCACGTCAAAGTCTCATTGCCCACCTATCGCTACGTCACTCTCCATGCCCTGGCTCCTCTTCAGCTCTATCTCCATTCCTCCGCTGGATCCCAATCCCCCTTCTCTTGCCAGCCAATCCCAGGCCCTCTCCCTCCCCCAGCTCTCAGTCCCAGTCTCCCTGCCCCTTCAGTCCCAGGCTACTCCACAATCCCTGAGTCTCATTCTCCCTGGCTAGTGAGTCCCAGGCTCCCCATCCCACCCAACTCCCAGATCCTCTCCAGCTCAGTGGTCTCCAAACTGTGGGGTGTGCCCCACTAGGAGGGTGTGGAGGAATCTCTGGGGTGAGGGCGTGGCCAGGCCCGATCCAGCCCCCACAAGGAGGGAGGGTGGGAACACCGCCCAGCCCTACTCTGTCCCCATCTCCACTCCTGCCCCATTCACAGCCCCCATCTACAGCTGCAGCTATGGGTGCACTCCAGGTCCCTGGCCACAGGCCCCACTCCTGGCTGTGGTTCAGCCACTGTCCCCTTCTCTGGGCTGCTGCCCCCGGCTTCTAGCCACAGCCCCCAGCCTGGCTGCAACTCCGTGGCCAGGAGGGAGGGGCACAGACACACTCTATTACTGGTAAAGGGGGTGTGAGAAGAAAGGTTAGGGGACCACTGCTCTAGCCCCCAGTCCCAGTCTCCACCACTGAAGCTCATTGTGCAAACCTACTCCCCCCACATCCCTGGTCTGGTTCTTGTATCTTCCACATTGGATTCAGGCCCCTTCCTCCCCCAACCTGCCTTTGCACCCCCTGGGGAGCACTAAGAGCCGGAGAGAAGGAGGCTCCTTGCCCTGTTTCTGTGCCCATCTTGGAGGATTCAGGAGCAGCAATTTCAGGAAAGCGCTTGCTTGGCCCCTGCAGCCCCAGGCTGGGTTGTGCTCAGTGCAGAGGGTCTCTGGGGATAATTTAACCGCAAAGCTCCACCCTGTCTCTACTGAGAACTAAGATTTCTCAGAGGCTTCTGACTTGACCAAATTTGGGAGACATTTCAGAGGGGTGGCAAGAGGCACATCCTTACTGCCAATCTGAACCCCCGGCCACATGTCAAGTCCCCGCTCCCAAACCTGGGGCCACTAGAGCTTCTCCGAGAAAAGGCTGGACAGGTGTTTTAACAAGGGCGGTGCAAAATGGGAGGGGGCTGCTGGCCCCTCATTGAAACTCAGTGGGTTCTTTTTTGGTTGGCTCTCTCCCAGTCCCCAGGACCAATGGTCAGTGAAGGGAGGGTTCCCCAGAGTGGGGCCAGCCCCTGGCCTAAGTGACCATGCTGAGAGCTGGGATTAAGCGCTCCCTGGATCCTGAGCCCATACTTATCAGGGTGACCAGGACTCTGCCACACAGGCAGGTGGAAGAGTCGTCCTTGATTCCACCGGGGTGGTGCAGAAGCCAGGAAAGTTCCCCACAACAGCTGGACCAATCCCCTCGCCTACAAAAGCATTTTCCCCAAAACTTTATTGGCAATGGGTGAAGAGCTTCAGCTGAAACTTGCCAAAACTGAGCCCAGCGCTGACACCCAGTGTGGAAAGTTGCAGCCCAAACAGTTAGAGTTTGGCAAAGATGCCAGCCACTGAAAGCAGGGCTCTTGTAATGAAAATGTTGGGCACCCTTAGCTACAGGGATCACTCCTGGTCCCGTCTACTAGACTAGACTAGAATATATAACAGTCTCGTTAGTCCGTCCAGCTGGCTTCTGAGTCTGCTCTCCCCTTCGAAACTACCAGCCTGTTCTAACACCAGAGTCTCCCCACCATTAGCATCCTGACCTACAACCTGCTGCTAGACCCAAAGGTCCCCACTTTGCCCCGCCTGGTCTGATCTGATGTTCCCCAAAGCCAAAACGGTACCTTCTCTCTCCAACGTTTTCCAGCTCTCTGCTGTGCTCCGTACTTGCTCCCCTCTTTCCTCGCTCACGGGACACTGACTCTGCAAGACTATTTATTCCGCAAAACTTCTGCTTTGGTAGCTTGCCAATACCTCACCCCTGAATTCTTGTCAATCACCTAGGTGCAGAAAGAGTCATTGCAAACAAATGGCCTCCTCCCAGGCATCCCATCATGGCCTGGGGCAGGCCTGCAATTAGCCCTTCGCCTCAGCTCCCTCTGGGGTTACCCAAAGGACTCCACTTACACAAAGAACACCCCTCCTGAGGCCAGTTTATTACAAATACCTTGTGCAAACAGTCTGTAGCAGGTGTCCCCAAACACAGTCCACAGCACCCTTGTGCATTTAGACCTTGTTCTCACCAGGCCTCTGTGTTATAAATCACAGCTAGGTTCTTCCTCTATCCCCGTCTGTCCCTCTGCCAGGACAGCAGTCCCAGCCCTTTCTTTTGGGGTGCAACTGAGCTCTTCCCAGCAGGACTCCCACAGCCTCTCCGCTGGGAGCATCCCTTGCCAGGTGAGCATCCCTGGCTCCCCCTGGCCCTCTCCCACTTCCTCTGGGTCCAACTCTCCAGTAAGGAGATGTCAGAGGTTAGGTCCCTCTGCTGCTCCCCCTTGGCCAGGCTCATAGCCAGCAGGGTACTCCCGCTGCTGCTCCCCTGCCTTCAGCCCTCTCCAGCTCTCTGGCCCTGGCTTGGGGATGACAGTCAGCAAACCCCTCTTATTGCTCTCCAGCCTTCCCCCAGGAACCACCTGGCTCTAGCAGCTCCCATCACCTGTTCTTCTCCTGGCTGACCCAGTCTGCACTGATTCCTGACTGTCTACAGCCTCTCCCCACCTGCTGCCCTGCCTTCTGAATTGGCCCATTTGGGTGCACATGGAGCGGAACTGGAGAGCTGAGCCCATTGTCATGTAATGGGTCAGATACCCTGTGACAGTGATCAGTGTAATCCACGGGTAGCAAAGTTCTGACTGAGCTCTTAGAGGGAATATAAAAATAGGAACAGGTGGTAAGTAATAGTCAGCATGGATTTGTGAAGAACAAATCACATCAAACCAACCTGATAGCTTTCTTTGATGGTGGTAACAAGCTTTGTGGACAGGGGAGATGCGCTAGATGTGGCATGTCTTGACATTAGTAAGGCTTTTCATATTGTCTTGCATGACTGTCTCAAACAAACTGTGTTAGTCTGGATCTGCAAAAGCAACAAAGAGTCCCGTGGCACCTTATAGACTAACTAACAGATGTATTGGAGCATAAGCTTTTGTGGGCGAAGATCCACTTCATCAGATGCATGTCTTCACCCACGAAAGCCTATGCTCCAATACATCTGTTAGTCTATAAGGTGCTACAGGACTCTTTGTCGCATAAACAAACTAGTGAAATACAACCTAAATGGAGCTTAATTGGTTGGATGCATAACTGGTTGGAAAACTGTTCCCAGAGAGTAGTTATCAGTGGTTCACATGCTGGAAGAGTATATTGTGTGGGGTCCTACAGGAATCGGTCCTTGGTCTGGTTCTGTTCAATATCTTCATTCAATTCTAGCTTATATAGGTCCCATACCTCTCCCACTCATCAACCTCTGAGAGGACTGGTTAATTTGAGTCAGCTGCTTGTTTGTTTTTTCCCTCACCCCCCTCCACTCCTCAGCCCATGAGACATTGTCAGAGGTACAAATGGGAAACAAATTCTATGCGATACCTGGGAATTCAAATCTTAAACATCCTAGGAGAGCTGTACAATTTAAATGTCAAAACACTATGCCAGCAAACGAAAGCAGATCTGGAGGGCTAAGGGACGTATGCAATAAGGGTGAGGAAGAATAGCCCCTGTCAAAATGAATATTTAACCAAAGATACCTTTTTTTGTTTCAAAATCTTCCTATAACCATCCCAGATGAAACTCTAACAGGAACACTGAGAATATTAGCTGAATTTATACGGAATAAGAAAAGACTGAGCATGAATGCAGATGCTTTGGACAGCCCCAGTAAACAGGGCAGACTAATTGCCCCAATTATTATATGATACTTTCAAGCCAGCCAGCTCAAAGCAGTAGAGGATTGGGAGTGCCCTAACCCAGCCAAACTCGGATGATTCTTCAATGATAAGGATCTGCAAACTGGCACCCAGACCTTGGCTTACAAGTCAGTTGTCATCCCCACCCTTCTCTATGGGTGAGAGACCTGGGTAACCTACAAACAACATCTCAAGCGGCTGGAGTGGTTCCAGAAGCACGACCTCAGGAAGATACTTTACTGAACAAGAAAACTGTGGCAGTGTAAATATTCCCAGATATTTGGTCAGCAGGTCATGCTCCACACATTTGCTGAGGAGGAGAATATCATTGGGGTTTACATTTCCCACCCCTTTTTTGCTATTGCGCCACTCCTGAATTGGGAATCCCATCTGACTCATCGAGTGCTGGAGCGTCCCAGTGAAATCTGCCAGGAGAATGGGTTTGTCTGCTTTAGGAGTGGCTGTGAGGACTGCATTGAGAGCACTATACAAGTGCTCCTTGTTGTCCTCCTAATCAAGTGTTGGGGCGTATGCACTGATCACTGTAACACATTGGTTATAGCTAAGAGTCATGAAACGCTCGTTGATCCCCATGGGAAGCTCCAAAAGCCGACTGACTATCTTATTTTTGATGTAACAAAGTCCTGTGGCACCTTAAAGACTAACTATAAAGTTTTGAAGCATAAGCTTTCGTGGGCTAATATTAGCCCACGAAAGCTTATGATTCAAAACTTTATAGTTAGTCTTTAAGGTGCCACAGGACTTTGTTACCTCTGCTATTCCAGACTAACACGGCTACCTCTCTGATTCTTATTTTTGATGGCAAAGCCAATCCCGTGATTGTGTCTGTCTTCAGGTGAGTTTTCTTTCCAAAAGAAGGTGTAGCCACCTCCATCCTCTTTTAGTCGACCCTCATTGGCCCAGTCGGTCTCACTAAGAGCTGCAATGTCAATGTTGAATTGCAATGTTATTGCAATTCTTCTCTCTGTGCTGAGTCCACAAGGGTGCAGACATTCCAGATGATGAAATTCATAGTCTTATAGTCTTGTTTCAGCTGTGGAGTTGAGTGATCCCACTGGCTGCAGACACCCAATAGGAATAGCAGGGGGTTGGACTAGATGACCTCCTGAGGTCTCTTCCAACCCTGAGATTGTATGTTTCTAAGAGTGTGAGACAGCCTATGTTTGGGGCACCATTTGGGGTGAGCAGAGGGAATCCTAAAAAGGCCTTCTCGGTCACAGCCGCCGCTGCCAAAATGCACGTCTGTCTCATCCAAGCACAAGTCAACCACCTGCTACCTGTGGGCAGATTGTGAAAACTCCCAGAGATCACTGCTCCTCTTTTCCCCGCCACTCATCTGTCGCTGCAGGGCTTTGGGCAGGCGTGAGCCATTTGGAAGAGGCCTGCACGTGAAACCTTTTAATGTGGGGAAGCCAGTGCACAGGTTGTAACCACAGGAGACTTGACAGGAGGAAAACCCTGACCCAATGGCAAGGGGATACAGTACAACCAGGGACCTCCCTCCTGCTGCAGCCCTCATCCGCCTTCACAGCTGCAGAGTACTAGAAGGTCCTTTAGGGGCCCAGTCCACCGTTGGGGTCTTGTGACATTTAGACCTGTCTAGGGAGAGAACTCTGAGGTTTTTCCATGTCATGTGCCCCAATGCTTGACTTTGGGACAAAGAAAGAAAGGCCACATCACAAAAGACTATAAAAAGCTGCTGCAGCTTCTCACTTTTGTCTTCAATCCTGCTTCATACCTCTGGAGGGACTTTGCTACAAATGGAAGCTCTGAACAAGGGACTGAAGGACCCATCGCAGTGGTGGATATTTGTTCTCCAGGGACTTGATTTGAACCTGCAGTTTATTCTATCACTGCTACAAGCCTGAACCAAGAACTTTCCCATCACTGCATGTAATAGATCTCATTTAACCAGTTCTAGCTCTCATCTCGGTCTTTTTCCTTTTATAAATAAACCTTTAGATTCTAAAGGATTGGCAACCGCATGATTTGTGAGTAAGATCTAATTTGTATATTGACCTGGGTTTGGGGCTTGGTCCTTTGGGATTTGGAGAACCTTTTTTTCTTTTACAGGGGTGTTGGTTTCCATAACCAGTCATCCCATAACAAGTGGCACTGGTGGTGATACTGGGAAACTGGAGTGTCTAAGGGAATTGCTTGTATGACTTATGGTTAGCCAGTGGGGTAAAACCAAAGTCTTCTCTGTTTGGCTGGTTTGGTGCCTTACTAGTAAAGGAACCCCAGCCTTGGGCTGTAATTGCCCTGCTTTAAGCAATTTGTCCTGAATTGGTACTCTCAGTTGTGCCTCGCCAGAATCAGCATCGTTACAGGGTGCTAAAAGGCTTGGGGATCAAAGCCTCGTTAAGAAGCGCTCACCCTTGCCTAGCAGGCCATGAGGCTCAGCACATGGTCCCCCAAACAACAGACCACACTGTATACTTCAGTCAAGCAGCAAGCACACAACAAACACAAACACATACACCAAAGACAACAAACTCACTCCCAGGTCACACAGTCACTCCTCCTTCACCTGGAGAACTCACAAAATTCCCCCATTTGGCCTTTCTGTGCACTTTTGATTTGTGTGTCTCCTTCTGTGGGCATCATTCCCCCACCATTCTCTTTTTACTTACCAGTAGGAAAGTGGGACTTGAAATGTGAAATATACTAATGGAAATCCTTCGCTTCCCCAAAACAAAATATACTTTATGTGACTCTCTGGGTTGTCATCTATGGTTCAGTCTAGTGTTAATATTATTTCTAATCTTAAGAAACCAGAAAGATCTCCAGTTAAGGGCAAGATGGACTGATAACTGAACTGGCTTTGCAAATAACCCAGAATAGGAAGTATCACCTGGTCTGCACCATTTGCTTGAAAGAACAAACATGGGATAGTATTTATGGAGGATGAAAGAGAATGAAAGTGAGAATGAAAGAGAAACTGGAATCAGAAATCAGAAACAACAAACAGATCTGTGCAGCTGTAACTAGCTGAAGCAGGCACCAGGCACACAGGTGACCGCCTGCAACCTTCGTTCTATAACAACTCCGTTTTGGCATGTGAATTTCCCTGACAAGGTTCAATTGTTCACTTGGCTTTGAAGATGTTTGTCCCTCACACGCAATATTACATTGATCTTCATGTTTACCAGAAAGATAAAACATGGGAAGTATGTGTGAAAATGAATGACAAAGAAATAGAATCTAACTAGCAGTGAACTGATTCGCTTCTGCTTTGACCCGTTGCCATGTCGTCATGGGTGGATCTCAGCTAACACTATCAACACTCAGAACAATCAATAGCTCTTGACCCAGCCCTGTGAATCCTGTAAGCTGCCAAAGGTTAACTCCATTCAGATGTCAGTCTGCCATCCACAGACAGAGGGTTACTGGAGGGCTTCCACAAGACCCTGAAGGTGATGCTGAAGAAGTTTGTGGCCTCAACCTTCTGCCACTGGGACCAGCTCCTACTGCTCCCCATGTAGAAAGTCTCTCAAGCCTCCAGAGGCAATGTTTGAACTGCTGTGTGCAAGACAGCTCTGGGGGATTTTGGATCTCCTCCGGGTAGCCTGGGAAGAATGGGAACCCAGGGCTACAGGCACAGTAGAGTACTTGCTCCAGCTATGGAAGAGGCTAATGGCACTAGGGAGGGTTGCAAAGGAGAACTTCACTTAAGTCCAGCATTGCTAGGGACACTGCAATAGAGAAGGCCGGTTATGCGAGTTTGAGTCTGGCAATAGGATATTTTTGATGCTACCAACAGAGCTGGCGACAGAAATTTTGGGGCCCCCTACTCTGATCGTTTGTGGGTCCCTCCCCTCCCCCCCCCCGCCTTGCCTATTCTCCTTCCCCCCCCTGCCTGACCCGGCCCACCCAACCTAATCTCCTCCCCCAGCCTAACCTCCTCCCCTCCCCACCCATCCCTGCCTGGCCCACCCCACTGTTGGGGGTGATCTTCCTTTACCCCCGCCCAGCCTCCCCCCATCTACGAGTCTCTCCGACTCCGGCTGGCACCGTGCCCCCCCGCCCTGCACGCTCCCCAGCGGCTGGCCCGCAGGTGTCTCGCCCACGCCAGCGGTGGCCGCAGCATCGCTCCCGGCTCCGGTGGGCTCGGCACACCGCGGCTGCCCCGCCTTCCCCCGCTGGGCTGCCATGGGCTCCCGGCCCCGGGTCTCCCCAGCCCCGCATGCTAGCCCCCGCCCCTGCGGAGCAGCGCTCACTCTCCAATCGCTCCGGGGAAGGGGATGGAGATGAACGTGGTGCCCTAATGCCCACAGCTCTCTGGGGCCGAGCGCAGCCGGGTCTGGAGAACTGCCCCACGGAGAGACCCTGGAGAGTCTGAGCCAGGCCTGGGGACCAGGGGCTGGAGACGCTGCGGGGGGTCCAAGGAGCCTGGTTCCCAGACGGGGCACAGGGCACGGCTGGGCCGGTCCCAAGAGAGAGGGACACTTCCCTGGCTGGGGGCACCAGCCAGGGACCGGAGCCCGGAGCTGCCTCAGGGTCTCGGGCGGGGCCGATCGGGAGCTCTCCAGCCCGCCCCAGGACCCCTCTGCCCCCGGCCGGCAGCGCCAGGTGCGAACCGTGCCCGGCTCCCCCTTACCTCGGGCTCCGGCTGCGGCAGGCCCGGGTCTGGCTCCGCTCACATCCTCCGCCGGGCCTGGGCGGGCTCCGATTCCCCAGCGCCCCCGCTCCTGGGCTGGCCGCGGCCTCTCCGCAGCTGCCGCCTCCGAGTCACGGGCTGCGCCGGCAGGCCCGGCGACAAGGGGGGACGACTACGGGTACAGCTGTGTACCGGCCCCCGGACTTAAGGGGGCCCCCCTTAAGTCCGGCGCCCGGTACAGCTCTACCCGTAGTACCCCCGTCGCCGGCCCTGGCTACCAAGCTCTGATTCAAAACTGTTGGCCAGATGGTAAGGACTGTTCGAGGTGGTAAGAAGGGTAGGGCCAGTAGATTTGAAAGAGATGTAGACATGGCAAAGCAGGATCGGCATGTAAGACTATTAAAGAAGGTTGAACAAAGCAAAGCAAACATGGCAAGCCATTCCTGAATTGAGAAACACACCCACAGAAGGACTTGATAGCAATCCAGTACAACACTTGACATCAAGATGCATGCATGCCTAGTGCCTATAGCCCAAGCATTCCTGTAGCTGGCAGCAGTGGAAAGAGTAACAGACAAGAAAGGAGGAGAGATGCACAGAGGACAAAGCCTATTATGACCAGCAAGCTGAAGACTCCCCAGAACTACAATCCAGATACTCTGTCAGGTTCAAATGATTTCCACAGGGCAATTCATGCACTGGGGAGCAACTTACATGTGTTGAACAGATAAATCCTCATCCATATAATGCAGTAGATGGGCATATATTGCAAAGAAACCACCAGTCCATTCACTCATTATGAACACAAGACATTCACGGACTTGGAGGACAGTGAAATACACACTCTGCTGAGACTTGAGCAGCAGGACACAGAAGAAACACAGCCAATGAGTGACCAATAGATGTTGGAACAGACTCTCAAAATGCCACACCACCAAAAGAACCAAATGCAGAGCAGTTTTCTGTTGTCACGAGAAAGAGTTCTGTTTTAGCCGTGTTGAGATTCAGCTGATGGCTAGATGTCATGAGGAGATGTCAGAGAAACAGGCCAAAATTCTAGTTTGGATGGAAGGAGACTGCTCTGGAGTAGGGAGGTAGATCTGAGAGTCATCAGCATGAGAATGGAATTTGTGTTTCTAGTGGAGGTTACCCACAGATAAAGGGTGGAGACAGAAGAGAAAGGGCCCAAATACAGAGGTCTGTGGAACCCCTGCAGAAAGTTGGAGGGGGTGGGTGGGATGAGGTGGTTCCTCTGAAGGACAAACTGAAGGAGTAATTACAGAGGTCAGAGGAGACCCAAGAGAGGACAGACTCTCAGAAACCAAGGGAGGATAGAATTTCAAGCCAACACCACTAGTGAGGGTGATGAACAGCAGAGAGAGGCTAGGGTGAGGAAGGACACAAGTCACAGTCATCCGATCCCACTTTGGTTCCCTCTGGCACGTGCATGTCAGAATGGGTCATTTAAGATGTTGCTGGCTTTTAGTATTAAAAAACTGAAGAGGCTAGCAGATATTACTGAGCCACTTACTCTGGGCACCCTGATAGATGTGGGTTCCCAGGCAGGATTTAAATGAGAACAGGAAGTGGCTTGGTAGTAGGTGATAAGGAGGCTGTTCCATGCATAGACAACAGCCTGAAAAGAGCCAAGGAGCAACAGAGTATTCACAGAGCTGCTCATTGGGCTCTCGCTATTAGAACACATCACAAAACACGAGTCTTCCTCGTGATTTTAAACAGAAAAGTCCTGCTAAGAGTCGCCCAGACCCTGCCAGGTCTCACTTCGCCTGGTGTTTACATGACTAACCTGACACTCCAGTCAGAACTTTGCTTAGTGGTCAGCAGTTTATGGTTGTCACCCTTTCCACAAACATTACTGGCAAACTACCCAAACTGAAACTGTGCTGTACAAATAGCCGGGCTGAGTCACCAGGGTGAGAATGAGGAAAAAGTGGAGCAGACAGAGCAGAGAGCTGGAAAACGTGGGCACTATAAGGTACAGCGCTGGCTTTTAGGAACTCAGGAATTCTCACACATTGTGGGTACCCTGGAAGATGGGGGTCCTCTTGTCTCGTCTACTCTAGGATTTAGACAGGAGTTGGCCGTCACGTTTCTAAAATGCACCGGTTTCCTAGTGAACACAGGCTCCAAGAAACACAACAGCAAATGCAGTCCCAGTGCCCTGAACCACCACCTGGCTAATCAGTGCATCCTTAGCCAGAGGCAAGCCAGGACTAAACCAAAACTAACCCCCTAATGGGACACAGCTTCTGAGCCAGCTAATCCCCAAAAGCATCCCCCGGTAGGTGCAGAAATGCAGTTCCTCATGTAACCCTTCAGCCAGGTGTTGGCAGCAGCAAAGAGGGCCAGGTCTGGTGTCATAGGGTTCCTTCTGGAAATTTAACACTGGCTCAAGCCCCAAACCAGAAGCCTGGGAAATTAAATACCTGTCTGGGCTCCCTAGGTAGGTAACACTGCCCCATTGCATGCACCAAGGCCACTGTACAAAGCAAAAGCAATGTTACTGGGAGAAAAGGAGACAGAATAACCTTGATAATCCAGTATCAATCAATCCTCAATATCTGTACGTATCAGATACGTCAGACTCCTCCTCCCCTCCCAGCCACGTCTTGTCAAGACAAACTCAGCCCTGGGGGAGTGTCACATAAGGTAATTCATTCCTGAAATAGCCACATCGCTTCTCTGCTGCTCCCCCACTCACTGCTGTTGTCCAAGGCTGGCAAAGTCTTCAGTTTGGGGAGCTCTATCTCCAGTCCCTAAGTGAAGTGCTGCCTGGTCTGCTTAGGAGGATCTTCCAGAGGATTACAGCTTCTATTCCTAGGTAGAAGATCCCTCACCAAGCTCCTCACTTAAACTGCTGAGTTCGGGGACTTAAACGGAAGCATCTCTTCCCAAGGTCTTCAGGGAAATGAGCAGCAGATCGAACAGAATCGCTACCATTTGGGCTGCACTCATCATAGAAAACCAACAACCAACCCTCCCCACTTTTCTTCCTTTCTAGAGTAGGCTCATACTCTGCTACACAAGCATACCAGACTGTGGTTTGCTTAGGGTGACCCCTCCCCTCAGGCATATTTGGTGCAGTTCTCTTGCCCTTTTGTTACCTGACAGGTAACCCCTGAACTCTTTTGATCACCCCTGAACTCTAAACTTAACTTCCTATTGACCAAAATGCCCCAGACTGTCCCACAGCTGAAATGCAAATTTGGCCTGATCAAGTCAGTCATTTCTCCCAGATCACCAGCAGATGGCAGCAGAGACCTCCCTCCCTCCTGGGGCTTCTGTCACATGGCTGCTCTGGGCTGCACTTCTCCCTGTTCAGCAACAGGTGTCCCTAGTGAGCTCCCTGCTCTCCAGGGCATCAGGCCCCAGGGCTTAGACTTCACAATGTTGAAGCAAAAACCTCCTCCCCTGGAGCTGGAGTTAAGCTTGTAAATCTGCTACACAAAGGGGAAAAGCCTCTTTTCAAGAGCTGCACCTCTTTGACCACTGCCCACAGCCCATGCTGTTTCCAGAGGTGGTGGGGACATTGATTTGCGGTGAAGTCTTTGGTGCGGGGTGGAGGGTGGGGGGCAGAGCATACAGATAGGAACTGGGCTCTATTCCTGGTTCTACCGGCACTGGAAATCTATGGTAGAACCAGGAATAGAGCCCAGTTCTCCTGATCTCTGCCCCCCACCCTCCACCCCGCACCAAAGACTTCACCGCAAATCAATGTCCCCACCACCTATGGAAACAGCATGGGCTGTGGGCAGTGGTCAAAAGAGGTGCAGCCCCTCTCCTGCTTTCTCAGCGTGTATGAGCTGAGGGGAGACAGCTGGGATTCAGACATGAGCACGGGATGTGGGGGGCTGGAGGAGGAGACACATGCATGGGGATATTGGTGGGAAGCACATTCAGAGATTTCCCAGTCAAGCCAGGAAACGCTGCATTCACCCAGCCAGCACCAGCCTGCAGGCTTAGAGTGGAAGGCACCACTTTGTAGCCCTGGTTTGTAGCGTTACATCTGCCTGCGGCACGTGGATCTGTGACGCCCTGTCCGAGCCCGTAGGAACGGAGCTAAGCTGGTCTCGGTGTGCACCTTACAGCCGGACTAGAAATGAACCAGGTTAGAGAAAGTTAGCTCATGTAACTCCATTTTGAAGTTCCTCTCGGCCCTTATCTTGAGGCCAACCCAGCGCATACCAGTGAAAGGGGGGAGCCTCTAGACGCCAGCGGTTTCAAGTACCTTGGGACAAAGGAAAGGGCAGCCTGAAACTGCTGGGTCAAAATAAGGAGTTCACGTGAACATCAGCCTGTGGCCATGAGCTCAATGCAGAAGGGGATAGGTGGGAGATAAGAAAATCGCCTTACCATAGGCTAGAAGGCCCGCTGCACGAGGGGTACATGTCCTGCTGTAGAGTATCTCATCTATCCTTTGTCTGTATTTCGGGGTCCTTCTTGCTTAGCAAGAGTACCACACAGCTGTGTAATAAACTGGGTTTTATTCTGCATTTTATTGGAATAATTCCTGTGCCTCAGCCTAGACTCGAACTCTGCGTGACTAGGGGGTGTAATTTGTAACAGTTTTCAAGCTGCCTATAGGCATAATTCGCAGCAGTTTTCGAGCTGTACGTGACCCAAAGGTGTAATTCATAGGGGTTCTCTTGAACCGTGTGTGTGACCTGTAGGTGTAATTCGTAACAGCCCTCGGGCTGTGCGTGACCTGTGAGTGTAATTCGCAACAATCAAAGTGGTGTGTCCAGGAGAGGTAAGTCCTGTAGTCCTGGCCGCTTGCTGCAGCCTCTGAAAGGGAATCGGGTCACTAAGCCAGGAGACACGCCGGGGAATGAAGGGACTTCACGGGCACCTGGGCATGTAATCTATGTAAGCAGTGTCAGGATGAGCTCTATCCTGACATCTGGTGGTGAATTGTGGTGAGTTGTGGAAAAGAACTTCAGGGGCTACTCTTATTTGCATAGACACACCCACCCCGCCTAGTCTGAGCTCACAGCCGCCCAAATGGTCACTTTGGCTGCTGTGGGATCCCCAGTTTCTCCATTACTGGGGCAGGAATGATAAAGTGTTGTTACCCTGATTATGTGAATCGAGGACTGAGGGCATGTTCTTGGCCTTTGCTATGACGGATGGACTCACTGGGCAAGGGACAGGGGTTCCAAAACCCACTGAATTGAGAGAGGCTGTGGATAGGCATCTATACCTTTTGGAGCGGGCCTTGTCTGGGGGCCCTACAAGCCTATTGCCCCCGTCTCTCTCCACTGTGGAATATCAGAGCTAATTTTTGATTCCATTAGGAGTCTAGTTTCAGGCTGCTGAGCTGAACTCACGTTAGGCCCAGTGATGCACCTGCACTGAGGCCCCCCTACTAGAAGATGAAATCACTTAAGAGCTGAGATCACTGAGCACTGTGCTAAGTAGGGGGCTGAAGATACATTGCAGAGCAGCTGGTGGAGCCGAGCAGTTCCTGGGACGGCTGGTGGAGCGGAACATCTGGCAGAGCAGCTCGTGGGATGGCTGGTGGAGCGGCTCGCGGTGAGAGTGGCAGCAGAACCCCATGGAGAGGCGGGGCAGTCGGCCTCGGACCATGTACAGTGCCCCTTAACCTGGGCCCCCATTTCCACCCAGGCGGGGAGGTAAAACTCTGCAGATGAACTTTTGAACTCTGCAGAGACTTTGGAGCTGTTGGACTTTTGGGATTTTGGGTGATTTTGGGGGTTGCTGGACTTTTGGGTGCTGGACTTTTGGGACCGTGGGTGACTTTTGGGGTTGGGGGACTCAAGAACCAAAGGGGAAGGACATTTACTTGGGGTGGGGGGGTGCAGGCCTTTTGGTTCATAGTTTGTTTTGAGTCCCATTTGTGGTGTTTCCCCAATATAATGCCGCTTGATTTCTCTCTGTTATTAAAAGCAGTGGTCCCCAACCCCCGGTCCGCGGCCCGGTACCGGTCCGTGGAGCAATTGGTACCGGGCCGCGGCCGCCTTACCCTTTGTATCGGCCGCTGTGGTTTCCGCATCGGCCGGGCCGGTTCCTGGTTTCCGTTTCCGGCGGCTTTTCGGAGTCCGCAGCGCCGTAGTGAAAAATATAAAAGCGACACGCATGTTGCTTTAAATCGGCGGCTTTTCGGCGGACATAAGGCTCGGCCGCGCCGCGGGAAAAAATAAAAAAACCTCCCGGTCCGCAAGCATTGACTGCGCCGCGTTGACCGGTCCACGGAGATAAAAAGGTTGGGGACCACTGATTAAAAGGGTTTTGGTACACTCAGACTCCGTGCTTGCGAGAGGGGAAGTATTGCCTCTTCGAGGCACCCAGAGGGGTGATATATGCTTGTCCCCAGTCACTGGGTGGGGGCTCGAGCCGGTTTTGCATTGTATTATTGGAATGGAACCCCTGGATACGGAACCCGGCCCTTGTTGCTGCCAGTTCTGACGGGCAGAAGGGTTACGTCTACATAGTCTGTGGTGTGCTGCCCACCACATGTCCCTGGCTGGTCTCCCCCTCCCACCAGCCTGGGCAGACTTTCCCCCAACGGACCCTCCCTGGAGATGTCCCTCCCCTGAGCGCCCACGGTTTCCTCTGCTGAATCAGGTATGTGAGTTTCTTCCCACCCACCAGCGCTGACGGCACCTGGCTGGGCATCAGCTTGTTCTTTGTCTTTGATAAATACGTTTTCCCCCCCCCCGCCCCCCGCCCTCACCCCCGCCCTGCGCAGCCCTTCCCCGGCGTGCTCTGCAGGAACCCGTCCCAGGGCTCTCCCCCTGGTCACTCCCGCCCCCTGCTGCTTCCCTGTTACAGGCAGCAGGACCCCATCTGCCTGTGGGGAGTGGCACAGGGGGGGGCCCAGACCCTCTGCTCAGCAAGGTTGTACCTCTGGGCTGCCCAGAGACCGGGGCAGAGTTCCTCAGGCAGAGCAAACAGGATGGATCCCGGAGGGGAAATCAGCCCTCTTGGGGCTGCTCCTCCCAGCCTGCTCTGCCCCCATGGGTTTGGTGTCACCCTGAGCCCGCAAATCCAACCAGCCCCCGCAAAGGCCCCTGACAGACCCAGCGCCCCTCGCTCACTCCCCTCACTGCCCTTTGCTCCCCGACAGCCCCATCTCCCTCACTCCCAGACCCCTCACAGCCCCTCACTCAGCCCCCCGACAGCCCCATCTCCCTCACTCCCAGACCCCTCACAGCCCCTCACTCAGTGTCCCTCAGCCCCCAACAGTCCCATCTCCCTCGCTCCCCCCTTTACAGCCCCTCACTCTGTCCCTCTCCCCTCAACGCCCTGACAGACCCAGCACCCCTCGCTCACTCCCCTCACTGCCCTTTTCTCCCCGACAGCCCCACAACTCCTCTCCCCACACCCACCACAGCCCCTCGCTCCCCCCCCGAACCAGTTTCCAGTAATGAACAGATTCCCACGAATCCTGATTCGCCCGGAAAGTTGTTTGTACGGATAACGTCGGCAGCTGCTGTCATGTTACAGCCTCAGTGGGGCTTGGAATCTGAGCCGGGTCATCCTTGGACAGGGCGCCCCCTGGTGGCAGCACCACAGCACGACCGGGGTGCTTGCCTCAGTTTCCCCTCTCAGGGGCTTTAAAAGACTCCCGCACATGTTCATTCATGTCCAATCTCACTCCTCCCTGGGGCTGGTTTGGTGTCCCCCACAATGTAAATGCTCCTTACACACCACATCCACAGGTCATACAAAGCCCAACGCAGCCACTACACCCCATGGGCTGTTCTTTCCAGGCTTCGCTGACCCTTTCCTAGGGGTTGACAGGCTCCCAGGCCTCTCCCAAGACCCCTCCCTGCTCGCCTCTGAGCTCTGCACACCTGCGGGAAGGGAACACCCCCACCCCAGCTGTACCTGGTTAATGACCAGGCCTGGTCACCTCCAGGCCAACCTGTCCCAGAGGGTGCAGGGTCCCCCCACTCCCACAGGGGAAGAGATTATTCACCCCTGTTCCCAACAGCAACTCACCCCTGATCGCTGTGTAACCCGGCCCCGGCGGCACGGCCTCTTTGCATCTTGGACTCGCCCCGAGGACATTTGCATTTCTGAGCCAGACGCCTCAGCCCCAGCTCCCCAGAGACCATTCTCCCAGGGGCTCCCCGCCGCAGACTCAGGATGGGCTGCGCTGGCATCCCGCTGCCCTGCCTGCTGGTCCTGGGCACCAGCCTCCAGCTCCACATGCAGGAAACCCTCGGAGATGCTCCAGCCGCGGTGAGTTCCACCATTCTTCAGGGCTCCAGGGTCCCCCCCCCCAGGAATCAGACTCATCCATAGACCACAGCAGGCAGAGAAGCTGAGGGGGAGAGAGGAATAGCTGGGGAGGGGGGCGTACTAACAAATCAGTAATTAAATGGCTAGAAAAGTGGGGAAGATACATCACTCCACAGGGCCCTGAACCTGGGCTGAGGATGGCATGCCCCTTCTCCCCCCCCCCCCCCCGCCCAGGGCTGGGCCGGAGGGTGGGGGTGATGGGAAGCTGGGACGGAGGAGGCAGAACTGGAGTCAGAGAGGCAACCGGACTCTCCTCAGGGCCCGTCATTACAATGACAAATGGGGAGGAAGGGCAGCACTGGTTGAGCATTCGGTCCTCAGCTGTCCCGGCTCCATGGTGCCCTTTGCCACGCACTCACTCCATTCCCACAATGCAGTTGGGTGGCACATCTTCACGGGCAGAGCCTCAGGAGTGAGGGAGCCTGCGGCCTCTGGGTCACCCGTTCACATCCAGCCCAGGGGCCACAAATCGGACCCGTCGGCTGGGCGTGGGGAGGTCTGTGCCTGGGGAGGTCAGGGCTCTCACGTCCATCCCCACTGGAAAAGCCTCCTTTCACAGAAGGGAAGCTGAGGCAGATGCTGCATCAGGGCCAGAGCATAGGAACTCCTGGCTTCCAGTCCCACACCAAGGTGCTTTTCACAGAGGAACCCCTGTTACTTCCCCTGGCACATTTCTGGTTGCCTCTAAGTCGGGACAGGCCTGATGGTGTGAGAGGATGAATGGACCATAAGGTGGATAGAAAGCTGGCTGGATCATCGGACTCAACGGGTGGTGATCAATGGCTCCATGTCTAGTTGGCAGCCGGTATCGAGCGGAGTGCCCCAAGGGTCGGTCCTGGGGCTTGTTTTATTCAATATCTTTATCAATGATCTGGAGGATGGTGTGGACTGAACCCTCAGCAAGTTTGCAGATGACACTAAACTGGGAGGAGTGGTAGATACGCTGGAGGGTAGGGATAGGATACAGAGGGACCTAGACAAATTAGAGGACTGGGCCAAAAGAAATTTGATGAGGTTCAACAAGGAGAAGTGCAGAGTCCTGCACTTAGGACGGAAGAATCCCATGCACTGCTACAGACTAGGGACCGAATGGCTAGGCAGCAGTTCTGCAGAAAAGGACCTGGGGTTACAGTGGATGAGAAGCTGGATAAGAGTCAGCAGTGGCCCCTTGTTGCCAAGAAGGCTAATGGCATTTTGGGCTGTATAAGTAGGGGCATTGCCAGCAGATCAAGGGAAGTGATTGTTCCCCTCTATTCAACTTTGGTGAGGCCTCATCTGGAGTACTGTGTCCAGTTTTGGGGCCCACACTACAAGAAGGATGTGGAAAGATTTGAAATAGTCCAGAGAAGGGCAACAAAAATGATTAGGGGCCTGGAGCACATGACTTATGAGGAGAGGCTGAGAGACTGGGATTGTTTAGTCCACAGAAGAGAAGACTGAGGGGGGATTTGATAGCTGCTTTCAACTACCTGAAAGGGGGTTCTAAAGAGGATGGATCTAGACTGTTCTCAGTGGTAGCAGATGACAGAACAAGGAGTAATGGTCTCAAGTTGCAGTGGGGGAGGTTTAGATTGGATATTAGGACAAACGTTTTCCCTAGGAGGGTGGTGAAGCACTGGAATGGGTTTCCTAGGAAGGTGGTGGAATTTGCTTCCTTAGAGGTTTTTAAAGTCAGGCTTGACAAAGCCCTGACTGGGATGATGTAGTTGGGGATTGGTCCTGCTTTGAGCAGGGGGTTGGACTAGATACCTCCAGAGGTCCCTTCCAACCCTGATCTTCTATGAATCTATGAGAGAGGCCTCAGGTACCGGACGGTGCAGAAGCTGCTTCCATCAGGACCGGCTTGGACTGCCTGGCCCTAGGAACTAGCCCAGGCCTGTCCCTTTAAGCCCCACAGGTGCCCTGTGTTTGCCAGGGACCGAGTGTCCCATGCAGATGAGGTCCTCGCCCTCCGGCAGCCGGAACCGAAAGATGGAAATGATCTCGGGGAGGATGTTTGCTCCCCAGGGTTTGCCCAGATGGATGCTGTGTCCTCGGGAGACAGAGCCGGCCTGGTGCCGGGCGCGTTCTGGGAAGGCTCTGTGCTGACGGGCCATTGGCTGCAGCTGTGTGTGCGAGGATGGAGGGTGCACTGTGGGCCTGGTGATCAGGCACCATGCGCGTGTGTCACATGGACGTTGCAAACAGTGCACACGGCTCATGACCCTACTGCGTGGGCATTGCACGAGGCACGTGCTATACGGGGTCTGGGTGTGCAGCATGTAGGCTCCACCCCAGGCCTCACCCCCACCCCACTCCACCTCTTCCCCCAAATCCCCTCCCCGCCTCTTCCTGCCCCTGCTCCTCCACCCTCCCTTCTGCACCCCCTGCAAGCCGCTGGACAGCTGATCGCTGCAGGTGGGAGGCTCTAGGAGGGAGGGGAGGAGCCGATCCATGGGGGTGCTGGTGGGTGCTGAGCACCCACTGTTATTTTTCCATGGGTGCTCCAGCTGTAAGTACAGAGCACGCGGCACACCTGTGCTATGTGGCTTGGGGGCCAGGGGAGGTGAGATCAGGTGATCCTGATGCAGCGTCCAGGCACGGCCCACGCTGCTGTCAGGAGATTGGAGCGGATCTGGCCCCAGTGACCCCCTGAGGCCACGCTGGGCTCTCTGCTCGCTAATGTCAGTCTCTCTCCCTTGGTCCTGCCCCAGGGTCTCAGGAACCCAGCAGGGGAGAGCGATGGCCAGACCCCCCTGGAAAGAGTCAGGAGAACAGCTGGTGAGCAGGGCATGGTGGGAGCTGGGGCCCTGGGCAAGGGATGGGAGGGAGACGGGAGGGGGAGGAAAGGTGGGAAGTGTTGCATATGGGGGTAGATACACTGAGGAGTTGGCTAAAAACCCACAATACTCTTGCTGGAAGGCTGCACCACCAGCCTGTTGTATTTCTGACAAGTCAGAACGATACCAGCAGCAAAGCAGAGAGAGACAAAGCAGGCTGCTCCCTGCGGCTGAACGGCTCAATTCCCCCCCCCCTTAGGCTGGCTCTCTGCAAACTGACCACTGCTAGCCCCCCCCCTCCCCACAGATCACACGCTTCTCCACAGAGCCTACAGTCAGCACCAGGTAACCCCCTGAGAATTCACAGTTGTCAGTACCACAGGAAATGGGTCGACCCAGAGAACCAGAACCTGCCCTGGGGAAATGCCCTGCTATGCTATGTCCCTGGTTATGTGCTAGCTGCTGGGCCACCCAATCCTGCCCCCCAGGCTGTCTGCCACGCAGTGCGAGCCCCACAAGGGGCTGAGGTCCCGTGCCCAGGCCGGGGTACCCTCGTCTGTGACAGCGCACCAGGGCTGGGGTGGGGAAAGCCGGGCGCCGCCGGGCATCCGGCGCACCGTGGGGGGAGCAGAGGCCTCAGGGCAGCGCCCAGCCCCCGGCCCAGACAGGTTCGCTCTGGTGTTTCAGGCCTGCTCAGCGCCGCCGCCTACATAACTCTGGTGCCGCTCGCCCCCGGGACGATGGACACTGCCCAGATCCGGCCGCTCCTCGGGGCGCTGCCTGTGCCCAGGCCACTCGCGGGCTCTGCCGGCAACATCACGGCCCTTGGCGTCAGCACTGGTGAGCGGCACGCGGCCCCCGGCGATGGGCAAGGCCCCTCTCAACCCAGACCCAGCATCTCTCTCTAACCCCTGCCCCCCCAAACGGCCTGACCCTCTTCAATCCCCCCAGACCCCGTGACCCGTGTGTGTCCAGCCCCCCAGACTGGGTGATGCACGTCCATCCTGCCCCACTGCCAGCTGACCAGCATCCACCTGCCCCGAACATCTGACCCCTGGCCATGCCCCCAGGCCACTTGGTCCATGTGTGTCCATCGCCCTGAGGCTTGGTCATACACGTCCGTCCCCCCCGAAGAACATCTGACCCCTGGCCATCCCGAGGCCACCTGAGCCGTTTCCATCCACCCCCCAACTCCCCTGACCTGCACCCATCCCTGGCTAACTACTGCCTGCTCCACCCCCTCACAAGCACAGCCACGTCTCCTGTGGGAGGGGGCTGCCTGAGTGTGCATGGGCCTGGCTGGTGCCTAGCTGCCAGCCCCGCGCTATGCCCCACGGTTGGCAGCAATAGGAGCAGGGTCTCTGGTTCGCTCCCCAAAGCCTCTGGCTGGCTCGGCAGCCCCCGGGGGACCTCAGAGCCGGCACCGAGCCGAGTAGGCTCCCAGCCCGTCCTCACCGTCTCCTCTCTCCTCCTGCCTCAGAGTGCGGCCCGGTGCAGGGTGCCAGTCGGGCGTGCCGCTGCCTGCCAGGCTACGCGTGGAACAGCGACCTCTGCGGCCAGTTCGCCGCCTGCGGGGGGCTCCTCTCCCCCTGCAGCTGTCTGCGCTGGACGGCCGAGAGCGCCGGGTACTGCCAGCCACTGCTCCCCAGCACCACAGGCAAGTGCCGGACGAGCTCCCCCGTCCCCGAGCCTGGGCCAGGGCCAGGGCCACAAGATGCTGGAGGTGGTGGGTGAAATGATCCCCGCACGTCAGGACTCCTGGGTTCCCATCTGCCTTTGCCAGCCCGGGGGGAGAGTTAACTGACGTGGAGGCCTCGGGCCCCATTCTGCACATGGAACAAGTGGGGCAGGGGCCCAAGAACTGAGGCACCCACGTCAGTGCCATGCTGGCAAGAGGCCTGCTCACCTCCTGTCCCCCCAGCTGGGGCCAAGGGAGGCTTCCTGGAAGAGCTCCGAGGCGCTGGCTCGTGGGTGCGTGAGCCCGTCAGCTCCCAGGCATCCTGCCCGTGTATCTGAAGGCCGCTGCCAGCCCCTAGTCCACGGAGAAGGGCCCAGCCTTGGGCTCGCCAGACGGGCAGTGCCCGGCGGGGGCTGCTGTCGGCCCCCTGGGCATGATCCCTGCTTCTCATCTCAGGCACGGCCAGCCCAACGTCGGGCCCCCAGCTAATCCCAGCCGGGGGCGACCTCACCCTCTCCTTCCGCCTGGGGGCGGGGGCCACCGACGTGAGCTGGTACCTGCTCGGCCCCGCCGGGAGCTCGGCGCGGGAGATCCACAATGGGACGCAGGCGATGCTGGTAACCAACGGCTCCGTGGCCATCCTGAGAGTCAACCCCATCTCCGCGGACTGGGCAGGTAACTCCCCTTCCTTCGCCTCCCACCCACCCCCAACGCCCCCGCGGGAGGAACAGTGCAGAGAGCAGGGGGCTGAGCCTCCCGGGCGGGTCTCACCGAGACTGGCTGTCTCCCCAGGCCACCTCTGGGTGGAGCAGGCCGCTGACCCCTCCAGGGGGCTGCATGAACTCCCGGGCAGCAGGAGACATCCCCGAGTCTCCCCAGACGGATCCTTCCACCCCCCACTCCGGTCCCCCTCTCTGTGAGCCGCTCCTCGAGGGATGAGCTTGACCGTCTCATTCTGCATTCAGGGAGGGTGGGTGGGTCGCTGTGCAGCACTGCGAAGGGGCTTCGCATAGGGATTTCCCCGGGGCGAGGGGCTGGCTCGGAATCCCACTCAGAATAGAATAAAATACAAACTCAGGGTTGGAAGGGACCTCAGGAGATCACCTAGTCCAACCCCCTGCTCAAAGCAGGACCAATCCCGATTTTTGCCCCATATCCCTAAATGGCCCCCTCAAGGACTGAATTTACAACCCTGGGTTTAGGAGGCCAACGCTCAAACCACGGAGCTAGTCCTCCCTCCAGCATTCATGCAGTACAAGTGGTGCAAGCTCCACTCACCAGCCCTCAACCAGAGGGACAGCCTCTCCCCGCCCTCCCCCCCCCCCCCCCGACCTCCAAGTGATGGGAGGGGAACTCAGTCCCCCGGCTGGGGCATCCGGCCCTGTGGGACAAGTCTCCTGTCGGGAAGCGGAGCTGTCCTGGGACTTTTGCGTCTCCCGTCCCCGAGGTTGTGTTACCGCGTCCTGAGCGTGGAACGAAGAGAGCGGTTCTTGAATTCTCCCTTGTGGTGGTTGTAATACAGCCAGCAGCGACTCGAGAGCAGGGTACCAACCTCCGGGGCGACTGTCAGACACCAGGGCACAACCCCCCGGGAGTTCTGTACGTAGAACACCCCAGGTGGTGGGGGTGCTGCAGAGGGTGCCCCTCCCCTGCCATAGCCCGTGACTCTGGCCTGCTGTCCGGCAGGGGAGTACACATGCCAGTACGTCTATGAGAATTCCCAGCTGCAGCTCCGGCAGCAGGTCAGCGTCCCACTGGGCCCCGAAGACATCGTCCAGACCCCGGCCCAGGTGTCTATGGACTGCAGCGCCTCCGGCGGGATTACCCTGCGGTGCTGTATCAGGAACAGAGGCAAAGCCTACCGCGTGTCCTGGGTCCCTGGCTCCAGCGCTCCAGGTGCATGGGGGGCCGGGGGGCGGGAGGACAGCACGCCCCCGGGGGACCCTGGGACTCTAGGAACCTGCCCTGAGTCTGGGAGTGGAAGTCATGGGATGGGGATGCAGGACCCAACAGCCTGGCTCTGACCAGTGGGGCAGCTGGTCTAGTATCTCCTTCCCTGGTGTTCCAGCCAGCGGGGCAATGCCGGCATATCCTTCCTGGGCCCCACAGGAGACGAGATGTCTCTGAGATGAGTTTTCCTAGCTAGGTGCATCACTAGTGTCTACATAAAATGACCCAGGGGGCCCCAGGCTTTGATTCACCCAGAGGGCTGGCTGCATGCTGCACAAACGGGATCTCCTCTCGGCGGCACAGTGGCATCTAGTGGTTAGAGCCGGAACGAGGCCCTCTTCCGGGCAGTCCCTGACTTGCTGGGTGGCCTTCCAAATTCCCTCATCCCGCACTGCGCTGCAGAGGCGGCTGATTGAGTCGCGCACAGGGGTCTAGTTAATGAACGTGTGTTGGTCAGTGCTCTGAGGTCAGACAGGTCCGCTCTGAACCTCCCTCTTTCCACGCGGACCGGCCCTGGGCTCTGCAGCCTCTCCTCACGTCAGTCCCGGAGCGCCTCAGTTCGGGCGCTAGGCCAGCCGCGTCCCACACACGGACCTGAGTCTCCTGTTTCCCGTCTCAGCTGACCTGGTTGGTGACACGGACCCTCTCTGTCATTCCCTCCCCCTGGAGACCTGCCCCGCCCAGGACACCCCGTACCAGTGCGTGTTTGAGAGCGAGGGGCTGGGCGCGGCCCAGGCGGTGGTGACGGTGTCTGTAATACAAGGTGAGGAGGGACAGGCGAGCCACGCGAGTTGTTTGTCCTCTCAGCTCCCCAGCGATCGGGGCTCTCACCCCCAGCTCTGGAGGAGAACACACTGGAGAAGGGGTAAAGCCTCCCTCGCTCTCAGGGCCCTCGATGCTTGTGATTCTCTCCTCGTACGTGCTACCGTAGCGTGAGCACCTCCCATGTCTGTCCGACGGGCGGGTAGCACCGGAGACACGCAGAGACTTGCCCCGGCCATTGGACCGTGCTTGACGGCTCCGATCCTTTGTGCGCGCCTCTTTCCCGTTCTTTGCTCCACACCAGCCCGTCGGTATTTACGGTGTCATTGTCCCACGTCTGTGTTCTCCTCCCTCCCTGTTGTCCCAGCCGGGGATCCCTTCTGTCCCGGCAACGCCTCACAAGGCACGTGGACCGCCACCAAGGCAGGGCGGGTGGCCGAGATCTCGTGTCCCGACGACAGAGCTGGGACGGTGCAGAGGAGCTGCTCCGCAGGAGGAGTCTGGGGAGAGGTGATAACCAAGTGCACCAACAGGGAGCTCCTGGCTGTCCTGCGCAGTGCTCAGGTGAGTGGAGGCTTCCTGCCATCCCCTTGTTCCTTCGACCTACGATCCCAGGCCCTGCCTCCCACAGGCCGTCTGCGTTTCAGCCTCCGCCCCGAGCGGAGAGGACTCTAGCATCATCCCGGGGCCACTCAGCATGGAGATGAAGGAACCTCCTTCCCAATGGTGCATGTAACCTTTGGGTGGGACAGAGTTCCCTTCACTGCCCTTCTTCAGTGCCCAGTAAAACCCCCAACTCCCGTCGAAAGGCGCTGGAGCCCAGAGTTCAGTCTCTCAGGATTTCCAGCAAGGATTGCACAGGGGCAGCCTCCCACCTTCATGTCCCCAGAGGAACTAAAGAAATGAATTCAACAACTTGATAAAATCTTGTGATAAAGAAACAAAGAAGAATCTGCTGCTTACAGCCTGACAGGGCGAGTTTAACCCCAGACAGTATCTTCACCGTTCTCCAGAAACACAAAGAAAGCAAATTAAAACCTGAACAGCTCAGCCCCGCAGAAACTCAGCGGGAAGAACCTGAGCGTTCCCAAAGCTTAGGCTGAGTTCAGCTAAGTCCCAGAGTCTTTGATCCCCAAGTCTAGACAGTCGTTGTGTGAGTCGAACACAGCGTCTTCCCGCCACGAGCGTGTAGGGCTCTCAGCTGGAATCCAGGCAGAGTCTTCGTGTGCTGAAATCCCGGCTGGCAGCCCGTGAACCGATACACCCGCCGCTCCCTTACAGGCACAGCTTTAAAGCAAACCCTGCTGCAGATGCGTCAGCGCTAGGGCCTCCGGCCGGCGTCCTGCTCCGGGGCTCAGCTTCTCCCACCTCCCACAAAGCAGCTGGAGTCTGGCCCCAGCCACAGGGAACCTAGTGGAGCAGACCCAAAACTACCACCCCCAGTTCCAGAAGCTTCTGGGTGGGGGGTGCTTAATCTGCCTAACAACAATGACCCAAACACAGCTCACTCCTGCCTCCCGCCCCTGGATCTCTTAAAGAGATATCTCCCTCTTAGGCACATGGGTTACACATGTTGCCCGATTTCCCAGGGTCTGAATTCTGCCCTTCTAACAATACCTAGCTCTTCTCCTCACTCGCTCTCACAGCGCTTTACTACAGAGGTCATAACTGTCTCCACACTGCCAGTGGGGAAACTGAGGCACGGAGCAGGATCATGAAGTGACTTGCCCAAGGGTCACCTAGCAGCAGAGCCGGGACTAAGAGGCTGGTGTCCTGAACTTCAGGCTAGTGGTCTAGATCCAGAATCTACCCTGCCTCTCGTAAAGCCCGTCTGAGCGAGAGCAGACCCTTCACGGAGAGGCAGCCAGTCTTGCTCTAAGACTCGGGGCACTGGACAGCCCACCATGGCCCCAGATGAGCTGTTCCGATGGTGAACCACTCTCACTGTTCAGACTTTACACCCTGTGTCCAGGCCGAAGGGAGGAGACAGCCCAGCCCAGCCCAGCCCCCAGCAGCCCCAGCCTCGTGGGTGCTTCCCGCTGCCCTGCGGAGAGAGAGGCCTCGACAGGGATACTGATGCGGACCCTCTGCCGGAGGGCAGGAACTGTTCTTCATCCAGAGGGCCTGGAAATTCACGGCCGTCCCCTGCAGCGTCCGCCAGTGCAAAGCGCAGTCAGCTGGTTGCCTCGGCTGTTGCAGAAAGGGGGGACCGAGACCCCTGCGGCCCAGACCCCCTCTCCCTTCCGCACCGTCCTGTGGAGCTGAGAAATGCACTGGCGCCTCTCCCGCACGGCTGAGGGGAGCCGGGTCCCCGCAGACCAGGCACGTGGGCTGGATTGGAAGTGGAAGGCTCCGTAACGCCCGTCCCTGCGATCGCCCCGGTGCCCCCGGCCAGTCTCTCCTTCACCCCCTCCCCTTTTCTCTCTCCAGCTGGTCCTGGCAGGGCAGGGCAACCCCACGAGCCAGCTGGCGCGGCTGACTGAGTTGCTGAAGGCGGAGACTCAGCCTGGGCGGGGCTACGTGAGCTCCGCCTTGGACCTGCTGACTCTGGTCACCACCGTGGACACCATCTCCCGTATTGCCGAGGACGCCGACGTGCACCTCGGCAGCGGCACCATGACCGTGAGTACCCGGGACGCGGCGCTGGTTGGCTCGCAGACCCGGCAGGACGTGGGGGCCCCGCACTGGGTGGGACCAGCAGGCGGGACGCTGGACGTCTTGCACAGGGTGCTGAGGCTGGCGATCGCAGCCTGCGGCGGGGGAAGCACGGGGTCACTCGGCCCTTCTGCTAGGGGAGAGCCAGCCGCCGGGCACGATGCTCTATGTACGTTGTGTGGGCGCTGCACAGACCCCGTGTCCCCGACCCTAGGCAGGAGCAGTCAGACTACGCCTGGGCGCGGCCCCGTATCACCGTCAGTCTCTAGTTATTTTCAATATTTGCAAAGCGAGGCCTTGTCCTGCCTCAACGAGGAGACCCGGAGAAGGAAACGTGGGGAGCCAGAAGGAAAGAGAAATGTGGGGGAGGGAGGCTGGAGAGAAGAGAGGGAGCCAGACAGGGCCCCACACGGACCCCCTGCGGGCGTGGCAGACGGGAGAACATCAGCATTCGCCAGCAAACACCCAGAATTGTCACTGCAGTCAGCTCCTGTGCTAAGCACGGGGGGGGGGGGGGAGGGGGGAGCATCCCAGACAGGCCCTGGCATAAACCCGGACACTCTCCCGGGGGTGGGGGCCAGGAGAGGCCAGCTCTGGGGATGAGCTCTAGTGGGGACGAGGCATGTACAGCCCCATCGAACGCCGGCCCATGTCGTCTTTGTGCTCGCAGGCTTTCCTGGCAGTCGTCAGCCAGATGCTCGACTTCGATCCCCAGGCCCTGTGGGCCCAGGCTCGAGCTGACGTGCCCTCCGTGGCCTCCACATTCCTGCAGGCCGTAGAGAACATCACCAGGCGGCTGGTCCCCGGGGACGGCAACTTCAGCCTCACCCTGCCCAATGTCGAGCTCCAAGTCTCCGTGGTGGATCCGGATTCACCGACTGACTACAGCCAAACCTTCCGCGGGCAGCCCCTGCTCCAAACCCACATCAGCCAGGAGATGCTGGAGCAGCTGGGGGCCAAGGTCACCGTGACCAGCGTGGCGCTGAAGAAGCTGGGAGGACTCTTGCCTGCGAACTACGGCTCAGGGCTGGGCAGCCCCAGCTACGTCCTCGGCAGCCTGCTGCTATCCAGCAGCATCACGTCCAGCAACGGGAGCGTGAGCCGGGTGGAGACTGCCATGACCTTTGGTCACGGGAACGCGACAGAGGCGGCGGCGGCCTCTGGGGAGGAGAGGCCCCAGTGCGTGTTCTGGGACCACGGCTTGTTCCAAGGGGAAGGAGGCTGGTCCTCCCAGGGATGCCAAACCTCTGGCACAGGCACGACCATCACGTGTACCTGCCAGCATCTGACCTCCTTCTCCGTCCTCATGTCCGTCCACAGCGTCGCGGATGACTTTGGGCTAGAATTCCTCAGTCATTTCGGGGTCTGCACCTCCATCCTGGCGCTGATCCTCTGCTTGGCGATCTACCTCCTGGTCTGGCAGTCGGTGGTCAGGAATAAGATCTCTTACTTCCGCTACCTGACTCTGGTCAACATCACCCTGTCCCTGCTGATGGCCAACGTATGGTTCCTGGGCTCCGCCTGGATGACCCCGAGCCCCGAGAACAAGCTCTGCGTGGCCGCCACGTTCTTCACACACTTCTTCTACCTGGCCATGTTCTTCTGGATGCTCGTCCAAGCCCTCATGCTTTTCCACCACCTGGTGTTCGTCTTCCACCAGCTGGACAAAGCCTCCGTCACACCCCTCATGGTGACCATCGGGTACCTGTGCCCGCTCATCATTGCTGCGGCTACCGTGGCTGTTTACTACCCCAAACGGGGCTACATTCAGGCCACAGATTGTTGGCTCAATGGGCACAATGGGGCAATTTACACCTTCTCTGTGCCTGTCCTGGTCATTGTCCTGGTCAACGTGCTGATCCTTTTCGTGGTGGTGATGAAGCTGAGGAGGCCGTCGGTGTCCGAGGGAGCCAGGGGAGAAGAGAGGAATACCCTGCTCGGCATTCTCAAAGTCCTCATCATCCTGACGCCCATCTTTGGCCTGACCTGGGGGCTAGGGGTTATCACCATGACAAGCAAGACCTCTGAAATGGCCCATTACCTGTTTGCCGTCCTGAACTCATTTCAGGTGGGTGAGGCAACATGGCAATCTACCACATCTGCACAATTTGAAATGCCCATTAGCTCCTTCCAGCAAGCCCCGAGCCCAGGTCAATAGACAAGGCAGATCTTACCCACCAATCACGCTGTCGCCAGAATCTCAAATCTAAAGGTGTGTTCATAAAAGGAAAAAGATCTAGGTGAGAGCTAGAACTGGTTACATGAATCAGTCACATACAGTAATGGCAAAGTTCTTGGTTTGGGTTTGTAGCAGTGATAGGCAGGGGACAGTACTTGGTCCTGCTAGTCAAGGCAGGGGCCTGAACTCGACCTTTCAAGGTCCTTCCAGTTCTATGAGATAGGGAGATCTCCAGATATTTAATAAACTGCAGGTTCAAATCAAGTCTCTGGAAAACATCCACAGCTGGGACGGGTCCTTCAGTCCCTTGTTTGGAGCTTCAGTTTGTAGCAAAGTCCCTGCAGAGGTTTGAAGCAGGATTGAAGACAAGATGGAGGAGCTACAGCAGCTTTTTATAGTCTCGTGCCATGTGGTCTCTGCTTTCTTTGTCCCAAAGCCAAGCTGTCCATCACATGGCCTGGAAAAACCTCAGAGTTCTCTCCATAGGCAGGTCCCTGCCTGCCTTGCTGAGTCACAAGGTGTCTTACCTTCTCTCAATGGGTCAGTTGTGTCGCTGATGGCCTTTAATGGGCCATCAGGCAGGCCAGACAGAGCTAACACCAACTTGTCTGGGGGGTCACCCAGAACCAGAGCATAAGTTTGAAATACGGACAGTATAGAGCCAATACTTATAACTTTAAATACAAAAAAGAAACATGCAGACAGACAACATAAGCAGAACCAGCAAACCATCACCTGGTCTTAGACCCTTATTTGACCCCCATCATACACGATTTGGTACCACTACAGGCCCTTGGTTGCAACAATGATCTATAAGGTCCCAGGTTATGTCCATGACGTCACAGCGGGCCACATCCAGACACAAGGCCTGGGAGCCCGCTAAGGGACAGGCAGCTAGGGACTGACAATGTCCAGGGCTGGCCCAGCCAAGTCTCCTTTCTCTCAGTCATGCCTCCTGCCCCTTTGTCAAACCTTGCTGAGCTTGGGGGTCTCAGGAAACCAGGCTACCAGCTGGGGAATCACTGGATAGTGTTTAAGCAGCACTAGGTGGGAACCGATAAGTAAATGCCCTTTATTTTCCTTTCACGCAGGGCGTCTTCATCCTGATCTTCGGCTGTCTCCTGGACAAGAAGGTGAGCTGCTCCTCTTCCCGGCATTCGCCAGTCACTCTCGGCCAAAGATACTTCCAGCCATTCATCAAAAACAAACGCCCTCTTAACAACATGAGAACGGCCATAGCGGGTCAGGCCAATGGTCCATCTAGCCCCCTAGCCTGTCTTCCGACAGGATAACTCAGTGACTTTGTGTTCCCTCCAGGTACGGGATGCTCTGCTCGAACGCATCCCTACAGAGCTGACCTCCGTGGTTACCCCTGCTCAGGTGAGTTTGACCCCTGCACACCACCATGGCCAGGAGTTAGCGGTTTTGTGGGTCAATTCTCCTGAATTCTTTTCTCCCTTCGACTTGCTTCCCACGGACTCTTACCCACCAATTCTCAGAGTTCGCTAAAATCTGCCTCCTTGAAATCCATTATCTTTACTGGGCTGGTTTCCTTCCTACCATTCCTTAGAATCATGAATTCCACCATTTCATGATCACTTTCACCCGCTGAAGAGGAAAGATAGGAAGTCTGGCAAGAGACCACCCTGGCTTAATCTTAATCTTGATCTTCAATGACCTGAAACTCAAAAAAGAGTCCGACAGTACGTGGAAACTAGGTCAAATTACAAAGGATGAATATAAAAAAACAACAACAACACAAGCATGCAGGGATAAAATTAGAAAGGTCAAGGCAAAAAATGAGATTAAACTAGCTAGGGACATACAGGGTAACAAGAAAACATTTTACAAATATGAGAAGCAAAAAGTAGACCAGGGACAGGTAAGTCCATTACGCAGTGAGAGGGAAAAGACCATAACGGAAAACACAATAATGGTCAAGGTGCTAAATGCTATTTTTGTTTCAGTTTTCACCAAAAACATTAGCAGTGATCAGATAACTAACACAGCGAACATCAGTGTAATTGGGGCAGGACTGAGGATAAAATAGGAAAATAACCAGTTAACTTCAGTTCCCAAAAAGATAATGGAGCAAATAATTAAGCAACCAGTTTCCAAGCAGCTAGAAGATAATAAGGGGATAAGTGACAGTCAGTGTGGATTTGTCAAGAACAATATCCTCCTTTGACAGGGTAACGAGCCATGTGGCTATAGGGAGGCAGTGATGTCATATAGCTCAGCTGTAGTAAGGCTTTTGCTACTGTGTCACGTGACCTTCTCATGAGCAAAGGAGAGAAATACAGCCTGGTTGGGAAACTGTTCCCAGAGAGGAGTTCTCATGGTTCTTCTTCGAGTGATTGCTCACATGCATTCCACTATAGGTTAGGCACGCGCTGCGGGCCTGGTTGCCGGGTAGATTTTCCCCTAGCTGCAGACTGGGTGAGCAGGGAGCCCCCTGGAGTGGCCCCCTGAGGCACTCTATAAGTACCCCTGCGACACAGTCTGGCCCTCAGTTCCTTCTTTACCGCTCGAGCTGGTAGTCGGAAGAGGAGTTCTGCTTTTCAGCGTTCTCCTTATCTCCTAGCTAGTCGATTGTTCTCTTAATTGTTCGTTGTTAGCAGTTGTTGTTAGTTAGTTTACATAGTCTTTGTAGTGTAAAGAGTCAGTGCAGGGGTTTTTCCCTGCTGCCAGAGCCTCTGTCTTCAAGGCTCCGGGATTCAAGCACTCAGAGTGTGGGAAGCCTATGCCTGTAAGGGAGACCCACACTCAGTGCCTCTCAAGTGCCTGGTAAGTGCACTTGGCAGTTTCTTCCTAGATCTGCAGTACCTTCAGCCCAGGACCCGCAAAGACAGGGAATCCCGCTTGCGGCACGTCCTGATGGAGGCGGCCCCGGACTCCAGTGCGGCACCGGACCCAGCACCCAAACCGCCGAGAGCCAAGCCTCGGCACCGGTCGCGCTCCCCCAGCACCAAGCGGAAGAGGAGCGCTCAACTTCGCCCTGCTCCGGACCACGTCCAGCCGTCGGTACCAGTGCCGCGACCTCAGCCTTCTCCGGGGAGCCGACCTGAGGAAGAGCCGCCAGCACCCGCACTGCTGACTCCGGCGCCGCAGGAGGCCCCGTCGAGTCCGGTGCCAGTGGTCTTGCCACTTGGGGTGCCAACTCCGCAGCAGCTTCCCTCCACGATGGAGGCGTGTACTGCTGCGAGAGGGTTGCTTGCCGGGGACGCCCCGCAGCAACAAGTCCGGTCGACGGGCAGGCCGCCCATGACCGAGGCAGAGATCGCGTGTCGGAGCCCGGCAGGGCATGGACACCGCTCGATCTCGCGGCGCCGACCAGACTCCCGGCAACGGTCACCCGCCCGGCTCCGGTCGCAGTCTCGGCGCCGCAAGGAGTTGAGACCCTGCTCAAGGTCTCCTCCTGGCCGTTCGCGCCACTCGCGCTCTGGCCGCCGATCAGAGTCCCGGCACCCTGGTAAGGGCCGGTCGTACTCTCGGCACCGGTCGCACTCCCGGCACCGGTCCCTCAGCTGGCGCCGAGACCGTCCGAGACGTTGCTCCACAAGCCGCTCCGCGTCCCGGCACTGCTCGTCGTCTCGGCACCGAACCCCGTCGCGGCGCCGAAGGTCCTCCCGGTACCGATCATCGTCTCGGCACCGAGACTCCCGGAGGCGGCACCGTTCAGGTAGCCACGATTCCTCGGATGGGCACCATACCGCCCGGTACCGGTCGAGAAGCCCACGGCACCGGGAGTGTAGAGAGCAGCACCGGACCCCGTCGCGGCGCCGAAGGTCCTCCCGGTACCGATCATCGTCTCGGCACCGAGACTCCCCGAGGCGGCACCATTCAGGTAGCCACGATTCCTCGGATGGGCACCATACCGCCCGGTACCGGTCGAGAAGCCCACGGCACCGGGAGTGTAGAGAGCGGCACCGGACCCCGTCGCGGCGCCGAAGGTCCCCCCGGTACCGATCATCGTCTCGGCATCGAGACTTCCCGAGGCGGCACCGTTCGGGTAGCCACGACTCCTCGGATGGGCACCTTACCGCCCGGCACCGGTCGAGAAGCCCACGGCACCGGGAGCGTCGAGAGTCCGCCGGCACGCAGGCCCCTCGCTCGGTGGGACCAGCCCAAGTCACCCAGAACCCTGCCTGGTCAGAGTGGGCGGCATGGGGGTACGATCGGCCCCGGGAAACCCAGTCTGAACCCGGGTTCCAGGTGAGCTCAGAGGGTCCAGTGGACGTGCTGGCAGGACCATCATCGGCAGTCCAGCCCTCCACGGCACGTAGCCCTATGGAGCCGGGTCCCTACGCCTCCCCCGTAGGGGTAGAGGCAGTGGCGGGCACTTCATCAACTAGCCCGCCCGCCTTGGACCTCTCCAGTTACCAACATCTCCTCCAGGCAGTTGCTAAAAACATGAACCTGCCTTTGGAAGAGGTCCCAGTGGTGGACGACCCGGTCACCACCATGTTAACTAAGGGCACTCCGGCACGGGTGGCAGTGCCGTTCATTAATACTATTAAACTCCACACGGCGGTAATTTGGAAGACCCCCGCCTCTATCTCCCCCACTGCTCGTGGGGTGGAGAAGCGTTATTTTGTCCCAGCCAAGGGATATGAATACTTGTATGTTCACCCCACGCCCTCCTCCCTGGGGGTGGACTCTGTTAATAACAAGGAGCGCCACGGGCAGGAGGCGCAGGTCCCCAAGGCCAAAGAGGCCAAAAGGTTGGACCACTTCGGCAGGAAAGTTTATTCCTCCGGGGGCCTACAACTCAGAGTCGCCAACCAGCAGGCACTCCTGAGTAGGCACCATTTTGACACGGTGGAGGCCCTTACTAAATTTGAGACTGCTCTCCCGCAGGAGGGCAAACAGGAGTTCAGGGCCCTATTGCTCCAAAGCAGGGACATATCTCGTCATGCCCTGCAAGCGGCCCTGGACTCGGCCGACTCTGCGGCCCGAACAATGGCCTCGGGCATAGCCCTCCGCCGGGCAGCATGGCTCTCGTCATCCAACCTAGCCCCGGCCATGCAATTTAAAATCCAGGACCTCCCCTTTGAGGGACAGTCCCTCTTCTCGGAGGATACGGATGCCCGTCTCCAGGCCCTCAAGGACAGGGGGGTAACCCTCAAAGGCCTGGGCATGCACACCCCAGGTCCACAGAGGCGTCCCTTCATCCCGCCACGCAGGAAATTCTTCCCACCTGCGCGCCCGCCCCAGGACTCCTCCCTCAGGAGAAGCCGCCCTTACCGCCGGCGGCAAGGGCCTAGGCAGGGCGGGAAACAACAAGGCTCTAAGCCTTCCCAGGGGCCCAAATCCAACTTTTGATGGTGCGCCCGGGGGCAGTTCACCAATCATAAACCTGGATCCTCCCTTTGGAGACCGTCTGTCCTACTTCCGCCGTGCATGGTCAGACATTACATCAGACCAGTGGGTCCTCCGCACGGTGGAGGTGGGATATTCGCTCCAGCTCTCCTCCACTCCTCCCACCCACCCACCCTCCTCGTCCCTCTTCAGGGACCCCTCTCACGAGCAACTCCTCGTACAGGAGGTGAGGTCGCTCCTCGCACTGGGAGCCATCGAGCCCGTACCACAGGAGTTCAGGGGGAAGGGGTTCTACTCCCGCTACTTCCTGATCCCCAAGGCGAAAGGGGGCCATCCTGGACCTGCGCGAACTCAACACCTACATGATCAGGTTCAAGTTCCGCATGGCCACCTTGGGCACTATCATTCCCTCTCTGGATCCGGGAGACTGGTTCGCTGCCCTCGATATGAAGGACGCTTACTTTCACGTGAGCATCAAACCCTCACACAGACGTTACCTCCGCTTCCTGGTAGCAGGGGAACACTATCAGTTTGCCGTCCTACCCTTCGGCCTGTCCACCGCACCCAGGGTGTTCACAAAGTGTATGGCGGTAGTAGCGGCATTCCTTCGGCACCGCGGGGTACACTTATACCCGTACCTCGACGATTGGTTGATCCGAGGCACCTCCAGGGACCAAGTGTCAGCTCACGTGCGGCTCGTTATCAGCACGTTCGACCGCTTGGGAATCCTTCTCAACAGGGAGAAGTCCACCCTGGAGCCTACCCAGAGTATAGAGTTCATAGGAGCCCTACTAGACTCCACGGTAGCAAGGGCATCCCTGCCCCAGCCTCGGTTCCTCACTATCCAGTCGGCCATCAGACAGCTACGCAACTGTCCGATGACTACGGTCAAGGTCTTCCTCAGCCTGCTAGGTCACATGGCATCGTGCACTCATGTCATACAGCACGCCAGACTACGGCTACGCCCACTGCAGTCGTGGCTCGCGGTGGCCTACAGACCGAGAAGGGACAGTATGGACGCCCTCCTCTCCATCCCCAGAGCCACCCTATCCGCTCTGGCTTGGTGGGAAGACCAGGACAATGTGTGCCAAGGGGTCCCCTTCCTTCCCCCCAGCCCGTCCATGTCCCTGGCGACGGACGCTTCGTCACTAGGGTGGGGAGCTCACCTAGGGGAACTCAGGACCCAGGGCCGCTGGTCGGAGTCAGACCTCTGCCTCCACATCAATGTCAGGGAGCTGAGGGCCGTCCGGCTCGCGTGCCAGGCGTTCCGGGACACATTACGGGGTCACTGTGTAGCGGTGCTGACAGACAACACCACAGCCCAGTATTACATAAACAAGCAAGGCGGGGCCCGCTCCAGCCCCCTGTGTCAAGAGGCGATTCTCCTATGGGAGTTTTGCATAGCCCACGCTATTCACCCGGTGGCCTCCTTCCTTCCCGGAATCCAGAACACCCTGGCGGACCACCTCAGCAGATCCTTTATGACTCACGAGTGGTCCCTTCGGCCAGATGTCATCCGGCCGATCTTCCTGAGGTGGGGGTTTCCCCACATCGATCTCTTCGCCTCCAGACAGAACAGGAAGTGCCTCCAGTTCTGCTCCTTTCGAGGCAGCTCCCAGGGATCCCTGACAGATGCCTTTCTCCTACCCTGGACGGGGCACCTGTTCTACGCGTTCCCTCCGATCCCGCTTCTCCACAAGGTGATCCTGAAGATCAGACGGGACAGGGCACACGTCATCCTCATAGCCCCGGCCTGGCCCAGGCAATGCTGGTATGCGTCCCTCCTCCAGCTGTCCAGGGCCCCTCCCATCAGCCTCCCGCTGTGGCCAGACCTGATCTCCCAGGATCACGGTCGCCTCCTGCACCCGGACTTGCGGTCCCTTCACCTCACAGCGTGGCTACTCCATGACTGAGAGGTCCTGAGCTCTTATGCTCAGCCGAGGTACAGAACGTCCTTCTGGGTAGTAGGAAACCATCCACCAGAAGTACCTATACCGCCAAGTGGACCCGTTTCTCTGCCTGGTGCACACAACATGACATCGTTCCAAGTGAGGCTACTATCCCACGCATATTGGACTACCTCTTAGGCCTCAGAAATCAGGGCCTTTCTACCTCTACTATCCGGGTCCACCTCGCTGCCATATCGGCTTTCCATCCGGGTCAGTCGAACCACTCAGTCTTCTCCGACCCTGTGGTATACCGTTTCCTTAAGGGTCTAGATAAGCTGTATCCGAACGTCAAGCGTCCCATTCCACCTTGGGATCTCAACCTTGTGCTCTCACGCCTCGCGATGCCCCCGTTCGAGCCCCTCGCCACGTGTTCCTTACTACACCTTTCCTGGAAGGTGGCATTCCTAGTAGCTATCACCTCGGCTCGTAGAGTGTCAGAGATCCGTGCACTGACCTCCGAGCCGCCCTACACTATCTTCCATAAGGACAAGGTTCAGCTACGTCCCCACCCGGCCTTCCTGCCTAAGGTGGTCTCTCCCTTCCATGTTAATCAAGACATTTGTCTCCCAGTCTTTTATCCTAAGCCACACACCTCTGGAAGGGAACAGCAATTACACACGTTGGACGTTAGGAGGGCTCTTGCTTTTATTTAGATAGAACAAAGCAATTCAGGAAAACAACCCAACTTTTCGTGGCAGTTGCGGAGAGGATGAAGGGCCAGCCAGTTTCAGCCCAAAGGCTCTCCTCCTGGATTACCTCGTGCATTCACACCTGTTATGAACTCGCGGACAAGCCGCTTGAGAGAGTAACAGCACACTCCACGAGAGCGCAGGCGTCCTCTGCGGCCTTCCGGGAGGGAGTCCCTATTACGGACATCTGCAGGGCGGCTACCTGGTCCTCCGTCCATACCTTCGCCGCCCACTACGCCATAGTCCAGCAAACCAGGGACGATGCGGCGTTTGGGTCAGCGGTCTTACGATCAGCAATGGGTCAACCCGACCCCACCTCCTAGGTATTGCTTGCAGTCACCTATAGTGGAATGCATGTGAGCAATCACTCGAAGAAGAAAACAAGGTTACTTACCTGTAACTGTTGTTCTTCGAGATGTGTTGCTCACATCCATTCCAAACCCACCCTCCTTCCCCACTGTCGGTTTAGCCGGCAAAGAAGGAACTGAGGGCCAGACTGTGTCGCAGGGGTACTTATAGAGTGCCTCAGTGGCGCCACTCCAGGGGGCTCCCTGCTCACCCAGTCTGCAGCTAGGGGAAAATCTACCCGGCAACCAGGCCCGCAGCGCGTGCCTAACCTATAGTGGAATGGATGTGAGCAACACATCTCGAAGAACAACAGTTACAGGTAAGTAACCTTGTTTTCACAATCGAGCTGGAAGGACATAGCAAGCGGAGTCCCAGAGGGATCGGTCCTGGATCCACTTCTAGTCAATAGCTTCATCAATGATTTGGATAATGGCATAGAGCGTACACTGATAAAGTGTGCAGACGATACCAAGCCTGGAGGGGTTGCAGGCACTTTTGGGGACATAATTAGAATTCAAAATGAACTGGAGAAATGGTCTGAAATAAACAGGAGGAAATTCAAGAAGGACAAATGCAAAGTACTCCACTTAGGAAGGAAATATCAGTTGCGCGCATACACAATGGGAAATGAGTGCCTAGGAAGGAGTACTGTGGGAAGAGATCTGGGGGTCATAATGGACCACAAACTAAATATGAATCAACAATGTGATATTGTTGCAGAAAAAGCAAACATTCTGGGGTGTATTAGCAGGAGTGTTGTAAGCAAGGCACGAGAAGTAATTATTCCGCTCTACTAAACACTAATGAGGCCTCAGCTGGAGTATTGTGTCCAGTTCTGGGCACCGCACTTTGGGAAAAATATGGGTACATTGGAGAAAGTCCAGCGGAGAGCAACAAAACTGATGAAAGGTCTAGAAAACATGACCTCTGAAGGAAGAGTGAAAAAAATGGAGTTGTTTTGTCTGGAGAAGAGAAGATGAGGGGGAACACGATAACAGTCTGGAAGTACGTAAAAGGTTGTTATAAAGAGGAGGGTGATAAATTGTTCTCAGTCACTGAGGACAGGGCAAGTGGTAATGGGCTTAAATTGCAATAAGGGCGGTTTAGGTTGGACATTAGGAAAACTTCCAAATGGTGAGGGTGCTTAAACACTGGAATAAATTGCCTTGGGAGGTTATGGAATCGCCATCTCTGGAGGGGTTTACGAACAGGCTAGAAAAACACTTGTCAGGGTTGATCTAGATAATACTTAGTCCTACCTCAGTGCCGTGGGCTGGACTAGATGAGATCTCAAGGTCCCTTCCAGTCCTACACTTCGATGACTCTCAGCATGGCTGGGTTTCCTCCTGGGTCCATTTGGCAGCAGGGTCTGTTGCCGTAGCAGCGAAGGCTTCTCAGCAGCATAAGGTCCCCTCTGTCCTTTATCCCGGGGGGGTGCGGGTTTTCTTCTCCCCGGGCTGACAGGGAGTAGCTGATCAGACCTGGTCTCTGGAGGAAATCTGTCACCCCGCATTGTGGACACCAGCATGGAAAGTCTCTCTCTGGCTCAGACTCTCCCCTGTTTGCCTTCGCTCCTCTCTGGGGTTGGACTGGGTTCTACTGCCCGGTCAGGCAGACAAGAGCTTGCCTGGGTTATGCGGTGCAGAGGCATTTGCTCAGCCTGGGAGCCCCTAGCAATCCAGCTTGCAGCTGGGGCAGACCTGTCCTTCCTGCCCCTTATTCGTTGTGCTTTAGGTAGGGCTGTCACCTTCCGACAGCTGGATTTTTATCCGGGTTGGGGTCCCCCTGTATGTCCCATTACTCCCCTTTGAAAGCACCCCCATGCTCACAAGTCCTGCACCCTGGCCTCTCTCCCGCTGAGCTGGGGCTTTCTGCAGTGCCCGCCCGATGCCATCACGGCTGCTCTGAGCTCTAGCTGGGGTGAGGTTCAGATTTTCCTCTTCCCTCCTTTGGGGCCGGGGTGTGCCGCATCCGCCTGGCCAGCAAGGGAGGCACCAGGCTGATGAATCAAACAGGACTCACCCCCACAGGGCAGGAGGAAGGGGAGCGAGACAGCTGCATTTTGGCATCAGCAAGTGCCTGGGAGCCTAAAGTTTAGGGACCAAGTTCCCGGGCTCCACACAAGGGAGGGCCCTGCCTGCTTGCATGGAAGCACCAGGCTCCTGTGAGCCGCTGGCTCTTGGCCACACAGTGCTTTCCGCTGCGCAGACCCGACATGAGCCTGACGGATCTTCCTCTCTCTGCTCACAGAAAACAAGTGAAAGTGAGGAGCCAAAACCAACTGAATAAAGTGGCCTGAGACCCGTGCATGTGAGTACGTGTCTGCTTGGGAGCTCCCTGGGCCGCGGTAGGAGCTGCCGGCCGTCCTACAAAGCCGAGCAGGGTTTGGAAAGGGAAGTGCGGGGTACCAGGGTTCGTTTGCCTGCCCTGGGGTAGCTCCTCCGCACTGTGCTCCCTCACTGACCGCTGCCGCGACAAGGGGACAAGAAAGGGTTTGGAGAAGCCAGTCCAGGGTCTCTCTCTAGACAATGACATCCAGTCAGCCAGCCCCCAGTAGCATGCCTGGTAAAAGTACCACCCAGGGAAGGCTTCCATTGATGTGTACATTGGAAAAATGCATACCAGAGCTATTGAAAGAATGAACATTAATAGGGAGCTTTCGTGCGTCCGGCTCCTGTTACTTGACAGAAGCGAATGCTTTTTGGAAGAGTATTCACGTGGGTGGAGAAGCCCCTTTTAGGGTAAATTCAAAGGACTCTGTCATGCAGTCATCTTTAAAGCCATTTTCCTCATTTCATAACCCGTTTACCCGACCTCCATGTTGAAAGCGTAGCTTGTGCCCACAAGCGGCGGGAGGCTACTGATTCTGTAGTGTGATAAACATCAGCCGCCTTATTAATCAAACAGCTTTAATCTTTGAAAAGCAGCTTCTAATTCTCTCTCTTCTAAATATTTTCTACTTGGCAGGTTTCTGAAGACAAAAGCAGCTTTCAGCCGACAGATTCTTCCCCATGTTTCTCTTCTGCATCATAAAAGCATGTCCAGCTTCCGCTGCTGCGGGGCAGAGGGTGAGGGTGGGGAGATGAATCAGTAGCTTCATTTTTTACTGTGTTTTTATCCCTTAAAAAAAATCAGTTCTAAACTGAAGCTGCAAAGTTTTCCATTTTAAATATACGGCACCTGCTGCAGCGAGGACACAGTGAGAATGGCCGCGTCAGCAAAAAGCTGAAATAAAACTTCAGCAAAGCAGCAAATTTCTGTCAATATTTGAATGTGCATCATAAAGAGGATGCTCATAAATATGAAAGTAGTGGAGCAATGTGTGTGCGCTGGCGGAAGAAAATAGCTGAGACCGAGTCTGAATACGAGGCTATAAATACCAGCTTCTCCCTGTTAAATGCCAAGGTGAAGGAGGCCGTTAAAAGTTAAGTTGGCGAGGACACAGGTGGAACAAGTAAGTATTGCTTAGACCAGTCCAACAGATCAAGGAGCAGAGGCTAGCAGGAGCATGGGCCAATGGATAATAGGGCACCAGACCTACTTTCTAATCCTGGTTCTGTGACTGGCCTGCTCTGCAACTTTGATCAAGTCCCTCTCCTGTCACTCGGTCTTGTCTATTTCATTCATACGCCCTGTGGGAGCAGGACCCACACACTCCGACTGTGTCTGTGCAGTGACTGGCACAGTGGGGGCCTCCTTGTATTTGGGCCTCTAGGTATTACTGTACCACAAACCTAATCAACAACAGTTGAGGGGGGTAGCCACTCTGACAGCAGATAGTCATTAGTACTCAGTGCTGTTCATGCACAGGGTTGAGCAGTGGATGAGTAACAAGCACCTGCTCTGGTGGACGGAGAAAGTGTAGCAGTCCGAGAGCGACATGCCAAAGGCCACCCAGCAATTCAGTGGCACAGCTGGGAAAACAACCCGATCTCCCGAGCCCGACGTCCTGGACAACACTGCCTCTCCAGCGCAGCAATTGGCAGCTCTGGGACAAAAGGTGGGGCATACGTCCCTGGTCTTTAACGAAGACGCATCAGCTTACAGCCAGGGTTAACTTGACTAATGACAAGAAGTATATTTTAATCCCAGCTTTTTAGCAGGGCGAGGAGAAATCCCTTGACAAATGGATGTCGCCTCCCAGCATTCACAGCTTGCAGAGGTTCCTATTTTAATCACAACTGGCTCCTGTGACTGACCCTCCCCTTTTGGTTCAGTACGAGTTCAAACACCGAGTGAGGTTTTTGTTGCACTCTGGGGCTACGTCCCCTCCCGCTAGAGAAAGCAGCTAAGTGGGGCTTATACTAAGGGCATGTCTTCACTACGACTTAACGTCGACTTTAATGACGTTAAGTCGAAATAAACATGTACCCGTCCTCACATCCCTGCCATTAAAGTCGATTTAAAGGGCTCTTAAATCGACTTTTGTACTCCTCCAAAACGAGAGGAGTAGCACTAAAATCGACCTCTCTAGGTCGATTGTTATCTAGTGAGGAGGCAAACGACTTTAAGCCTCCGACCTCCGAGCAGCTCCACGCCCCTCCCCCCCCCCACCCGAGCAGCCCCGCGCCGGACCCCCCCGCTCGCCCAAGCAGCTCTGCGGAAAAAAAAAAACCCCGCCTGAGGGGGGGGGAGCCAGCGCGGGGCTGCTTGGGCGGGCGGGGGGGGTCCGGCACTCCCGGCACTGTGGGATATCTACCCACAGTGCAATGCGGGCTATGTCGACCCCTGCAAAAGTTGAAGGACAGACAGTGTCGACCTGCTGTCCTTTGTGGGGACACACTAAGTCGATTTTCTAAAGTAGACTTTAGAAAATCGACTTAAGGGAAATCGACCTGCTGCTGTAGTGAAGACAGACCCTAAGAGCTGAAATTGCACGTTCTGCTTGTTTAATCCTCTGTGTCTAAATCCAGATTTAGGGAACTGACTGCGTAGCCCCATTTTCAGCCAAGCTTCGCTCCCACTGGAGTGGACAGGCATTGTGGCTGCTCCTCCCCTCTAAGCCTCCATTCCACAGATGTCTAACTTGGCCAGGCGAGCGAGGGACTGCCGCTGCACCTCTCCCCCTCCTAGGACAACTGGAAGTTTGGTTAATACTTTACCAGCAATTAGCATAACATAGCCCGTTACCCGCCCAGCACTTCCACTTCCGTATTGAGAACTATAGGATGTAATGGACACTCACGATCCATTTAGAGAAGCAGTAACAGAACAGGCCTTGGTTCCCCAGCACATTAACATGGCTCCTTTATGCAGAATCTTGGTTCCCTGTGCTTGTGGAGCAACAGCATGATTCATGTCTCATGAGTAAAGGTGGACCAGAACTATGGGGATTTTGTGACTAGTATTTTAATAACTGCTGGTGAACACCTCAGTTTCTGCCTCCAGTGACCCCATGCATTATGTATTCAAACTAAGACCTGCAGCACACGCGTCTTTTAGACAAGGGAACTGGGAGAAATGTCATTGTTTAGTCAAAACTGTTTTAGAAAAGTCTGTTTCCTCACATTGCAAACGGCACAAGCCTTGTTCTGTTTACTGTCCTGAGACTTTTAAACAGAAGACAAAAAAACAAGCTCAAAGTTACAGGCTGATGTGACGTATGCAAAGTAGCTGTAGGCATGTTGGGCCCAGGATATTAGAGACACAAGGTGGGGGAGGCAAGATCTTTTATCAGACCGACTTCTGTTGCTGAGCGCGACAAGATCCTGAGCCCCACGGGTCTGGGAAAGGTTCTCCCAGCATCACAGCAAAATGCAGAGTGGAACAGACCGGCCTGAAGAACAGCTCTGTGGGGCTGAGAGTTTGTCTTTCTCACCAACAGAAATAGGCTGGGATGAGATGAATCCTCCCATAATCCTGGTTTGGAGAACACAGCCGATCTGCATGGCTGACAGCAGACAATAACTAAGAAACAATTTATTCGAATTCCTTCACTGCTCCTATTTTTTTTCTTCATGGTTCAATGGGCTGCAGATTTTTGTATTAAAACCGGGAACTAAGGTGTCCTGGGAGAAGCTGGAGGGTTTGGAAGATGGGTAGGGACAGAAACATACTAGTTTTATTTCTTAGCATTCCATTCTGGAGCACAGTTCTGCAGCACCATGTGGATTCTGGGGCAAATTCTGTGGAGCCCCTTACTCCGAGATTCAAGAGCCCAGAATAGCCTGGAGATGTCTCCAAGCAGACAAGCCTCAGAGTACACAGCGCTTGAAACCATCAGTGCAAGTGTAAATAATCAAGGGAAGAAAAAATAAACCTGCCCAGTCTTCAGAGTCTTCTCTGGTTTATTAAGGCTGACAAGTATCTAAAGCAGTTACAGTTACTTCCCAATGCTGTTTGGACTCTGCAGCATCCTTTATAAACACTATCTCCTCTTTAATAAGCCGCATCCCTGCCTGGACAGTTGAGCCTAAGAGGCAGAGCCTGTAGATGGACACACTAACTACTTGGCAATTCTCTGTTTTAAAACGGCTCTTCCCATTTCCAAACTGCATTACTCATTTCTTCCATAAGAAATCCCCTGTTTATAAAGTTACCATAAAGTTTTGGTTAACTGCAGGACCCCCGACAGGCCTAACAGCCACGTTAACTGTTTGGTGGTGTATTCGATAGAGCGTTAATTTATCTCAGATCACTGAAGGGGTAACGAGAAGATATTTATGAAGGCCACCAGAAATCCTTTCCAAGAAGGATCACACACATGTATTAGTGCATTGAAATGGCATTGCCTGGCACAGGACACATCCAAATCCATTCAGCTGTTCCTTGTCCTGTTACTGGGGGTAAAGTTCCACAATCATTGCATGGCCCTGCAATGGAGAAGCAAAGCATGGTTACTTTAGTCTGAAAGGCACCGTCTGTAACAAACCTACAAGTCAGAAGAAGAGCTTTATTTCCAAAGGATGTTCAAGATGAATAGCAGGACTTTACTCAGTGGGTTGGATTATCTGGTGCTATTCCCGGAGCACTGCAGGAGGGATGGGATTAGAAAGCATGCCACTGGCTACTCAGGAGTGTCCGTCTCACCCAAATGAGAATGACTATTCAGCTTCCACAGTCTCAGCTAGCCCTCTTCAGATTGGTTTAGTAAGGATAGGACCGGTCTGGATGTGACCTCTCAAGTTACTGAGTAACCCAATCTACTGCCGCTAGCCACAACTGCCCAGCACCAATAGGGGTAATACTTCTCCAGAGCGTCCGAGTGCCACTGGAAAGCAGGTGGTATCTGCCTTTTTCAGAGCAGAGGTTCTCGTTCCTTACATGGGGAGATGGAACCTAACAAGCCAGACTTCAGTAGGACCCTCAGGGCTCATGAGACAGTAAAAAACACCCCCGTCAAAACGACAGCAGAGTACAGACGGGAGTTTGAATCACTGCTCCCTTCCGTACTATATCACGGTGACATGCAGCACTGGCCACCAGATAAGGGGTACTCTCCCAACAGCACTGAAATGCTGCAAAAGCAAGACTGGCTGGCTCCTTAGCCCAGCTGCCTGGATAGTACTAAGGTCACCTGATGGTAACAAACTTCAAAGCTGCACTGATGTCCGAAGTACACAGGACACGACGTCTTGGTACCAAGCGGAACAGAGGAATTCCGGCTTCTCAGCAGAGCGCAATGGCAGCATTACCTGTCCTCCTGCAGCACAAGCAGCCACCAGACCGTACTGCCCTCCTTCCTTCTTCAGCCTGTGAGCCGCAGTCATTACCAGACGGCAGCCAGTGGCACCAAAGGGGTGCCCCAGAGACAGGGAGCCACCCCACTTATTGAACTTCTCCAGGGGAGGGGCTCCCACCTGCAAGAACAAACCAAAGAAACAAGTTTGCAAACCTCTGCCTGGAAGACGCCTGTCCCACTCCCTCCAATCCTTCCCACCACAGATGATCACATGTCCAACATGGAGATCAGGGACTGAAGAGACCTACTAGGACAGCTAGTCTCTGCTGCTGGCGTGCTCCAGGGCGCTTACATTTGTGTTTCACTGCAGAGTAAGCAAATGTCTGAGGCTTATGGTGACAAGATGCCATCTACGGCCAGTTAGCTGCCAGAGGACAGTGGTTTAATCTCCCCTATCATTTTTATTGAGAAACATTAGCTGTACCGCTCTAGGTCTTTGCCTTCTCTTTGCGCTGAAGTGTCAGAGGTCACATCAGAGTAGCTACAGCTCCTCAAACTAGGAAGAACTGAACCAAATGACTGACTTTTAGGAAACGGAGTATTTCTCCCTTGTATAAACACAATGTGGGCCTTAGAACCGCTATGTACTTTGGATATGTTTTTACAGCAAGGAATTAAAATTACAAAAGCAACACCCACCTTTAAACCCACTTCATGATTATGTCCTTACCTTAGACTTTCTGCCCATGTAGTTTTGTGCAAACCAATCCGAATCCATAGCTTTCAGGTTAGCCAAAATCTGCCCCTAGAAGGGAGGGGGGAAAAGACTCAAGGACTACAGCAGACTCAGAATGAAGCTGTTAGCCGTCCCTGTACCAACCGGAAAGCTCTATAACCCGGCATTTCTAATCTCCACAGAAAGTCCAGTTTATAGTCTGGTTGGTGCCTGCCTGGCGCCGCATGGCTCTCTGGAAGAAGCAACATGTCTCTGCTGCTCCTAGGTAGGGGCTCAGAGGCGGCTCTGCTCACTGCCTCTGCTCACAGGTTCCCAGCCAATAGGAGCTGTGGAGCCAGCATTTGGGGTGGTGGCAGTGCACAAAGCTGCCTGCCGTGCCTTCGACTAGGAACAGTAGGGACAGGTTACTGCTTGCGGGGAGTTGCCCAAGGTGAGCGCCCTCCCCGCCCCCAGATCCAGCACCCCAAAACCCCAACCCTCTGCCCTGAGCCCCCTCCCGCACCCAAACTCCCTCCCTCTTAGTTAAACAGCATTTTTCATTTACTGGCACCCCCCATTCCCAACTATGCCGGATAGAAAAGCTTTTACTGTATATGGAGGAGTACTAACGAGTTAGAGGGATCTTAGCTTTTACTGTATATGGAGGAGTACTAACGAGTTAGAGGGATCTTAGCTTTTACTGTATATGGAGGAGTACTAACGAGTTAGAGGGATCTTAGCTTTTACTGTATATGGAGGAGTACTAACGAGTTAGAGGGATCTTAGTTTCCTCAAACTAGTCAGTGACCAAGAAGGACCAACACAGCTGGTTGTACACAAAGGGCTCAAAGGAACAACTTTTGCATGAGCCTTGTCAGATGACACCTTAGACAAAAATACCACCTCTGATTAGCTGAATAAACGGTCAGCACAGACTAGCTGTTAATGTACAAACTCGTAGTGTGCACATATAAAACCCTACATTGATGAAGGAAACGGAATAAGAACAGATCTCTTTCCTCTCCTGATATGAAACCAAACTCAGTAGCCTTGCTATAGATCTTGAGCAGGAGAAGCCAGATCTGCAACCCCAGACACACTGGTGTGTTACCTCCTTCATGCACGTTCCTGTGCAGATACTTACAGCAAAAGCTTCGTGAAATTCAAACACATCAATATCAGCCAGAGTCAGACCAGCCCTCTCCAACACTTTGGGAGTACCATACGTTGGCCTAAAGAGTCAGAAAAGCAAAAGTGACATAACTCCACATGTTCCATGGACTCCTCCCCCTCCCTTCACTACCATCCCTAGTACCTCCTCCGCTCTCTCAAACCTGAACTGCAGCGTTTAAGATACCAAACAAGTGCCTGCCCATGAAGCTTTCAGCCTCTCCCACTCAAACTGATGTACAACCCCAAAGTCACCACCGCCCCCTGCAGAGATGCTGTAGGCAGGTGAAGACGTGCATTTCACCCCATGACCTCTTTTGGCTTTGTGTGCAAGTCTGGGAAGTCCCGGCATCAAATCCGATTAGCTGAATGTTAATCACATTCACATTCTCCAGGTCTTGAGATGTATGCTAACATCAACAATAATGAATCACAGAATAATAGGACTGGAAGGGACCTTGAAGTCATCCAATCCAGTCCCCTGCACTCATGGCGGACTAAATATTAGACCATCCCTGACAAGTGTTTGTCTAACCTGCTCTTAAAAATGTTCCGTGATGGAGATTCCACAACCTCCCTGGGCAACTTAGTTCAGTGCAAAGCCTTGTGACTTGTTACTTGGATGGCTAAAACAGCTTAATACTGCCACATGTATCAATAACCAGAGGCAACACCATGCCGTGCACATGCCTGAGTATCAGTGTAACTGTTCTGCTGTAATCCCCGCCTCAGCTCTTCCCCATTCTTAGACATTGGTTGCATCATGTCTTGTACTCAGATTTTCTCAGCCCTTTGAGGCAGGGCTGCGGACATTGTCTGGCTGTGACGTGCCTAACCAAACGCTCAGACATTCACCAGCATGTGAGGCATTTAGTGCCTGTAACTGATACTGTCCAGCAATGCTCAGTGTTTGACGATGCTGGCCATAAGCCATCACCTACCCCAGCAGGAGCTGGTCCTTTGGATCCTGGGACACGTACACAAAGTCCCTGCACAAGAAAAGCACCATTAGTACCAGAACTGAAAACAACTGCGAGACCCGCTTTCGGAAGCCATATGGAACGGTTCTTTCTACCTTAGATAGGCCTTTGGTTTATATCCCATCGCCAGAGCCTTCTCCTCAGACATAATGAGAACTGCCGAAGCCCCATCCGTCTGAAACAGCCAGACAAACTCAATCAGGCAACTACTCGCAGAGCACTCACACCACGCAAGGCGACTAGTCTCTAAGTGTGTGTACAGGGCCCCAGTCACTGTAGCAGACACAATCGTAGTACAAACAAACAAAAATACACAGGTGTGTAAATACAAATGCTGCTCTATAAACTTATCTGTAACCATCCACCAGAAAGTTACATTACAAGTTACACTGGTCTGCTTGTAATCCGTTAGGCTGTGGAACAGACAAGCTCCCAGGAAACCTGGCAGAAGCCTCATCACTTGGGATAAAGAACTAGGTAAAATACACCGTAGGGAACAATGCAGCAGTGGTTGAGGCAGATGGTTAAGACAACCTATGAGTGGGCTGGCCAAACCAGTAAGGCTGCTGTGATACCAAACGCATACACAGATACAGCTCTGTAGGATGTTGGCCGAATGCTGGTCTGTGAATTGTGTGGGGTGCCATTTTGGCAGCTACAATGCTTGCATAGTCTGAGGTTCACAGCACTGTAATTGGCTCATGAATGCAAAACTAAACCCTAATATTTTACAGTCCTTGATGCATCAATTTTATGCTGTCTCAAGAGGAGAATGTGTTCCCAAGTTAACTTACAGCTCTGCTGTATGTAGTGTCCATTATATGCTAATATTTCACAGTGGGGTCAATCCTAAAGTACTCTTACACCTCAGAAGGTTCCCAGGAAGTCCAGGCAGAAAACGCTGTTGCTGCTTGTGAAGCCGCAACACTACTTTATAGTGCAAAGGAGCAGTCATTGCAAAACGTGAACAGGATCTGAACACTAGAGCATCTCCTTTGAGCTGCACATGGGGACAAGACACATACCTTGTGCATTCTGGGGGAGGCTTTCAAAGGCATAAAGGACAGTCAGGCACCCAACTTCATTCAAAGTCACAGGGAACTGGGTGTGTAACACCCATTTGTGCCTGGGGAAATCTTCCCCGGTCCTCTTTTGAGGGCAATTATAACAAAGCCAACAGAGAAAGCAGCCTCAAGTGTTTACAACGAACCTTTTGTTTTTATTTTGGGGAGTTGCTAAATTTAAATTTGTTTAAAAGAAAATGCAAGGGTCATTTTGCAACAGTGGCTGGCGTTATGGAAAAGCCAACGAAGTCGGAGCAGTGTTAACGCCACAGAAATATAGTCTAGGTAGCTGCAGTAGATAGAAAAATAGTTCAGTTTCACATACTGCTACACAAATGGTCGGCGGGGTACGTTACCAGGAAGGAGGAGTTGGCAGCTGTGACAGTCCCATAAGGTTTGACAAAAGCTGCTCTCAGTTTACCCATCTGCTCCATTGAGGACGGACGGACTCCATTATCTTGGAGAACTGTATCTTTGCCTGTTAAAACAGAGCGTTAACCTCAGAAGGAAGTGGGCGTCAGACCCCACTTTGCAGGGAGAGGGGGAGAGAGATTTTCCAGGGGAAAAGGAGTGCATGGAAAGAAGGGAGGCATCATCCATTTTATTTGATTTCTTGCCAAAATAGTTTAGTATTAAGGGAACAGTCTTGAGTATTGAAAAAAATTCGCTTCTTTCAAATTGAGGATTTTCTGAAATAAGCTTACTAAGGAGCACAACTGGAAGGGGCTTCATCACACTGGCACTTTTACTAGGCATGTTTTTAAACTGGACTTGTTACTCCTTGCAAACACACACTTCCCTGTGGTGTAAGCTGTTGCTTGCGAACTCTTCAATACAAAGAGCAGGAAGATTCCTTGCCTGTGAGCTCCTGATCGGCCCCGTACTAAAGCCACAATCACCAAATAATCAGGGATATGGAGTACGGTGCTTCAAGACTTAGATCATAGACTCAGCAAGGACACGTGCTCCTAGATCACGACTTTCTTGTGCAGGGACTGGTTGTAAATTAAAGGTTTTAAATAGATTTGGCATGGCTGAGAAGTGAAAACGTGCTGAGATACACAAAACGCCATGACCTGTGCCCTGGCCACTTTCCCTTATGACGGGAGTGGCACTGTTTTGGGTTAGCATTAGAACAGATGGTTTTACCTGGCACTTTGAAGGGTATCACGTCAGTGAGCAGCCCCTCATCCTGGGCTTTCCTGGCCAAAGTGTGGGAACGCAGGGCGTACTCATCTTGTTCCACACGGGAGATCGCAAAGGCGGCAGCCAACCGGTCTGCTGAGTGTCCCATGGTCTCACTGGTGGAAAACTCTGCTACAGCTGGGAGCTAGAGGAAAGGAAGCACAAGGTAAGCATACGTAAATACTATCTGTTCCAATGGTGGCTGTGAGCAGCAAACTATACTTCACCATTGTAATTTAATATTTGGTTACGTTTCATACATGCAAATCATTGAAGTCCTCCCTTTATAAAACAGAGCAATTAGCTTTTTACAAATAATGCACATTATCCTACTAAGATCCACTACAATCAAATACACTAGAGGAATCCCACTTTTGAACCACAGATGACAACACAGGAATGCCCAAAATTTGACTGAGTAAGGACCATGCTGGCCACTCGCCCGAGGCTTGAAGACTGCTCCCTAGTTGCATACAATGAGGCAGGGAGCAGCTGCCCTTGTATTTAACATGGAGCTGCAGACCAGAGAGACTACAGGTCCCAAAATTAAGTGAGACCAGGCTGTTTGGAGCAATGCATGCTTGGGCCTGCAGCCTCCTTGGCCCACACCTCCATAAGAAGTAGTATGCTACACAAGTGGGCCAAATTCAAGCCATCCCTTATTTAGGATTTAGTTCTCCTCCATCCTGAGAGGATGGATGGCAGCTTCATCCACGCACATGTGAGCCAAGATTCCCACACTGCTAGAGATCTAGGTAGCTGCAGTAGGTAGAAGGTTTTAAGGCTCTTTTAGGACAGTAGGTTTTAGGGCCCTTCATTTTCAGTTTTTATTTCAAATTTTCCCTAGGAATGTATCAGTGTTTATTATCACACCACCAACATGGGGGGGGGGGGGAGGGGGAGAGAGAGAGAAATCAATGCAAAAAACAAATACATATTTTTTCTGGGTAAATATCGGGGTTTGTTTTGGTGGACGGAAAGACAGAAGAAGCTCTGCTAATTCACTGAAATCTCGGCCTAAACCTAGGGAGATGGCATGATGCAGAAAAACCATAGTCCGCACCCTAGTTAACCATCACCATGCTGAATTCGCCACAGGGGCAAAATTAAATTCCTTTCCCCTAAACTGTGTGTTATTTTACAAGCAGCTATCAAACGGCGAACTACAAAGGAGGACAGACTGGAGAACCCTAGACACCTACTGAGAGATGGAAAGGAAATTTACCTCTGGGGCAAAGTAATCAGGACGGATTTTAGCAACCAGCGCCAGTCTCTGGCCAATGGTCTTGGCCCTGTTAAGGGAGAGCAAAGTCTTCCTCATCTTCCTGCTATGACGAATGGGAACATCTGACATTAACTCCACACCACCAGCTACCACCACATCACACTGGCCAGATGCAATCAGACCAACACCTGGAGGAAGCAATGGAGAAGATCATCAGAAGTGTGGGTGGACATCTTTAAAAGAAGCTGAAATACTTTCACTTACTGAAGAGAAGCAACAACTAATCAAGGATTTCTCAGGAGCAGACGCAACTCACAAAAACATGTCTAATCAAGGAGAATATTTTGCTTTTTTGTATTCTTGGTCAGCAAACAGATTTTTGATCCAGCAAAAAAATTGAGATTTTTTTTTTAAAAGTTGTTCTGATATGGGATATGGGACAAAGCACCAAAAGTTCAAAACTTTTCAGAAAACAAAACTCCAAAAAACCTTAGTTTCAGGTCTATTGAAATATTTAATTTCAATACATTCAAAACTTTTTTTTCTGATTTTGACAAAATTAACAATATTCTAAATTGAACTATCCCGTCTTCTGTAATTTTGCTTCTACGTTCCACTATTTTCATACAAGGAAATGAGGCAACAATATCCCTCAAACAATTTGGGGTAGAAACTTGGATCTTCAATTTTGGTCTATACAAAAGGTGATAGCATAAAAGGCTACAACTTTGTCAAATTCAAGTCTTTACCTTGAACACGCACTTCAAAAATCTCTACTAAATTTTACTGAACCTGTGGTTCAATAACCCCTCCATCTAAGCCTCCTTCAGACACTTAACAATCAGAGAGGTAGCCGTGTTAGTCTGGAATTGCAGAAGTGACAAAGGGTCCTGTGGCACCTTAAAGACTAACTAAAGTATTGAAGCATAAGCTTTTGTGGGCTAATACCCACTTCGTCAGATGCAACCAACGAAGTGGGTATTAGCCCACGAAAGCTTATGCTTCAATACTTTAGTTAGTCTTTAAGGTGCCACAGGACCCATTGTCACACTTAACAGTGTTCATTAAGATGTGCAGGTAGGACAGGGGAAGAGAAGAGAGGCTGCTAATGCCATCTTCTAATCTACTACCTGTTTTCAGCCAACATACCTGTGGTCATAGCTTGGTTTGAAGAGATGCAAGCCATAGTGACCGTGTGGGATGGAGTTTTGTCAGAGAAGCCAGCTCCCAAGGCAGCCTATGTCAACACAAGATAGTTATTAAAAATCCCAGCAGCTCCACCTCGCAGTACTTACTTCTTGAAACATTAAATGCTAGACGTGTTTGCAGAATTTAAGTTGAGAACGTGTCAAGTTTCCGCCTGCACAGCTGAGGTAAGGCATTCCACACGCGTTCACTATGAGGAATCGTCCTTCTATCGGAAGCACAGAACTGGTCTGCTGCCTGCCTCTCAAAGCTCTTTATCAAACTACCCGGGCAACAACCAGCACCCTAAGTGAACACATTCCTCCTGTGCAACACAGCTCCGTGTTTCTGAAAACTTAACATACTTCTGCTTCACTCTGTCATCTATTTATAGATGCAAGAAACTTAATGTAATGACGTTTGAGAACTTGAATATACTGCAGTAGAATACAGGCTATAATTTACATATAACTGAACATTAAATGTTTGCGGCAGACCAAGCTTTCCTGAAAGGAAGGCTGTCCAATGGGAATGACAACAAGCTTTAACAGAGCAGGGAGTGGAGGCCTGTCACAAAAGAATAACTATTCTGGGATACGTGTTGCCATAAGACACACCTTAACTGACACATGGCCAACTAGTTTAAAGTTCAAACCGTCTCTGGAAGTTAAAATTAAACCACAGGATCAGTTGACTGACAGGAAGTCAAAGAAAACACTTTGCACATATGAAAATAAACGGAGAGGTCTGGCAATAACAAGCGCAGTTAGGAGAAATTACGTAACGAGTTTTAGGTGGAATGGTGCTGCCTGCTGCGCAGAACACCAGCAGAGGTTTCAGAAGCTAGGTTGATTAGAGAAGACTCATGTCTAATGTTATGGAGATGGCTTTACAGTGACAGATTTCTACACCCTTTTCCCTGTATCATGTCTAGTCACTTCTCTCTTTACATCTGCCACCAGGAAAGGCAGCTAAGCTGGCACTCTCGGGAGCACTCAAATGGATCACCTAGCTTTATTTTTCAAAAAATATTGTAGTGTTATCAAGTATTTCTGGCAAACCAGAGCTTGATCCCAAGTGGACAGTTCAAGCAGACTGATTAATCATCCCTTACCAGGGTCCTGCTTTTCTGGTAATCCCCCAGGAGGATTTCACAGTGCACAGTGTTAGCTGACCAGGTAGATTTAAGGATTTTAACAGGATGGGAGGGTCATTTAATGACTTGATGCACAACACAGTGTGAATGGATTATTTACCCAATCCACAGGGAGCAGTGATGAACTGATTCTTTCATAAAGGGTTAGTTCACTCAAGTTAGCTGTTTAAACCAGCTTTACAGAATACCTGCTTCATTTAACCCACCTCTCTAGCAACATTGCTTGTTTTCACCTCCTGGATAACTGTGCCATAAACAATGTAATCAACAACTTCCTTCGGGACGTTGGTCCGGTTCAGCAACCCTCTGAGAGAAGAAGTCAGACAAGAAAATCTGCACCAACGAATAAAGTGGTAACTTTGCCAAGGTCCCCAGGCACCCAATTTCAAAAGCTAGCCTGCGAAACAGGGACAACAGCGAGCGTGCTTCCCTAATTCAGAGAGGAGGTTACATATACAGCTGCCCACAGAAAGAGCTGTGATCATCCCGTGGAAATGGACTCTTAAAATAAAAAAGGGAAACGCCAGCTCTTCTTCAATAACCCTCCCCCCGCCCCCCCAATGCACAAGTGGTCACTGCCTCTCTTCCCCAGCCTGGGGCAGCCTCAAGTCAAAACTAGGAGAGAAGAGGGAGTCAGAGATGTCAAGCCAGCCTACCCTTCAGTGTTTGAACACCTACTGCTTCTACAGGGATACACAAAAGACAAGCAGCAATTTTTTTTCATATTTCCATAGAAATTACCGTATACAAATGCTCCAGGATATCCGAACAAACAAGCCTATACACCTCTGTGCCCCATTGCAGGGATATATATAAAACTAAATAAACACAAATTTGAATTCTGACTTCCTCAAACCATCATGTAAAAGGTACGAGTAAACATGATGCAGGTAGGGGTCCTTATGGTACCTTACTAATGCTACTACCAAATCCAGGCAGCCAGTGCACGCCACTTAACACCAGCATGCAGTCCGGGAATATAAAGTGCACTGTGCACGCCGCCAGTCAATCAGATTGACTCCTCTTTGAATCCCTCCTCTGGCTCACCCTTGGCTACTGCATCAACTTCACAGCCAAAGCCTAGCATGACTCCAACATAGCCTTCATCTCAGACCTCAACTCTTTCCACGTCATGTACCCACTGCCCAGCAACAATGCCAGCCTTGACAAACTCCTCCCTCCACTCCCCAAACTCCTGCCTTCACACCTTCTTCCACACCTCCCCCGAGTGACCTCCCAAGGTGCCAGGACCCCATCTTCCCTCGTTCAAATCCCTCCTCGTGACCCTCCTTTCCCACAGGACCCGCGAACGCTGTCAAACTGCAGGCTGGAGAAAGGGATGAAAGGAGAGGTGATACACACACACAGTACTTAGATAGCTTTCCATGGGTCTCAGTCACTGTCCCAATTTGCTCAGCATTCAGGTTTGGTATTATACAGTGCCAAGCACATTCACTAGATCATCTGAAGCAGAGCTGGCCAGGAGGATGACACAACGTCCCCCTAACGTGCACTTAGAAAGTGCCTTCCTCCTGAGGCTCTCAAAGTGCTTTACAAGCAGTCAGTAGCATCACCATTGTGCACATGGGTAACCTGAGACAGAGATGAAATGACTTGTGCTTGGTCACATAGCTGAGTGACCAAGTGGGGAATACAGCCCAAGAACCCTGGCTCCCAGCACTATTATCAGCACTAGATCAACCTCCTAGCAGCTAGTTTTCTGAGCTCCACTTCCACTCAGTTCTTGTCTACTCACTGCAGCGAGGCTCTGGCCAAGTCGTGCGGCATCAGATCTGCATATCTGGAAGTTAAAACAGACAGATTTACAAAATAATCCCTGAATTTATTTGATCATACCAGTCAGAGCATATAGTAATAGAACAGACACAGTATCACAACAGATGAGCAATCACAGATTTGGATATTAGGAAAAAAAAATTCCCTAGGAGGGTGGTGAAGCACTGGAATGGGTTCCCTAGGGAGGGGGTGGAATCTCCTTCCTTAGAGGTTTTTAAGATCAGGCTTGACAAAGCCCTGGCTGGGATGATTTATTGGGGTTGGTCCTGCTTTGAGTAGGGGGTTGCACTAGATGCCCTCCTGAGGTCCCTTCCAACCCTGATCTTCTGTGACTCTAGGACAGAGCCTCTTCACTTAAAAATGAGCATTTCACAGCCTTGTTTTGTGGAGACAAATGTGTCTATATGTGAAAAATCAATGGACATCTGCTGTATTAAGGAAAATCCTGAATCAAGATATAGCAACAGCAAAAGTCAAAACTCTATCCCCTATTTACTGTAAGGAAGTGTTAGCAATGGTCCTGATACAGCTATGAAGTTAATGGCATTACGTAACAGGTTTCTAACAAAATCATCGGATGTAGTTTAAAAGTTTTTCACTCCTGCAGCTGCTACTGGATTATGCCTGGGTCTTGGAAGCAGTTTTTCAATCATAGGTGCCGTCCCATGAATGGCATGTGAAGACAGATCTGTTGGGCTGCATGTTACTTACTGTGTACAGTGGACACGTCAAGCCTGGAGAACCAAACATCCCAATCCGGCCCTTACACGTCCCAACACAGAGGATTCTCTTTGTATTATTTAGTAATTCATCCTCAATTCTCATCAGACTATATTCTCTCCTTTCCCTAGACAGACCGTCACGCTGCCTATGCCAGTTTCCTTATAGTTATAAGAAAGAAGAGAGGAACCACTAGCTCACCCCTGCTGAACATAAGGTATCACATGGCTGCAGCTACAGCCTTAATTGTTTGCAATCTTTTAGGTGGTGCTAATTCCTGTCAAGGAACACTGGATTTGCAAGATATCTATTCTAACTCTTGGGGGAAAAATCAAATACCGTATGTTCCGGCGTATAGGACGACTTTTTTGAGACTATTTTCCTGGCTTAAACTCAGGGGTCGTCTTATACGGCTTAAAAAAAAAACCACACACAAAAAGCGCGTGTGCCCCGCTCTCCCGTCCCCGCCGCGGGCGGGCTGCTGGGAGCGCCCCACTCTCCCGTCCCCGCCACGGCAGCTGCACAGCGGGGACGGGAGAGCGGGGCGCTCCCAGCAGCCCACCCGCGGCGGGGACGGGAGAACGGCGCGCTCCCAGCAGCCCGCCCGCGGCGGGGACGGGAGAGCGGGGCGCACGCGCTTTTTGTGGGGGTTTTTTTTTGGTTTTTTGGGGTTTTTTTGTAATCCGGCTTTTTTAGTGGAAAATTCGGGGGTCGTCTTATACGCCAGAATATACGGTAGCTTTGGAATGCCCAACTCCTTCAAGCTTCTAATATCTAGCAGGGCTCACATATAGTTTCACCTGTATAACAGCAACCAGTAACCTTGCCAAGATTAAAAACCACAATACAAGAAGGAAGGGACTGAAACAAACCACCAACTTTATCAACCCAGTAAAGATCAGAAAACAAGTTGTTAAACTCCTTGCAGCTATTATATTCTTTACTCTTTCCTATTATGAGAAAGAGTAGCTACAAATGTCAGAACACTGAGCAAGCAAACATCAGGCACTGAACAAAGTGAAATCAGTTAGAGAAGTACAAATATACCAAGCCCAATGTTTTCCATTCTGAGTCTACCTGAATCTTTCTATGCGGTTAGCCAAAGCAAAGAGGTGTATTTTCTTTTCATACTTACGAGGTGCCAGACAGTAAAAATGGAATGCGGACCCCATCGACCACAACAATATTCTTCACACCATTTTTGGCTAAGGTTTTCTTAGTCTTGGGCTGGACTGTTTGAAGAAAATATTTAAACAGCTATTAGCCAGGATCTGAGCAAGTCTGCAGCAAGATTTTATTTAAAAAAAATAAATACTACTAGAAAGTTTGGACAAAGGTTCTTCAGTGGTTAAATCCCACATCAAGGAGCTCGGAAGCCTGGATTGAATTCTTGTCTCCCCCATGGCATGCAGCCTGATCTTTGGCAAGTCACTTTACTTTGCTATATCCCAGTTTCTCATCTGTAAAGTGATTCATCTAAGACCATGCAGTGAGCCAACAGCAGAGCTGGGAACAAGACCTCCAATTCCTGACTCCCAGTCAGCACTAGGATACTGTGGCAACAGGTGCCTTTGAAATGCTGGATCACAGTAATTAGAAAGGATCTTGAACCAAATTCACCCTGTACCTCCCAACCCCCAAAGTAATATATTGCAATACAGTAACATCTGACTGATCAATGTCAAGAGGCATGCTGGACTTGGTCCTAGAAAAATACAATTAATAAAAAGACTCAATGGGGAAATTTCTAGTGTAATCAGGGCTTAAGAGTCTTCTGATTTGTTAAGACAACATTATGAAGTGGCTGCGTTTAGAAGACTGAGAAGGGCCCTGGGATGTAAAAGCTGCTTAAATCAAGCTAAGAATGAGAGCTTAAGCAAGTGAAAGTGCAAGTATGAAGATTCTGCCTAATATTTGTGTCATTCATAAGTGGGTTATTTGAGTAAAGCTACGGGCAAGCAAGAGCTATTTCCCAAATCAGAGTCGGTAGGCCCAAAACGGTTCAGGGACCACAGACACTGAGGATTAAAACAATCCATAGTTAAATGAAGCAGCACTTAAGAACCCCAGCAGCCATTTTTAGTATCTAACTGCATATACCCATATTAAAGCCTAAGCCCCTTACTCTGTACCACCTGCTGGACCTTATACCCAATACCACAAGCCTTTTCTGGCCAGGGACCATCTCTTGGTAGGCAGGAGGGCCTAGATATAACTATCAAGCCTGGGCCATTCCAGTTTATCCCCTTTTTGTATGGATTCTTCAAGTTAGGACACGAGCTCCTCTGTTATGGTCTGAGCTCTGGTTCAGGTTCTTCTTCTGGGCTGTGGTGAGTCTCTTCTATTGCTTTTCTGCAGCTGTTACGAACAACCAAGTGGGATCCTTAGAGTCCGTAGGGCTCCCTACACGGACTATCCTACCTCCCAGTACTAGAGCCAGACAAGCTCGGTCTGTTCCCACCTCTAAGGGAGGATTTGTCTCTCACTTTCTGAATTCCCCTCTGGTTAGATAAGAAAACCAATTTAAAAGGTCAGTTTCATGGTCAGGTTCCCAATGCTGCAATGTCTGGAGTTTTTGCAACTCAGAGAAAGCTTTATTTTACAGTTCCAATATATTTCCATTGGTCTTAGGTTTTATAAAATGAGCCAAATATTAACTGCCATCCTCCCTTGTCCTACCGTCTGAAGGACTGGAGTTTTGTTATTAAAAAAAGGAAAGCTAGGGAACAATTCTTTACAAAGTGACCTCATTGCATAAAGATTGGATTCTCTTTAATAATGCAGTGTAAGATGAGCACACTTGGTTTATGAAATATGCTTAAGTAGAAGAGAAAAATCGGATATTTACTAGACTTGTTCTTTTCACTAACCAGCTTTGATGTACTGGAAAAATATTTTGGCAACATTTTTCCATGTTCATACTTTTAGAAATGTACTCCATAAAAGGGAAGATTACACGGTGTTTCTGTATCTGTCTAGGATAGGTGCAGGGATGGGGAGGCACCTTGCAAATTTTATCTTTCAGAAGTGAGGTTTTTAGTGTATTCACTTTACCTGCGGCATGGGACAGAGGGGAGCAGCTGAATGATCTTGCAGCTGAAACACAAAAGACAGAAGCAGAACAATTACTGATAAAAAGAGTACTTATCATACTTTAAAATGTGCTATAATAGTAGGAAAATTTGAGACAATCTATGGTAACTGCACATTTAGAGAAAGATCTTGTGTACATTATGTATAACCAGTTTGTGTGTTTTTCACAGCAACAGGGGAGAAAAACACTTTAAAAATAGGAAAAGTGGTTGTAAAAAAAAAAATCTAAGTGGCAAGGAGACTTGGGACCCATTGGACACCTGAATCTACTTTTAACCCACTTTTTCAAACCGGCTAAATGACAGTGCAGTTTTACATGGCAACAATTTAATTTTTTAACAACAGGAAGAATACTTACAGAACCTGACAGCCCACGTGGAAGTGGCAGGGAGGCTTCTGATAGCCCGGCTCAACATGGAAGTCATTTTGAAATCTAAAACAGCAGAGGAGGGGAAAGACAACAATTAGTTTGTTCAGAGGTTTCAGGATGGGCAAGCTACCCAATTCACACACAGCCAAAGAAAAAGGAGATACAGAAGATCCATCAAGGTCAACCTGGTGTCCAGTGGGGAAGGTTTCAGAGTAGCAGCCATGTTAGTCTGTATGCATAAAAAGAACAGGAGTATTTGTGGCACCTTAAATTTGTTAAGTCTCTAAATTGCCACAAATACTCCTGTTCTTTTTTTCAGTGGGGGAGGGACTGTCTTTTTGCGGTGGGTTTGTACTGTGCCTAACGCTGGAGCTTTAGGTGTGATTGCAATAGAAATAAATAATAATCATGTCTCTTCTAAGATCAGGGCAGTACAGTATATTGCAAGGTGTTCTGGGCAGACCCATTTTAAAATGCCCCTCGCTCTCTGAATGATCTTACTGTTGGTTTGGTCATCCTGGCACTTCATCCCGTCCCTGATTAGTCCCCAATAACCCCTCGTGCTGCGCCTCCTCCCGGAATCCAATGGGTGCAGATGCCCGGGCCAGACAGGACGAGCTGGGACCGCTGCCCCGAGCTCAGCTCCCTGCCACCGTCCTGGGCATCAGCCACCCCGCTGCGCTGCCCAACCTCCGCCTGCAGCTTCACCCCGTTCCTAGGGAGAGACCCCAGCTCTACCGCCGCCCCCATCGCGCGCAGCCCCCCTCCCCCCCTCCAGTCTCTCACAGCCCCCCCCCTCCAGTCTCTCACAGCCCCCCCTCCCCCCGCTCCGGTCTCTCACAGCCCCCCCTCCCTCAGCGAGCCCCGCATACACCCACCACCCCGCAGCCATCCGACCCCGCCCCCGCCGGTGCTCTCACTACCTCCCCCGATTCCCGCACCCCCCGGGGATCCCGCAGCTCCACCCCCGCCCAGCGGGCCCCCGGGAACCGGGCCTCGCGCCAGGTCCCACCTCAGGGCTCGCCCGCCGCCACCGTCGCTACGCGCTGGTAGTTCCCTTCTCCCTAGCGACGCCCAAGGGTCCCGTCGCGTCACTCCCGAGTGCGCCCCGTCCCGGGAAAGCCCCCTCCTGCCTCTCTCATAGCTACCCGCGGCACTGCCTGATGGGAGCCCTCTCCTCCCCACGTCTGTCTGACCCCCCCACTCCGCCCCTAATCTCGCCTCTGACGGACCCGAGAGAGGGAAGGCTTGGGCGATTAGTGAGGGGGATGGGCCGGGGGGTGGGTGAGTGAATCAGGCAACGCCAAGGGCAGCTCCACAGGACCGGCGCGTGAAAAGCCCCCGCTCCACACACGGGCGGGTCCTGGGGCCGCTTCTCTCACTCGACCTCCCCGCGCAAGATGGCGGCCGCGGTGCGGGCGATCGGGAGCCTGACGCGCTTCACGGCTGCTGCCAAATACTGTCCGCCCCGCCGCGCCGGCCTCCCAGGTGAGGGGCCGCCCGGGGGCGGGGGGCTGAGACCGCGTCTCTCCGGGGGGGGGGGCAAGTCCCGCTCTCGGGGATGGGCATTGGCGGGGCGGTGGGGGAGAGCTGGGGTGCTGGGACTGTGCTTTCCGGGTGGGGGTTACGGTGGGCAAGGCCTGCTCTGTGGGGGAGGGGGAGCTCTGCCTCCCCCAGGCCCGCCCCCTGCACGGGGTGGGGGCCCCCGCTGCCTGCCCCAGGCGGTCTGTGCCCTCGGGGAGGCCGCTGGCTGCAGTGTCTGGGCGAGGAGTCAGTGCTGCCCTGAGGGGGGGCAGGGGCAGGGCTCTGCCTAGTGCGGAGAGCAGGGCTTGGCCCGTGTTGCTTGTTTATTCTAATGCTGTTGTAGGGGCCATGCAGCATCTATTGACCCCCCAGGGGCAGCCTGAGGCCTGACACTGCCCAGAAAAGGGGGGGGGGGGACAGGCCTGAGTGTCCCCAACTGCCAGGTCTTGGCATCCTCTCAGACACCTTCCAACCCCTCTACGAGTGTCGCACTCCCCCGTATCTGGACCCTACTGAGTTTTAAATCCCCAGTGAGGGGGACTCTGAAGTTGTGATACACCTCCACTGTTCTTTTTCCTAATGGCCTTCTTCACACTGGGGCTTTGGGTGGTGATGGGTTTTAATGAATAGATTAGTTTGGCTTAAGATAAAGTACAGTTAATGGGCTCTATCCAGAAGTGTGGTTGTCTCAGGGAACTGTGATTCCAATGTAAAAGGTATCCACTGGATTAAGAGCCCACTGAATTTTGCATAAACAGGCAAACTACAAGTGGCTCTCAGTTAACTGGGGTGGCTACTGATTTATGCTAGTTTAGTCTCTGATGCATAAGTTGTCTAAATCAATAGTCACAAGAACTAATTAACATCTGATCATAGTTTGCTGGTTTGTGAAATTCAGTGGGTTCTTAATCCAATGAATCAGTCAGTTCTCATTAGTTTGTTCCCCTCTTGTTACTCTCAGCAGAGATGCCCAAGACACTGATCTATGCCTTATTCCTGGAGGAGCTTTCTCCAGGTCAGGGTGGAGGGTCATTGGAGGGAGGGTTTTCTTCTGTAAGTACAGTTACATAGTTTGAAGGGAGCTGGGTTCCCATATGAATTTAGAATTGTAACTTTGTCAAAATGATACGTGATGGTACAAGCCAGAGAGGGAGTGCTAAAAAATAACATTGCACTTCTAATTGCCAGAGGCATCTCAGTGTCTTTTTAGTTTCTTGTTTTCAGGATTCTCACTTTGACTGATAGTATCTTCCCTTAAAAATATGTGTAGTTTGGACTCCCCTAGTCATCATAGTTGATAGCAGTCTGCCTGGAATAGTCTCATGTTCTTCACCCCCCCCCCCCCCCATCAGTGTTTGCCAAGCTGTCGGGGGAGAGTGGGGCAGAAACAGAACAAGAGCAACGCACATGAGAAAAGTTAAATGATCTTAAAGCTACCCCTATCGCAGACAAGATTCCCATAGCTGCTAGTAAAACAGGCAGCTTATTGAAAGTCTTCTCTCTTGCCCCTCTTGTGGCTCCTAGTTCAGCTCACAGGTGTAGGGTGGAAACGTGGGGAACAGCCTGCCATCCCAAGCTTCTCTTTTTCTGCTCCCTTGATGCTCAGCTTAGTTCCAGATCACAAGAGGCCTGGCCCTATGGAGCCACCTATGGATGCTGTTGTCCCCTCCTCAAGCAGCATGCAATCTCCTGGTGAGTCGGGGAGTAGGGAGGGAAGAGACCAGAGTAAGTAAAATGGTTAGGAAAAAATGAGGCAGCAAATGGTGTCGGGGGTGTCATCCATATTCCAGTTCATTGCAAGGGAAAGGAATACTCCACCACACAGTTGGAGCCACTCCCCTAAATAAAAGTTCTGGTGTGCTTGCCCTTATTGTGCTCTTTGTCCAGTGGTTGACAAGGGGGTAATTTCTCTGCCTCAGCCTCCCCAGCTATAAAACTCCAGTTACGTTCTGCCAAATAATAGCACTGCATAGTTGTGTGTCGATCATTTTACAAATAAGTTGGTGTTTATTCTGGTATGAAAGTGCCTAAATCCATCTGGATGTTTTCCTCCTCATTCATTCTCACCAGGAGTAGTTTTGGTCAGATTCTGCCTTCAGTGACTCGTGTGCATCCCCTGTGTGAAGCTTAAATTCATTAATGTCTATAAAACTTTTGATATCCTATAATGGGGAGTGAAAGGTATTCAAGAGGTAGAAATCAATTCCCCTCCAAAGTTAGTTTTTTGTAAAAACAAACTATTGGAAAACCAAACAATGTTAGAAGTTTTTTATTAAATTATTTTAGGCATCAACACAATTCTTAAACTTTTTTTCTTGCAGTGTTGGAAATCTAGTAAAAATTGGAATTGACTAGAAACTATCAACAGAAATGAAACTGACTTATCTGTTGTCATTGCCAGGTGAAGAATACAGCATAAATAGTGAAAAGTAAATCTAGATTTAAATCTTTCAATTCCAATATAATGTTGAAAATATATAAGGATTTTTAAAAAAGAGAGGCCTGCTGGTGTTCTTTTCAAAAGTGTAAGAGGATTTTATCTACAGCCTTGATTTGTAGTCCATGCTGCTAGTTGTAAATGGTTAGCAATTTAAAGTAGCAGTGCCCTTACTGTGAACTGCATCTAAGATACATTTTATTGTGGTTGAGTTTTAAGCCTGGTTATTGCTTTCCAAAAGAGTTCTGGCCTCTGCAGCTTTATAGAGTCTCATTTTCCAGGATAACATGTATAAAAAGTATTTTGCTGCTTTTGCATAGTTATTACTAGGTCACCCAAAATAGTAGGTGTCTTGCAATAATGATAGTGACAAGGTCCCTGCCTCCGAGAGCTTACTGTCTAAATCAGGGGTGGGCAAATGTTTTGGCCCGAGGGCCACATCGGGATTGCAACATTGCATGGAGGGCCGGATAGGGAAGGCTGTGCCTCCCCAAACAGCCTGGCCCCGCTCCCTATCCAATCAATCCCCTGCTCCCTAAAGTCCCCCGCAGAATCCCCGACCCATCCATCTCCACCCTTGCTTCTTGTCCCTTGACTGCCCCCTCCAGAGACCCTCCACTCCTACCCCTCTGGGGGGCAGGGCAGCTGTATGGAGCCAGGCATGCTGCCCTGCCCCCCAGAGTGCTGCCTGCATGGCATGCTGAGGCTCCAGGGGAGGGGAGAAGGTGGGAGCGGGGCTGGTGGCAGCCTCCCCAGCCAGGAGCTCGGGGCCATGCAGGATGGTCCCTCAGGCAGGATGTGGCCCATGGGCCATAGGGTGCCCACCCCGGTCTAAATAGACAGTGTACAGGTGAAGGAAGCAGGAGGGGGATATAGTGAAGTTTTGTTTTGTTCCAGATTCTAAGTATCTTCTTTTAACTTTGTGGACCTTTAATCTGTTTTGCTGAAACTTCTTACAAATGGTTGTAGAGAGCTTTCTGGAAAGTATTTAAGGGGCACATAAGAGAAGAAGCAAAGGCATGTTAGACCATGGAACTGGGAGAGGGCTAATTCAACTCGTCAGTTACTTGCATCACTTCATGAAATAAGAGATTGTACATCTTTAAAAGGGTAGACCTATTAGGTGAAGTCTAGGATATTGTCAGCATATCCAAGTGCAAACCCTTACTCTACATATACAAATTAATCTGTTTGTGACCCATGTCACGCTCCTCAGACTTTCCTGTCTGTCTATGACTCTAGTGCACACTCTAAGGGGAGGGGTTGGGGAAGCTACCAGTCGTGGTCTTGTAATGTAGTCTCAGTTGTTCATCTCATTTCTCCCTCTTGCTGCACCTGATAGTGTGGTGCAACCCAGAGGCTAAATTGAGCAAGTTCTACAAGGCAGAGCACTACTGCCCTTCATCACCGGAATGTAGCCTGCAAAAGCCATACCGTGAAATGCTGCATTTTACTCCAAATGACAAGATGGATCATTTCGTGCTGGGGCCTGTAGCCTCAGGTGGCTGCATCTGTTGTAAAGTCATGGGCAATGTGAGTGCTATATTTTGGTGATCACATTTGGCCTTTCAGTGACTGAGGCCTAGGCACTCTGAGGCTAGAATCTTAAGGTATCAAAGGTTTTACACAGGGTTTGTCATCTGGGCCTCAAACTTGGTCAAAAATACAGTCTTGGAAATCAAAACCAGGAGATGAATTCTTCATAAGATGTTGCCGAGAATACGTCACTCCCACCGTTTCAGAAAGGAATCTAAACGTGACACCCTTTTTCCATTCTTCCAAAGCAGTTGACCTTACCTCTGTTCCTGGGCATGATGAAATGTAGGACAAAGGTCAGTCCTTCCCTTCCTCCCTTCAGAAATGTAGGGGAAGGTGCATGGAGCAGCTCTGAGCCAAGATGACATGGCTGGGGGGAAGGGGCTAAGTGCTGATTTGCGAAGCACAGTGCAGGGTGCCTGATTAATCATTATCTGACCCAACTGGCTGGTTGCAGATTCATCCCCCCTACCTATTCCCTCTCCTGGATTTCCCAGGTTGTTTTTCCTTTGGGACATAGGGTAACCAGATGTCCCGATTTTTTTTTTTTTTTTTTATAGGGACAGTCCCGGTTTTTGGGTCTTTTTCGTATATAAGCTCCTATTACCCCCCCACCCGCTGTCCTAATTTTTCACATTTGCGGTCTGCTCGCCCTAGGTCGTAGGGATAATCTGCCTCATGGGCTGGCACCCTGTAAATAAACCAGTTCAGTATCCTGTAATCTAATGGCTGGTTGATGCCACCCATACCGATGGTGGTACACTGAAGAACAGCATTTTTGGTTGTCTGACTCTCAGTAGCTCATAGCAGTGGTTCCCACAGACATGGGGAAAGCAGTTGCTGCCAGCAGTAGCTAGGGGCAGCCCTGTGTTGCATTGGAAGAAGCTTTTGTCCAAGGTGAAGGTCACTTGAACAGAAGTGGGAAGGATTTTAGAGTAACAATAGGGATAACTGGAGGCAAAAATGTAAGCTGCTAACTGAGGTTCCGCAGGTCAAAGCTTAAATGTCCCATTTCACTTGTTCCGACTTGTGGGGCCCTGTGATGGCACTAGCAGAGGGCAAGCTTATCTAAAAATTTGCACACGCTGTTGTCACGGGTGCTGACTGAGGTATTTTGTTAGCTTAGAGGGCAGGGGGAAAGAAGAAGAAGCATGTATTTGTGGGGGCTTCCTTGATAGCTTGTCACGCATTCCTTGTAGATTAGACTAATCCCCCCAGGGAAGTCCATGTGATATTTAGGACTGTGCTGGAGAATTCAGGTCTGCTATAGCTGAGGAGGAAATTCTAATGTCTGATTTCTAGGCTTGGAACTCTCTAGGATGCATCATGTCCTGGAATCTCTGTAGTCAGAGATGGCTCTTTAGCTTGCTACACATGAACAAACAGGTGTTGGACTATGCATGCTGACAGCAAAGGCAAACACTCTGTTCTGCTTGCAGCATCCCTGGTTAATACCAAGGTCTGTGGGCCTCTTGTGTTGGTATTCGTGATGCTGGAAACTCACCAGGTCTGTGGTACGAAGGTCACACAAACAGTGGCCTGCATGAGTTCTATGCTCTTAGTCAATAGCTTCTACAAAGATTCTTCAGTAGTTGAGAGATGGGTGGGGGAGGAACTAAAAATCTCACTCAGTGGCTGCCTTGAGGACAATCGAATGTAAATGTGTCTGCGCTCATTTTTTGGGAAAGGTTGTAACTCCTGTTAACTTCCCTTCTGTAGGTTACGCCTGCCGGAATGTTGCCAGCTCCTCTCCTCTCCAGGGTACGTGTAAAGAGACTGTAATTTGTGACCTCTTCTGCTACAATTCACTAAGAACATATGTCTGAGAGATGATATTTTGCCATTTGTTTACAGCTAGAACTCACGTTAACTATGACGTCAAAGGAGATGTTGCAGTTGTACGTTTCAACGCACCAGATTCAAAGGTATTGCTTGAATCCCCCCTGACTACTAGACATTCCTTTCTCCCAAAGGATAAAGTGAGAATTGAAGTAATAGTTCAGAGAAGACACTGGAAATTATTGGAGGTCTAAAGAGACTGAAAAGGCCGGTTTAGATTGGAGGGACATGCTATAACAAAAGAGAAGATGTCAGGAGCACCTTTTACTCTTTTCTACAAGAACAAGGTGATATCTACTGAAATTGAAGGGAAGTATATTTAAAGTTGACCAAGAAATTTCTGTACACAGTAAACTAACCTGTGGAATTCATTGCACAAGATCTCATTCAGTCCAAGAGCTTACTAGGTTTCAAAATAGATGATCCATTTGTATGGATAATGAAGAACATCCAGCTAAAGTATATAGAGCTAAACAGTTTTAAGGGTCATAAATCCTGATGCTCTAGACTAGATCACAAGCCAACCACTAACTGATGAGCTTTAGGAAGTAACGTTCCCTATGGTCAGGTTATTTCATAATAGCACATTGTGAGGTTTCATCAGCTCAGTGGCTTGAGCATTGGCCTGCTAAACCCAGGGTTGTGAGTTCAATCCTTGAGGGGCCCATTTAGGGATCTGGGGCAAAAAATCTGTCTGGGAACAGTACTTGGTCCTGCTAGTGTAGGCAGGGGACTGGACTCCCAGATATTTTTTTATTTTAAGCATCTGGTGCCAGCAATGGTCAAGGGCAGGATCCTGAACTAGATGGATCACTGCAGTCTGTGGTGCAATTCCTGTATTCCTATGGCACAGACTCAAGTTATCAGACTTCAGAGCAGAGCTCTGCTCGGAGTCATTTGGCTGAATACAGCATTAGAACTGTACCAGGCTGCAGGCTTACCCTGCTGTCCTGGGGAAATCCCAAGCTATGTATCCTTTCCCCCGCATGAAGCAAGTTAAAGGAGGTGTAGCATGAGAGGGAGTTACTTGCTCTCGGGGAAGTTGAAGGAGGAGAAGTAAATCTTTCCATTCCTGCCTGCCACTAAGCTTTGACTTTTTACAGCAGTTCTTTCTTTTCCCTTGGAAGTCTTTTTTTGAATATGGGGAAACATAAAGGTGTGTGCTCCGTGAAGGACTGAACTCTGCCTCTGTCTTTATTCTGTATTTACAGTGTTCATTTGCTCTCCGCAGGTCAACACTTTGTCCAAACAACTGCAATCAGAGTTCACCCAGGTAATGAACGAAATCTGGGCCAATGATGCAGTCAAAAGTGCTGTCCTAATTTCTGCAAAGCCAGGCTGCTTCATTGCTGGGGCTGATATCAAGTAAGTGTTTGGGAGTAAAAGCCACCTGCTGACTGTGCTTTGTCTGTATTGACTTTCTTAGCAACCAGGAATATTCTCTTATGATCTGGAATCCTATGTGACATGAGCTTGCATGACATCCTATGTGACATGAGCTTCCCCAATAGCGCATCATCAGTCTGATCACCAAATCTACCCCTGTGTATCTTGACAGAGGTTTGCTTAGCAGGACCTGGAGCTGAGATAGGTTGGAATGGTGGATTCTCCATCACTGACAATTTTTTGGGTGTCTTTCTAAAATATCTGTTCTAGGAATTATTCTGGGGGAGTTCTCTGGCCGGTGCATTGCAGGAGGTCAGGCTAGCCACTAGATGATCACAATGGTTCCTTCTGACCTTGGAATCTGTGGAGCATGGCTGGTCAGTCTGCCCCACTAAATGCTAACACATTCCCAGCACTTCACTGAATGCCTGTTCCAAATGACACTAATTGCCTGAGTGTGTGAGATCAGAGTGCTGCTTTACACATTATCTTGCTCTCCTCCACCCTCCCAAAGAGGCAAGTGTTTGCAAAGCCTTTTGTGTGAGCTCTTTCTCTCCTGGATTTGATCTGCAGACACTCTCTAATGCCATGATTCAGCCCACCAATCTTAGCAGACTTCCTGCATTGCTTGGCAATCTAGGGCCAGGGGGTTGTACTGATCCTGCATATCTCTTAATAAAGCTGTGGGGAGTAGGAAGCAGTGCCTGAAACACTCCATGTTTTACTGACACTTTCTCAGCACTGCTATGCAAATCTGATTGGTCTTTCTACCCTGCTGCAGTATGATAGAATCCTGTAAGACCGTTCAGGAAGTGACGCAGCTTTCTCAGGAAGGACAGAAGATGTTTGAGAAACTTGAAAAATCTCCAAAGCCCATAGTTGCTGCCATCAGTGGTTCCTGCCTGGGAGGAGGACTAGAGGTACTGTAGGAAGTTTCAGGGCTGCAAGGCAGATGCTGCTTTCTTTCTGGGGCATGAGGCTGGTCTCTGAGAGAATTCAGCTGCATTCCTACAAGCATAGAAATGGGATTTCAGGCCTCAAGGCAGCCAGAAAACCTGCTGAATTCCTAGTCTGAACGGTTTAATGTTATGCGCTGTCAAATAGCTACTGCCCACCCCTAGTGGGGATAGGAAGGTAGAGGATCTAGTCCAGGTAGGCAATAAGTGATTAACTTGAAAGTTATAAACTGCAAAGCTCTTCTGGTGTCTCTGGAGGAAAGACCTTGTTTAAATGCAAGATTGTTATTGCTAGGAATGAAATCTCAGGGTTTGGCCTGACTCTGTGCTATCTAGACCTCACTGATCTAGCGAAGGGTCTGGGCTTGGTATCAGCATGGGGGTAAATGCCATCTTCATAGCCACAGGATTAAACTGTAAATAAGATTATGCTCTGATTGCACTTAACGAGATTAGCCAGTAAGAACCAATTGATTTTTAAAGGACCCTGATGGGTGTAGCAGGGATCTGTGTGACCACATAGAACCCAATGTCCATCCCCCGGCTGGAGGAGACAATGGGGGAGTCCCAGGCAGTTCTGTTCAAGTGGAGGGTGTCCCGTGAGGTGTTTTGATGGTCTCTTGCATTTTCCCTAGTGAGATGTCCTGGAAGTGCAAGCTATTCTATTGAATATATTTTTGTCTCCTGTCCAAGGTTGCCATCTCCTGTCAATACAGAATAGCTACAAAGGACAAGAAGACCATCTTGGGCACACCCGAGGTGTTACTAGGGCTATTGCCGGGTGCAGGGGGCACTCAGAGGCTGCCAAAGTTGGTAAGTTAAGAGGATGAGCAGTCCCTTCCCTCCACATTGCTATCTCCAGGTCTGATTCCCTCTGTCTGCCTTTCAGGTGGGACTTCCTGCTGCCTTTGACATGATGCTGACTGGGAAGAACATCCGTGCTGACAGAGCAAAGAGGATGGGGCTGGTTGACCAACTGGTTGATCCACTAGGTCAGAGGCTAAGACTCAAGAATTGTCTTACAGCTACTTAAGGGGCTAATTTGCGGCCCTTGGATTAATTTCTTCAATTTTGATTAAATGGGTAGTGAAGTCCTGATGCTGTCCTTCATCTAATGGGATGTAGAGTTGATCATCTGGGCTGGGTTCTGTTTTCCAGAGTCTCAGCTTTTGGTGAGGGGACAGGAATCGCAGTGTATTCAGGGTGAGGTGCATATGTTTTACATAAGCTAAACAAATTTGCCACGGTTAGAATTCAGGGTGGATCTGTTGCCCTTTTTGTGAGCAGATAAATTTGGATAAGACCCTGCACTCTTCATTGCTGCACTCAAGAAAGCTTTAAGCATCTGAAAAAGGGGTTTAGAATGGAAACAATTGTGCACTATTAAGTTCTGGCAGCTGATCCTGCCATAATAGTCTATTATTGTGCTTGTTTCCCTGGGTCAACACCTGGTGAAGAGAGTGTGTAGCTTCTCCTGCCAGCATAGTTTTAAACTCTCAACTGAAAATGCTGTCTCTCTGTCCTCCAAAAGTGAAATGGATAAGGCTCCTTGCTTCTGTATCTCGCATCTCAGTCTTGTCTGGCATACCACTGTCGGCTTTCTTCTAATTCACTAAATTGACCTTTACAAGTGCCCCAGCATGTACGCGAGTTTGATGTAAACCCTGTGCAGTCACTTACCCAGCATAGCGCTGCGCTTTAAAAAGGAGCCAGTGTCCTTGCTGTACCGCCAAATCATCTTGGCTTATTTTGAAAGTGCCAGGAATTTTGAGGCGATAAGGTGGGTGATTTAATGGCTCTTATTGGACCAACTTTTGTTGGTGAGAGAGAGAAGCCTCCGAGCCCACACTGAGCTCTTCAGGGCTGGCCTAAACTGGTAGCTTACATCAGCTTCACCGTGTTGCTCGGGTGTGAAAAATCCACACCACTGAGCAACATAGTTAAGGCAACCTGATCCCCAGTGTTGACAATTCTTCCATCAACCTAGCTACTGGCTCTCGGGGAGGTGGACTACGTGTGCCAACAGGAGAACCTCTCCCCTTGGCGTCGGGAGTGTCTCTGCTGAAGTGCTACAGTAGTGCCACTGTAGCATTTCAAGTGTGGACAAGCCCTCCAAATGTCACTGCTGAATGCAAGGTAGAAGAGGATGGGACAGTTTGTTTGGCATAAGTAGTTGACACCCCCCCCCACCCACCCCCCATTGAAAGGGACTGTTCAAGGTGAAGTGGGCAGTCAATGCCTCTGCGGGCATAGGATAGATAGTGGGTTATGGATTGATGTAATAAGCCATAAATCCGGTGTCTTTAAGGGCAAGTCTACACTAAAAATGCTGCATTGACACAGCTGCATCAATGTGTTTAAGCCCCTGTAGTGCTTAAGTGAAGATGCTCCGACACTGAGGGGAGAGATCTTCTCCTGCTAGCATTGTTAATCCACCTCCACAAGAGACGATAGCTGTGTCCGCAAGAGAGGCTGTCATGTTGACATAGAGCTGGCAACATGGGAGGTTAACGTCGACATAACTGTTACTCAGGCATGTGGATTTTTCACACCTCGAGTGACACGGTTAGACCAACATAGGTCTGTGGTGTAGACCTGGCCTAAATCCCCGATTTTCAGTGTCTAGAGAAATTTTAAATGTAAACTCCCAGGCTCCTGGTTTGAAGGTGTTGTGCAGGTTTGCTTTGAGGATGAGGACTGAGAGGTCAGATATGGAGTGATTGTTGTGTGAAAAGTGTTCACCCCGGGGGGATGAGGTGTGTTTGTCTTTGTGTTTTGTGTGAGTGTCTGCTTTCACCCACATAGCTGCTGTTGGACACTTAGTGCACTGGATGAGGTACATCACATGTTGTGATAGGCCTGTGTAAGACCCATGGATCCTGAGTCTTGGGTGTGAGTATTGTTCATTATAACAGTGCAGATATGCCTACAGGTTTGGCATTTATTATGGTAGGATCTTGTGCTGCTTTGAGCTGGGGTGTCCTGGTCTGTGGAGAGCTTGCTTCTGATGGTGAGTTTGGTCAGGTTAAGGGTTTTTTAAGAGAGGGTTTGGGATAGATTTCTTTCAGGATGTGGTCCCCATCGAGTCTGGGTTGTAATAATTTAATTATACCTTGTATGGGCTCCAGTGTTGGAGAGGGAGAGGTGGTCAGAAGGTATTTTTCCCCCCATATTGAAGTACGTTCTCTTGGGGTATTTGGGTGGCAAGTGTCCTTGTTTTGAAGGTGGCTTTGAGTTTAAGATGCATATTCCAGACTTTCTCCGGGGAGCATATTCTGTGGTATCTCAGTGCCTGGCTGTAGATCAGATTGCTTGATGTGTCTGGGGTGGCTACTGGATCAGTGACGGTAAGCCTCGTGATCCCTGGGTTTCTTGTATGTAGTTGTCCGTAAGGTTCCATTGCTGAAGCTGATCACGATGCCTAGGAAGTTGATGCTGGGTGTGGGAATGTTCTAGAGAATTTGATGGCTGGATGGTGATTCTTGAAGTTGAGATAGAAATCTCGAGGGAGATTAGGTAATCTGTCCAGATGATGAAAATATCATCAATGTATCTCAGATACATCATCAGTTTTGTGATGCATTTTTTTCCATAAATTCTTCCTCAAGGTGACCCATGCCCCCCCCCATGCTGGGGGTTAGACTAGATGACCTCCTGAGGTCCCATCCAACCCTGATATTCTATGATTCTGTGCAGAGGTGGACATATTGGGGAGCCATCCTGGCACCCAAGGCTGTTCCCAAGGTTTGGACAAAGTGTTTTGTTGCTGAATGTAAAATGATGATAGGTGAGGATGAAACGGATTAGTTGAAAATGTTTGGGGTGGAGATCTGAGTGTGTCCATTGTCTCGTAGCTATTTGAGACGGCAACAGTGCTGTCACTGTGAGGGATGTTGGTGTCTAGGGAGGTGACATCCCTGGTACAATGTGTTAACTTAAACAGTCTGTTCCACCTTGTATTTAGCTGTGACACTCTGGTTACCTTTCCCGGACCTGAAGAAGAGCGCTGTGGAGCATGATGGTCCAACAAAATCTATTACCTCACCCACCTTGTGTGTCTAATATCCTGGGACCAGTCCAGCTATAACACTGCATTCAACAGTGGATAATATACTCCCCACCTAGTCCTGTAAGATTGTTAGCCCACTCGCGTTGACGTTACTCAGAAAATGCCATAATGTTGAAGCTAAATTACAGCTTTATGCCTTCCTTAAAGGTTGTTTGCTTGACTCTTTGGTACTTGATTTCTCTATCTGATAAAACAGTTCTCTGGGCTGGGGTGGAGCTATGGAGATCAGCCGAGGTGCGTCCACCTTGGTGGTCTCTTTTCAGGGAGAGCTGTTTCTAACAAAATACCTCCCATCATGTAATCCTGCCAGCTGCATTCCCCCCTCTCACCCATCCTTTCTGTGTTCCCAGGACCGGGCACCAAAAGTCCAGAAGAACGAACACTTGAGTACCTGGAGGAGGTAGCCATTGGCTTTGCCAGAGGACTAGCCGATAAGACTGTGTCTGCCAAAAGGGAAAAAGGGCTGGTCCAGAGTAAGTGCATGGGATGCAGGCAACAAAGCTTAACTTAAAGACTTCTTAGTGGGTTAATTCAATTCTGCCTCTAGAGGCATGATTTCAAAATCCTCAAGAAATCCCTTGTGAATTAAATTGACCTAGTTTGACTGCAGTAGCCCTACTGTGGCAACCCCATGAACTGGTCTCCGGTCAGGAGCAAAGCGTGCTGAACTTCAGAACAAAGGTGCATTGCAGACCTGTGTGAAAGGGCCCACAACAGAAGTAGGATGTGGGGATTTAGGACCCCGAGGTGCATTGGTGGAACATCTGCAGTAGCTGTCCACAGTAGATTGTCCCAGTCTAGCCAGGGTAAGCGCCACTCTCTTTATCCAAACTTGTGCACTGAATGCGACACTGATCCCCTTTAGAAAAGCACTTTCACAAGTGGGTCATGGTTCTAATCCTTATTTAATGGAGTTGAAGGAAGCCATTAAATCTTGCTATGAAGTCCTGCTCCACTGAAGTCAATTGGAATCCTTGCCATTGATTTCCATAGGAGCAGCCTTTGACTCTCCGTGGAATTTATCACCCTGGAATGGATGGTAAGAAAGTTCAGCTGTCCAAATGGCCCACCCTCTAATCCGATCTGTGCTAGCCGTATCTCATAACGGGGTTTAAGATGAGCACCTCTCTTCTCCTTCCATAGCACATTAGCGAGTCAGAACTGCAGCATCCACACAGGTCACTGTAGCTGACTGACTAGTGTCCATGTAAGGGCTGGACTTGGGTATAGGACAGATCCCTGAAGTGTTGCCTTGTGTCCTCTTGCAGAACTGACAGACTATGCCCTGTCTGTTTCCTTTGTGAGACAGCAGGTCTACAAAACAGTGGAGAAAAGGGTGCAGAAGCAGACAAAAGGACTCTACCCTGCTCCCCTGAAAATCATTGAGGTAACCCCCACCCTGAGGCGCGTGATGCGAACGTTGCAAATGGGTGAGATCAGCAAGCTCTCCGGGGCAGGGATTGTTTGTACAGCACCTTGCAAAACAAGGTCCTGGTTCATGACTGGGGCTCCTGGGGCTAGTATAATGCAAAGAATTGCCCTACGCAGAGGGAGATTGGTCTTCCCCTTGTGCTTAATCAAGCCACACATTGCAGTGAGGATTCGGCTAAGTGACTAATCAAAGGTCTGTCCATTTAGTGGCATGAGCAGCTTGTACATCAGGTTCAGTGGAGTTCACAAGTGTTTCCAAAAGGAAAACTCGTCCCCCTTCTAATACAAGCGTGCCAATATTCTGGTGGTGGGGGATGCCAGAACCACAGTAAAGGGAAGGAGGATGGATCACCAAGAATCCACTTCCTCCTGGAAACCCTTCAGCTACAGCCTTGGCACTGTTCTCACCCCATCTCTAGCTAGATAACTTGATTATAAATCCTTTGGAGCATTGATAGTATATTTGTACAAGACCAAGCGCACGCAGTAAAAATCTCAAGTGCTCTAGTGATTTAGGCATCTAAATCCCATTGAACCAATTAAATTTTGGCTCCTAAGTCACTTAGGTGCATCTGAAAACTTTGCCTACAATGTCCTCTTCTTTTAAAACTTTCTGTAGCTGAGTCCTCTTTCTGGGAGCCACCTTAAGCTGCTCCTGTTGGCTCATGAGTGCCCGTTAACCTATCCCCTGCGTTGTGCAAAACCCTGCTGAAGTAATTCCAGCTTCTAGGAGCTCGGTGCATGAATTAAACTGATGGGAACTTGTGTCCCCACCACTGATAGCTACTCTGAGCTCGCTTTGAACTCTCGTGCCTCTGTTCCATGTTGTTCTAAGAGCATCTCATGAATGGAACTGCCAGGAAGGGCTCTTCCTGATGCTAAAAAGAGAGTATAATGTATGAAGTGGCCCATTTTCACTGCTCTCTTCTGCATCTAGGTTGTAAAGACTGGTCTGGAGCAGGGGAACGAAGCCGGCTACCTCTCTGAATCCCAGGTAAGCATACTGTGCAACTCTTGTTTGATTCTTAAGCTGTGTATTTCCCTCAAACTTGCTTTCAGCCTTACACAAGGAAATGCTCTTTAAGGGACAGCCCTGGAGGGGGTAGTGTTGGACACCCATCCTGTGACCCCATTGCTGGTCTGGGTGGAATTGGGTCTGTAACTTCCAGGTGGTTTTTTATAGAGTTGTCCCACCTTCTTGTCAACTGTCAGACATAGATCTACCTGATGATCACTACAAAAGGGTTTTTTTCTCCTTCTGATAATGGCTCATGCAAATTAAACAGCCTCTTGGAATTGGTATGGTAATTTCCAATTCTTTATACTTTCTGTGTATATAAATGTATCTACTTCTGTGTGTTTCATTCTATGCATCTGATGAAGTGGCCTATAGCCCATGAAAGCTTATGCTGAAATAAATGGTTAGTCTCTAAGGTGCCACAAGTATTCCTCTTTTTCTTTACGGATACAGACTAACACGTCTGCTAATCTTAAAACCTTTCCCATAAAGAAGCTCCTTCCTAGTCCCTGTCTGTGGTAGGCTCCTTCCTTGTGGCGGAAGGAAGGCTGTCTTAGCTAATACAAATGTCTTATCCGATTTAGTACCCTGTGAAGCGTTTAGCCTCTGCCACGTGGCAGTGGGTTCCACAGGTTGTTCGTGTATCATGTGAAGTATTTTCTTCGATCTTTTATTGTTGTCCTTTCACTTTCACTGACTCTCCCCAAATTCTTGTAGTATGAGAAACTGTAAATAAGCACGGCATGTATCTACTCCGCACCGTTTGTTTTGTATTCCTCTAGCACGTCTAAACTGTTCCAATCCTAGTCTCATGTGGAAGTTACTGTGTTTTGCAAGGACTAACCTGAACAAAGCAGAGTGTTCTGGGCAATGGGCTAATGCTCTCTTATATAATGGCATTTGAATTTAGTTATTTTCTGTTCCTTTCCTTCTACATCCTAATGCTATTTCCTTTTTTGATCGCTGCTTTGCACTGGGAGAACTCAAGAACGTGAATGAGCAATTCAAATGATTCCTTCCAACATCCATTACCTTGTATCTTGTCAGTGCTGAATTTCCTCTGCCAGGTTTGTTCATCTAGGTTGGCTACGTCCCACATTCTTTAGTCTTGACTAACCTACTTAATTTGTCATCTGCACATTTTTCCACCTCACTGTTCATCCCATTTTCCAGATCCTGACTATTTAACATCTGCCCTAGTACAGTCCCTTGGAGCATCCCATTGTTAACCTTTTGCCCTATTGAAAATTGGCCACTTTTACTCTCTCCGCCAGTTTTCGATGTGGGTCAGAACTTTACCGTGCACTTTCCCATGACTGCTTGGTTTCCTTAATAGCCTCAGGAGGGACTCTGTCAAAGTCTCTTTGAAAGTCCAAATTATTCAGTTCTCTGTTTTGTGGACATGCTCAACAAATCTTAATAGATTAGTGAGGTCTGGGTTTCCTTTGTAGAAGTCTTGCTGGCTAGTCCCATATCCTGTTTACCTGGGTGGGGGGAGAGGGTTCTTTTTGTAATCACTTCCACCTGGGTACCTGATACTGAAGGATGGCTCACATCCTAACTCTTAGGAGCCCCTGTTCCTGTTTTGATCCCCCAGTCCTCTGACACAGTAGCTGTTTTAGAAGGTTCTGTTCCTGCAGGACTCCCGGGTGTATCCTGTCTGTTTCTGGTGACACAGCCCTCCTGAATGCGAGGTGGTGCTGGAACAAACTCTGCTTGCGCTTTGATCTGGCAGGTTCTTAACTGAAAGAGCAGTCCAGGGTAGTTCGCCCCAAAATCCTCAAGTGTGGTGTGAGAAAATCTCTCCGCTTATCAGCAGTAACTTTCTATTTGATTACTCCTCTTTGCCCCCTAGGAATAGGTGGACTGGCAGGTTCTCTTACCAGCTTCCTGTTTCTAATATGCTTAAAGGGTTTTTTTGTGTTTTTGTCTCTGGCTCTTTGCCCTTCACAGTGAATTTTACGCGTTGCCTCCCGCAGTGTGAACTGTGATTTCCCTGGAGTTCATTTCCAGCTTTAGTAACACCAGGAGCTTTGCTGTTTAAGCAAACTGGCGCATCTTGACTCCCTGCTTCCTTGTTTCGTCGAGTGGCAGAGCTTGAGGGGTTCTTCAGTATGGCTCACCAGCTTCTCCAAACCACTGACCCGAGAGCGGCCTGGGTCTGCTGGATAAGAGTAGAAACTGGTTTACAAAGGGTTATAAATTGTTCCTTCAAGTGCATGAAGCCTTTGAGAATAGGATGCTTATTGTGGGGTTTCCCAGGATGATCCTCCAGTTACTCCGGGAACCACAGGGAGCAGGAAGGTGTAGAGCTGAGCCTGTCCTGCGATGAGCATATACCCTCCCCCAGTGGCAGAGCTGCTCCTAATGCAGCTGGCCACAGGAGTAGCTGAGGCAGCAGCCGGCTCTCCTGGCACCCCCGCTATACAGCTGGAGCATACATGAGCCACAAGCGGATGTCCCCGCTGTGAGCAGTGTGCAGGGAATGGCACAAGAACAACAAAATGAGCAGAAAGCAACAACTCAAGACATGGGCTGGAGGATTGACGCAGGAGAGGAAACCCTGAAATCAAGTCCCCAGCAGGCCCCCTTCTTTATCACAAAGGAGGCCCTGTCAGACAAAAGATGAGAACAAGAGAAGTTCTTCTACCCTGGCCTTCTGCAGACCACAGATCAGTGGCTCTTTCTGGCTATATAATCTATGAACATTGCTCCAAAGGGTGGGGGAAGCACACGCTCTTCAGAAGCCATAGATAATGCTAGCTACAGGAAATTCAATCACTGAAAGAGCAGTCTTCTGCTTGTTCTTTTGGCAGCCCCAAGTCTGGGGAGGCCACTGGAACTTGATGGGTCACCACAGAGGCGCTAGTGTTCTGTGGTTCTCAGGAGGTCACGGAATTCCCTTGTTCATTTCTCCCGCTGGAGGATTGGCTATTCTGTGCTCTCTCTAGGGGTGGCAATACGCCGCCTGCTTGCGCAGCTCTAGAATGTCTGCACCGTTCTGGAATGCTAGCATATTTTTTTTGTCCTGTTGTACATGCTAAAAATGCCGGAACTGTTAAATCTGAGGCCAAATGTCTGACTTCCTTTCCCACTTCATTCAGAAATTCGGTGAACTTGCAATGACTGAAGAATCCAAGGCATTGACAGGCCTCTACCACGGGCAGGTGCAGTGCAAGAAGAACAAGTTTGGGGCACCAAAGCAAGAGGTCAAGTAAGTTAAATACAGACTGGTAAAAGATGAGAGCCACTGCTTGCATCCGACAAAGTGGGTATTAGCCCACGAAAGCTTCTGCTTCAGTACTTTAGTTAATCTTTAAGGTGCCACAGGACTCTGTTACTTCTGCTATTCCAGACTAACGTGGCTACCTCTCTGATTCTTGAGCAGTAAAGAGAATCTTAAACCTATTATTGAATCCTAGAATATCAGGGTTGGAAGGGACCTCTAAAGGTCATCTAGTCCAACCCCCTGCTCAAAGCAGGACCAACCCCAACTAAATCATCCCAGCCAGGGCTTTGTCAAGCCTGACCTTGAAAACCTTTAAGGATGGACATTCCACCACCTCCCTAGGGAACCCATTCCAGTGCTCCACCACCCTCCTAGTGCAATTGTTTCCTAATTCATACTCCCCTAGCCATTAGGGTCCGAAATGCAGGCCAGTTCTGTTCAGCAGTGGCCCAGCTAGGAGGAATGAGGGATCTCTCACTGTGCAGCCCTCAAATCCGCTGGCAACATAACTGCAGGTGCCGCAGCCCTGAGACACATGTCTGTTTTAAGCCCCCCCCCCCCCCCCTCTCTCTCTGATTCTGGGTAGCTGTGTGGATTCCTAGGTCTTTAGCTTATGGCATGTGTCTGGCACCAGTTATAGTCAGGACATCACTGACCATGGCACCAGCTAAGGAATGTGCGGGGACACGTGTCACAGTCTGGCGTACAGGGCTTAGGGGATCTGAATGTCAAAGGGCCTTCCAGTCACTAGGAGGAGGATGAATGGACAGCAGCCCTCAGAGCAACCACTGCCAGGCATCATCCTATTACTCTGCAGAGAGGTTTTTGGGGGTGTCTTTGCTTCGGGAGAGAAAATCAAGACCCCATTCAACTCTGTTCTCTCTGATGTGGAATAGCAGAGCAGGGTTCGTTCCCGCACCCGGGATGGCTTCTTACAAGAAACCCCATCAGCATTAGGCAGATCCTTGCAATAGGCGTGCTCCCCAGTCTGGCAATACCCAAGGGTAGGATTTACCTCGGGGGGGAAGATTTTTGGCCACACAGCTAACCAGTTTGAGCCGATTGCTAATGTGTCTTCCCCTTTCGCTGCAGGAACCTGGCTGTGCTGGGAGCAGGGCTGATGGGAGCTGGGATCGCCCAGGTGTCTGTGGAAAGGGGGCTGGCGACCATTCTGAAGGACACGACACTGCAAGGGCTGGGCAAGGGACAGCAGCAGGTCTTCAAAGGGTACGTGAGCTGCTGACCAGCAGGGCTGCACTGATGGTGCCTCCTTAAGGCCAAGTACTTCTGTCTTTGCAAACTGAGTAGGGATGATTGGTACATCTACTCCCTTGGAGCCTGCTGCATGTGACAGGGCCTCTCCCGTCACCATGGTAGAGTGGGGGGTGTGCTCCTACAACTACCCCACGCAGTGCAAGAACACTCTTTCTGGGTGGGGGTGTGATTGAACAAAGGAGTTAAAAGCTGGCTTGGCATGAGCATCTCACAGGCTGTCCTGATCCCCCGGACGTGTGCCTTGTGCCTGGCCCAGGCTCTAGGCTGCAGCACTGCATATAAACTACTATGTAGAGGCCTGTAGCAGGACCCCGCAGCATTCCCTGTGACCCACAGGCCTGTTGCTAACTAACTCCCTCCAGAAAGCAGGTACTTGAGTCACTGCCCCCCACTCCCACTGCTGCCGGGGGAGATTTTGCTTTGTGTAGCTAGGAAGAGCTCAGCTATTCCCTGGAGCAGATCTGGCCTGCCCAGCCCCAGCAGGTTAAGGAGCGGGGGACTGTCAAGTCTGGTTTCTGGTTCCTCCTCCTCTTCCCATGTGCCCCTGGAGGCTATGGACATGATGCCCTCCCAAGTGTTATGATGACGCAAGCATTAGGTTTGCACCCCCCACCCCCAAGCACCACTATTTGCATCGGGGGGGAGGAGGGGGCACTTGCCAGCCCTCCAGGTTGCCAGAAGGACATCCCTGTAACGGCCAATAGATGGGCCAATGGTCCTTGGCTGGATTTGATGCAGGTGTAAAGGACGCCCCTGCTGGCTGAGAGGGTGGGATTGACGCCCAGGGTACGGTACTCGCTCCTCTGGCCCTGCTCTGACCAAGCTCCTCCTCTAGGCTGAATGACAAAGTAAAGAAGAAGGGCCTGACCCCTTTTGAGAGGGACACGATTTTCAGTACGATGAGGGGGCAGCTGGACTACAAGGGCTTCGACAAGGCCGACATGGTGATCGAAGCTGTGTTCGAAGACCTCAGCATCAAACACAAAGTGCTGAAGGAGGTGGAAGCGGTGAGTTTTCCCGTCTCCAAATGGCTTCCAGCCAGCCTGTGGTACGGGTACGGCAGAGCCTGCTCTACCCTCTCCATAGTCCTACCAGGGCTGCTCTGTATGATGCCCGGAGGAGGCTACTCTTAGCTATCTGACTTCAGTGCAGGGGAGGGCTGCAGGGAACGGTCTCCTGGTTCTGTCTCACCACTTCCCTTAGCAGGATTCTGCCTGCTGTTGTCTGGCTTTCCACCTCCTTCTGGGCCTTGCTGAAAAGTTTCTTAACTCTTTCTTGGGGGTTTGAAGTGCTAATGGGGTGTCTCAACTACTCAGTCATAGAATCTCGGGGTTAGAAGGGACCTCAGGAGGTCATCTAGTCCAACCCCCTGCTCAAAGCAGGACCAGTCCCCATCTCTCCTTAATCCCCATTTCTCCTTAATCCCCTGTTTTTACCGCCTCCTACAAACTTTCTGCTTCCCCGCTTGTTGTTCATTGCCACCAGATTAGTGGGCTTCAGCAAATCACTCTGTTAAAGGAGCTGGTCTCGGTTCCTGCATGGTGCCCATTGCTGTGGCATCTGGTTGCGTGATTGGGGTGCGCTGGCGGAGCCCTGCGGCCCCAGGACTGGACTAGTTTCATGGAATTGCTGGAGCAATACGCTTGGAGGCGGCCGTCCCAGCACAGGGCTGGAAGTCCGATCTGGCTTTGTCACTGACTTGGAGTTGCTGAACATCTCTGGATTCAGTTTCCATCTGTAAAACTATCTTACCTAATGGGGTGCTGTGAGGCTCCGTTCACTGTCGTCTTAAAGAGCTTCCAGATCCGTTGGGGAAGGGTGCTAGAAATGCACAGGGGTACTAGGAGTCCTGAAGGGACTGCTGACACCTTGAATCCAAACTACCTGCCGCAACGTGTCGCTTGGGACGCGTGTACACGTTGTTTATAGTGCCTGTTCTTGTGTCCCTAGGTGATCCCTCCTCACTGTATCTTTGCCAGTAACACATCTGCTCTCCCCATCAGTCAAATTGCTGCTGCTAGCAAAAGGCCGGAAAAGGTGAGTACCACAATCCCTCCCGCGGTTCAAACGTAGCGGCTTGGGACAGAGCTGTGAATGCCAGTGGGACCTGTCTTCCAGTCTGGGTTTGCTGTTGGAGACAGGCAGTCGTGGAGAGGCGCAGGTGGGACTGCTCATTCCACGTTTAGAACAACGCAACGTGGGCTCCCAAGGGCCGTGCTTTGCATTAGCTTTTCTTACTCACCCGTGGATACTAGGGAGGGAGGAGTGGGGAGCTGACTTCTTGCGCATTGGTGAGACAGGTACTGGAATGCTGCATCCAGTTCTGGGGTCAACACTTAAACTATGTTTAAAAAATCGGAGAAGGAGTGAAAAAGAGCCGCAAAACTGATTCAAGGACAGGAAAAATGCTTTACCGTGACTTGGTCAATCCATTTAGCTTCTCAAAGACTGTGGTGACTTGCTTAGTGTGGAAGCACCTTCACAGGGAGAAAATACCGGGTACTAAAGGGCCATTTATGAACATAAAATAAGAGCCACACTGGGCCAGACCAAAGGTCCACCTAGCCCAGTATCCTGTCTTCCGACAGTGGCCAATGCCAGGTGCTTCTGAGGGAATGAACAGAACAGGCAATTAAGTGATCCACCCTCTGTCGTCGATGACAGCTTCTGGCAGTCAGAGATTTAGGGACACCTGGAGCATGGGGTTGCATCCCTGACCACCTTGACAAATGGAGGGACCTATCCTCCAGGAAATTACCTCCTTCTTTTTTGGACTCAGTTATGCTTTTGAAATTCACAACATCCTGGGCAGAGAGTTCCCCAGGGTGACTGCGGGTTGTGCGAAGAAGCACTTTCTTTTACTTCTTTTAAACCTGCTGCCTGCTCGTGTCATTGGGTGACCCCTGGTTCTCGTGTTGTGAAGGGGGAAATAACGCTTCTGTTAGCAAATATCCCCAGTGGCTGGTGATGGGATGCGAGGTGGAAGGGGCTCTGAGTTACAACAGACAGTTCTTTCCCACATGCTCAGAGTTGAACTGATCACAACATTTGGGGCTGGGAAGGAATTTTTCCCGCAGAGACCCCGCGGGGGGTTTCGCCTTCCGCTGTGGCCTGGGACATGAGTCACTTGCTGGTTTGAACTAGAGTAAATGGGACGGTCTCTGTACCTTGAGGCTTGCATAACCTCTGGCTGAGCTACTGGGCCTATCACAAGAGCAGGTGGGTGAGGTTTTGCAGCCTGCAATGTGCAAGAGGTCAGACGAGAGGACCATCCTGGTCCCTTCTGGCCTGAAGCCCTGAGTCTGAGCTAACCCAGTCTAGAGAGAGAGACTCCTGTGTATCAGTCTTCACTCCAGTGTTGCTCTTCTCCATGACGGCGTTGTCTGAGTGGCGTCCCAGTGTCCGTCACTACCTGCTGTGTTGGGGGCAGGAGGAGTTAACCAGCAGGCACTCATTCACAGGAAGCAGTTCTCACCAGCTAAGCTTGCTCTAACATGAGCCTGTGTGGCTAATGGCAAGGAGTCTCCTTCCCCTAGTAGTGAGTTGGGGAACCAGCCTTGGGACCCCAGGAGCAGCAGGGTGGAGGAGGTGCAGAGCACATGGTACCATAGTGTTAGCAGGGGTTTCCATGACGAGAGCTATTTGCGGGGCAGGGACTGTGGGAGAAAGGATCCCTTGTTGAATTGGAGGAGAGCGCATGCTCTGAGGACATGTGTTGACTGTGGTCCAAGGACCAAAGTGATGAGCTGCTTAAATCTAATGGGTTCAAATGGTTTCAGCTGATTCCCTTGCTGCCTGTGGGGTTCACAGTCCTGTCCGAGCAATGCAGGGATTCCCCTTATGTTGGGCCAGGTGACAAGTATGTTCCACAGTCAGTGGTACCAGGCTCACCAGCTCAGCCTGTTGCCAATCTGGGGAGTTCCCTTCCAGGCCTGAGCTGAATGAGCCGGCCATTCGGAGAACAGTTCCTCTCCTCAGTGCTCATTATACTTATCACAGGAACAGCTCATCTGAAATGCAGATTGTTCCTTCCAACTTGCAAATGAGCTTTCGCCTCCGCTTCCTCTTGCTGGATAAATTGCCCGTGTAATGATGCTTTATGGAAAACCAATAGGAAATCCGTTAACTAATTAACACACTTTAATTAGTGTTGCAGTCTGCAGCTCTCCTGTGAGGTGCCTCTGTCTTAGGCAGATGTTAGTGCTAAGAGTAGCTTCCAGTGGGCATGAAGGTGACAGCCTGATTACACGACTCCATTAGTCTAATAGGTCACAGAACTGAATTATCTGAACTTAATGATGCTCCTGTGGGAGGGTTGCACTTGCCTCTAATTAGTGTCCGGAAAGGAACCGATTTGTACTTAAATTCAGATCATCGCTGTAGCAGCTACAGAAAACCCAGTCTGCAGCGCAGGGAATTCACTCATCCGGTGGCTCTTTATATCCACTGCTGTCATGGTTTTTCCCTTCCGAAGCACTGAACAGACGTTAGTCCCCTCAGCTGTCTCCCCCAGTGAGACGGTAGGTGTGTACGTAGCCTTGCTTTGCAGGGGGAAGGGAGCAGAGAGGTCATGTGACTAGCCCAATGGCTGAGCTGAGGTTAGAGGACAGAGGATCGGTCCATCAATGGCTATTAGCAGGGCTCTACCAAATTCATGGTCCATTTTGGTCAATTTCAATCATAAGATTTTACAAATGGTAAATGTCATGATTTCAGTGATTTAAATCACTGTACGGTAGGGGCCTGACCCGAAAAGGAGGTGGGGAAGGGGAGGTGTCACAAGGTTATTGTAGGGGGGGTTGCGGTACTGCTACCCTTGCTGCTGCTGGTGGTGGTGCTGCCTTCAGAGCTGGGCAGCTGGAGAGCAGCAGCTGCTAGCCGGAAGCCCCGTTCTGAAGGCAAAGCCGCCATCAGCAGCAGCACAGAAGTAAGGTTTGCATGGTACGGTATTGCCACCCTTACTTCTGGTTCAGTTCCCTGGTACAGCCCTGCTTGTGATCCCCCTTCGGAGCTGTTCACGTGTGTGCTGTCAGACCCCTCTGAGCTTCTGCCTGATACCAAAAGTGTCAGTCAGCCGTCGAGCTGTGTCCCAGGACCTGAAAAGCCTGGTCTGTGCCTTACTCTCTGTATGCTGAGCCCTTCCGCCCTTCCCGGCAGGTCATCGGCATGCACTACTTCTCCCCAGTGGACAAGATGCAACTGCTCGAAATCATCACCACGGACAAGACCTCCCAGGACACAACGGCCTCCGCTGTAGCTGTCGGCCTAAAGCAAGGCAAGATCATCATTGTAGTCAAGGTAAAGTACCCTTGCTTGAGATCCTGGCAGGTACTGAAACCACTGACCATGCCCAAGATGGCAGCTGGATGAGCCAAGAGGTTAAACAGGAGTGTGAAAGTCTGTTGGGCTTGCTAGGTAGGGGAGGAGTTTCAGTGTCTCCACTACTGAAGGTCGAGAGACTCAGGAATTGGACTAGGCTGGTGTTAAAGCAGCAGATCTGAAATGTCCTGGAGCTGGTGCAGAGAACCCAAATGTGGAGGATGGGGTGAACTAGAGCACAGGAGGGGCCCACGCCCTCCCAGCCACCCCCTTTGCAGCAGCCACGAAGGTCTGGGTAGGTTAGGGAAGAGTGCTCCACTTGTCCTGCTCTTAGAGGGCTGGGGGCTTCCCATGTATCAAATGCCTCACTGGAGGCTGCTACCAAAAGTGGGACCCTGAGCAGGGACCAGTGCCTGGGTCAAAATCTCACTGCGGCTCCTCGCCCCAAGAGCTGCAGGCAGGGTGGGTTTGCTTCTGTCGGGAGGTTACCCTGGGCAGAGAGGCCCTGCTCTAGCTTCTTAGGACAAAAAAGTCCCTGGGTGCAGGGCTGAGGGAAGTGGGAGCAGATCTGGACTAAAGGGGAGGAGATAGAGCCCTGCGCAGTAGCAGAGAGAAGGGAACATGTGGGGAGAAGGCAGTGAAGCCAGCGATGGAGTGTGCTGGCACCAACCCGGTTAAGGGATTCCTGGATGACTGACGGTGTCCTTGAATCGGACCACCACTGTTCCTTTGAATTACAGGGGTGGCTTGCAGGGAGGTGGCTTTCCTAGGGTGTCAGCTGGGTAGTAAGTTTAGTCTGGATGCATTTGTGAAACTCTGGGCCTTGTTACTCCCATTTCCATCAGAGTAGAGGGCTGGGTCTGGGAGCCGGACTCCCTGCAGGGCTGGGACTTGTCTGCATTTGGTGGTAATGCTCTGCCTTGAACACTCCCCCTTTTCTCTGAGTGACTGTTAATCTTCTTCCCCTGCCTGCTGCTGGGGCAGTCCATGTGCTAGGCCGCACCCCTGCCCCCGGCCAGACCTGCGAACTCCACCTTGTACAAGCAGGGACCCTGCTGCAGAGTGGGGACCGTGATTCAGCTCCTGGGGGTGTCTGGCCGCTATTGTATAACACACATTTCAGGAACTGAGGAGGAAGAAGAGGTGTGAGGAGCTTCCCACATTCCTGTATCTTCCGCTCCTCAAAACAAGCCATTCTAGGAGTTGATTATAGAGCACTGAAAATCCTGGCCCATTCAGGGTAAGTCTACACTACCCGCTGGGATCGATCTTTCAGGGATCGATTTATCACGTCTAGTGTAAACATGATAAATCAATCCCCGAGCGCTCTTCCCGTTGACTCCAGAGCTTAACGCCATGAGAGGCAGAAGCAGTCGACGGGGGAGCAGCAGTGGTCAACTCACCACTGTGAGGACGCCGAGGTAAGTCGACCCAAGATACGTTGCGCATCTTAGGTCGACACCCCCACCCCACCCGGTGTAGACCAGGCCTCAGTGTCTGCATCCAAGGGCTCTGAAATTTGGCTCCGGAAGCAGTTCTTGACGTTTAAGTAGGCTGGGGTCCTTGGTCTTGCAGAGCTTCTGACACTAATCTGCCTTGTCCCATTTGCCTCTCCCAGGATGGACCAGGTTTCTACACCACCAGATGTCTGGGGCCAATGCTGGCCGAAGTGGTCCGGGTTCTCCAGGTGTGTATGGGAATGGAGCATGCTTCTGGAAAGCACTGGGGTGCAGAAAAGCTGCCAGATGTTAAAGTAGATGAGATTCTCCTGCTTCTCCCACAAAGTCAGACTGGTCCAGAGCCCAGCCGTGTCCTAGAAGGGTGTATGTAGAGAAACTGTCCTCACCGGGTCTCCGGGACTGGGCAGACCGCTACTAGAAGATAGGACTCCATGGTTGCCTCTTCACCCCCAGGGTGTCTGTTTTGGGGGGATCAGAATGTGCCCACCAACCACAGATCCCAGCCAGCCGAGCCGCTTGTGGGATTGTCATCAGGAGGAAGTGGGGAAGGATGGGAAGCGGTATGTCGTTACTGTCTTGCCATCTTGTCCTTGGGTATCAAGTTCAGACCCAAAGCTTGACCTTTTGATCGTCTGAGTGAGCTCCGTTTCCATGACCCAGCGCGCTGGGTTCCTGCCTCCACGTGTGTCCAGCCGCAGGGGTCTCCTACCCAAGAACCCACAGGCAGCTCAGCTGGTGCCACGCTGTAGTTGAACTTGTGTTGAATGTTTGGCAGCTCCCAAGCTGCTGTTCCCCCAGGACATCAACCAGGGATGTGCCTGGAAGAGAAGTGGTGGAACTTTCCCTCCCACAGTCCCTGTGAGCCTGACCCGCGGGGTGCTGTTTGCTGTTAAATTTCACACCTGAAAGAGCAAGTCACTTACCACTTCCTCACCTATCTGATAGGGACAGCTGGGGGGGCCTCGCCAAGCACTGGCTGGAAGAGCCTAGTGAAGGACAGTGTTCTCCAGCAAGGGGGCAGGAGGAATGGAGAGGCAGAAATGTCTCCTGAGTGGAGCCAGGGTTTGAGTTGGGAGAGTAGCAGGCTCTAATCTCATCGCTATCACTGCCATGAGAGAGGGTCTTGGCAAGCTGGTTATCTTCTGCCTCGGTTTCCCCATTGGTGTAATGGGGGCAGGCTTGCCCATCTGTGTCAAGCCTGGAGATCACTGGAAGGAACAAAAGTGCAAAGGTCTTTATGAAGGTTTAGGAGCCTCCATTTGGACTGTAAGTTCTATGGGGCTGGGACGGGCATCTTAGCACAATGGGGGCAGCGTCCAGGACACGGGCTCCTCAGTGCTCCATTGAGCCAGTAAAGTACAGTGCTGTGCCGCCTGGACTCCAGGGTAACACCTGGAGCCCCCCCGGAGGAGTCTTCTGCCGGGCTGCAGCTGGGAGCAGCCTTGTGACTGGCCATGCCCAGCTGTTGACCAACCTCCTTGGCTTGTCTAGCAGGGTGTTTAAGCCAATGGGCAGAAGCTGCGACGTTCCGGCAGGAACTAGGCCTGCGCCCCCACTGGGGCCCACATGGGGCAGGGCTCTGGATCCCCACAGGCCTGTATTCTCCTGGGCACTCATGGTGCTTCCCCCTCTGCCCCTGCAGGAAGGCGCTGACCCCCGGAAAGTGGACGCCCTCTCCACAGGCTTCGGCTTTCCCGTGGGGGCCGCCACCCTGATCGACGAAGTGGGGGTGGACGTGGCCACGCACGTGGCGGAGGACCTGGGCAAGGCCTTTGGCCAGCGCTTCGGGGGAGGGGACGTCGGGCTCTTCAAGTGCATGGTAGAGAAAGGCTTTCTAGGTGAGTGGCCCCAGCACGCTGGAGCTGGGCTGTTCGGTGCCAGCCCCTCCACCCTCTTCGCCCGGCTTGCGCTGGAGCCCGCAAAAGCTGTTCCCTGCTGACTGGCGCCTGAGCCCTTCCAAGTCCTGACCTCATGAGACCAGTGATTGACCCGCCGGCTCCTGGGCAGGGGCTGCAGCTCCGGCCACCCCACTGACATGGGAGAGCGACCTAGAGTCACAGGAGATGCAACTGTGACAAAGCCACCGCTGGCCACTAGAGGCCGCTGTTCCTCTAAGATGTGCCCAAGGGATTCCTGTTCCCTGCAGGCTGCTCCGTGCCTTGGCTGGACCAGCCCACCAGGGAATGTTGCATGCTGGGAATTGTAGTTTGTGCAGGCTACATCTGTGTGTTGCGGATGAAGACCGCTGCATATGGGCTGCGACTGGCCAACAGTCTGCACGTGGCTCACTCTGGTCTTAATTTTGGGACGTCTCCTGACCCCAGCAGGCCCCTGCTCTTAAGCACACTCTGGGCAGGCTCTGCTGTCGGGAGAGCCCATCGCCCCATCTCCTCTGCCTCAAAGAGTCTCCCATGCTCAGAGCAGTGGAGACTGGCTGCTGCTTGGCCAGGCCCAGCAGATCTGCCTGCCCCTTCCCTCTGTCTCCAGGGGGCTGAGATCCAGACAGCCTCTTCCCTTCGCTGCCGTGCCGGACGCTGCTCCTGGGTGCCGTTTGAGCTTGGGGGCAGCCTCTTGTCCCACGGGCACCTGCTGCTTGTGCCAGCAGAGAAGCATGTACCAGGTTATCAGTCATACTGCCCAGGCAACCCAGGGGATCATAGGCTGTTGGGGGGGGGGGGGGAGGGAAGCTCAACCAGGGACTGACGCCCCCCCTCCCCGGCAGGCCGCAAGGCAGGGAAGGGTTTCTACGTGTACCAGCCAGGTGTGAAGAACAGGAGCGTGAACTCCGGCATGGATGAGATCTTGGCACAGTTCAAGGTGCCCTCCAGGCCCGAGGTGTAAGTAGATGGTGTCCGAACCCAAAAGGGGTGGGGTGGCTGCTGCCCTCTGGGGGCCCTGTCACAAGGGCTGTGCTGGGCCTCCACGCAGAGCAGCCCCGGGAGCTGGGACTGGTCCCCCTCAGGCTGGCTGATCTCCAGTTTAATTGGCCGTCCCTCACCTCTGGGGTGCCGGGGGTCACTGATAGCACAGGACACTGGGAGTCTTCCTTGGGAATGCCCACTGACCGGGGGAGGGGAAGGGGGTTGTATTACAATGGACACTGGTATTCGGGAAGGAGCCCCCCCTAGGGCTTGTTGGGGATCCGCATGGTCCCCTGCCCCTTCAGCTAGGCTCTGAAATCAGATCTGTCCCCTATGGCCTGACATGTCTCCTAGAGCTGCCCCAGCGTGGGGCCTGACATCTCTGCCTTATCACGGGCCCCAGCTGGGTATCAGACTCGCCCTCGCTGCCGGTCAGAAGGCAGCTCCTAATGCCACTCCACAAGCTGTGGCTTCCTCTGGCCCTGCCCCTCGGCTAGTTCTCAAAGCTGGCCCCAGGCTGCTCTGTGTGTGAGGAACCTCGCTCTGTTCCAGCTGCACCAACGAGGACATCCAGCTGCGCTTGGTGGGGAGGTTTGTGAACGAGGCGGCCATGTGCCTGCAGGAAGGGATCCTGAGTAACCCGGTGGAAGGAGACATGGGGGCTGTGTTTGGCCTGGGCTTCCCGCCGTGTCTGGGAGGTGAGTGACTGCCCCGGACTGCACTGCGCTGGCCTGGCAGTAAAGCTGGGTCCACACTAGGAACGCTTCCGTACAGCAGAGCGGTCTCGCCGTGCAGGCAAAGCCGTGAGCTGAGTCTGCACCACACTCTGCGGTGTCTCTGCCTCCCTTCCCGTTGGGATGTGTCAGCAGGACAGTTGGCTCCAAGGTGCAGCCATTTGCTCCTTAAACGCGTCCCTGGTCTTGATTGGGAACATGAGAAGGCCCCGGAGCACAGCTGGGATTGTCCTAAAAGCAGCTTTTATATCCATTTCTGCACATCACCGCTTTGGGGGGGCTGCCAGCCCTGAGGGGGGAGGGAGCGCTGCCCCCACCACTGGAACTGTGGCGTCAGCCGGGCAGTACTGGAGTCAGGGGCCTGCCTAGCCCCTAGCCAGCCACTCCCAGTGCTCTGGGGGCAGGATTGCTGTGTTGAGACACAGAGCAGGGCCTGGCCTGCCCCCGGGGAGCCTGCCCCTCTGTACACAGCAGAGCTCAGCCCGAGATCCAGAGGCAGAGTCCAGCGTGTTTGCCAGGGCTGGGCCCAGCTCCCCTGCAGGCTCTGGAGCGGGCCCGCTCGCCCCGTCTGCCCTGCTGACAGCCCCGTGTCTCGTGCAGGCCCTTTCAGGTACGCGGACTCGGTTGGGGCCAAGCAGCTGGTGGACAAGCTGCGGAAGTACGAGGCCGTCTACGGAAACCAGTTCACGCCGTGCCAGCTGCTTCTGGATCACGCCAACGACCCGAGCAAGAAGTTCCACCACTGAACGTGCCCACTCGCCGCCAGCCCTAGATGCAGGCGCAGCTAGAGCCGGGAGAGCCTGCTCCAGCCAAACCGCTCCGTTCGGTCTGTTCCTCCGGGGGCAGCGAACTCGGCAGGTGGAGCCCTTGAAGTGCCTTAGCAGCGCCTGCGTCTCGGGCGCTCGCTCTCCGCCCGGCCCTGGCTGGTTGGAGGTTGCGTCTCCCGTTTGAAGAGGGGTTTTGTGTTCAGCCCCGTGCCCTCCAGAGCCTCCGTCCAGCAGGCGTTAGCCACGTCCAGGGCAGCTGCTCCCCCGCCACGGTTCAGGGCAAATGTTTAACAATAAACCACCCGTCTCTTGTTCCTGGCCTCTGCCTGCTTTATCCCGCCTCAGGCCCTCGCGTGCGGAGGGATGGAGCCTCGGGGGTGGAAATAAAGCACTCGGTGATTCCTCAGGGTGTCCGCCTGTCGGGGGCAGGGTGCTGAGCTGGGTGAAACGGGTGTTAATGGAGGGCTGGGGTGGAACAGCCTCGTCAGTCCCCTCGGGCGGGCGTCAATCGATAGCTCAGAGCTCCGGCCGCCCTGGCCCACTGGGGTGAGAGCAGCAGATGGAGCCTCCTGTAATTGCAAATCCAACCCCTGAAGGGCTGCCGGGGGAGAACTAATTTCAACTAAAAGGCTTTAAATCTCGGAGCACCTGTCACTGAGAGCAGGCCGCCCTTCCCCCCTGCCCCAGACACTTGCAGTGCTAGGGCTTCCTGTGCCTGCTGCAGCTAACTCTGCCCTCGTGGGGGCTGGTTGCATGCCCCCCCCACCCCCAGCAGGGGACTCCAGTGCCTCTGACTCATCTAGCTGTTACTGGGGGGCAAACAGAACTGGGAGCCCCCCTGGAGCTACCCCCCAGCCCTGCTGCTCCTTGTGTCTCCTGGGATCTGAGATAACACCCCCCCCCCCCCCGCTGCTCGTGTCCCCTGGAGCCTCCCACCTTCCCTTAAGGCAGTGCTTCTCAAATAGTGGGGCGCGCCCCCCAGGGGGGGCATGAGGCTCCGTAAAGGGGGGCTCGTTTGACCTCGTCATCTAGATCGGATTCAAGCAGGGAGTCGGTGGGCGGCCGCGGCGCGTGGCACGCTGGGAATGGTAGTCCCTGCGCTCCCCGCCGGGCCCGTTCATTGCGGGTGGCAGGACTCTGTTTCCTGGCGTGCCGCGGGGCGCTGGGCGTGTCCGGGCGGGGCGGGGAGCGCGAGGGAAGGCGGCTCAGTGGGTTCAGGCCACGCTCGGTGCCGCCGCCATCGTGGGAGCCGCGCGGTAAGTGCGGGCCCAGGTAGGCGGGCCGGGCAGGGGAGCGGAGCCGCGGGCCGGAGCTGGCCTTGGCGCCGCCGGTGGGAGCGGGAGCCGGCCCGTCGCTGCCGCCCGCTGCGCCCTGACAGGAGGGGGGCGCGAAATGTTTTCTTCTTCCTAGGGGGGGGCATGACAGAAAATAATTGAGAAGCACTGTCTTAAGGAAACCTTTTCTCTTGCTCTAAAAGTTCCCTCCGTTCAGCTCTCACCCCCTGCCCCAGGCCCGGCGTTTCCCTTCCCCTGTTGCTGTTGGGTTTCCAGGGGACTCTGCTGTACGGGTCGGAGCTCTGCCCCTTGCAGGGGGCCATTGACTCTCCGAGCTGTTCTAGCCCCATGGCGGGGGGCTCGGCTCTGCCTAGGCAGCCTCTCTTGGGGGTGGTCTGCGTAGCTCACAGATGCCAGGGTGGAACCAGCTCGTGTGGGAAGCGGGGCCCTTGCCCGGTGCTGCGTGCGTAGTGGTACAGCTGTGGGCAGCAGGGCTGAGATCCATGGGGCTGCAGGTCCCCCTCCCTCCTGTGCTGATCTCCCCCACCCGAGGGGGCTCCAGTAGCATCCAACCAGTGGCTACCTGTGGCCAACGGCTGCAAGAGGAGTTGTCCAGCTCTCCCCCAAGGGGCAGCACTGGGAGCCGTGCCTCAGCTGTGGGGTCCTGCGGGTTCCCTGGGCAGCGAGCTCATGTCTTGTCCATGCACCGACCGCTGGAGCGAGATGGCCCAGCCTTGGGGGGTCCCAGGAGAGCCTGCCCCCCACCTCCTCCATGAGGCCCTGCCCCCTGGCCAGGCTGGAAGCCAGAGCCAGGCCAGGGTCAGAGCTTTCCATGGGGCAGAAAGGCAGGTTGCCGGCTGCTCTCAGACCCCCACTCAGGGCTGGTGGAAGTCTGGGGCTCCCCCCAGTTTCCTGTGTTCCCTGGGCGGCTCTTCCTGTGGTCCCACTTCTGGGCTGGGCAGGGCCCCAGGAAGCAGAGGGGCGGGGCTCCCTCACCTGCCCCATTTGTGCATTTGGAGGGGCTGCCTGCAGGGTGGGCTGAGGACAAGCCTTGAGCCGCTCTCTCAGCCTGCTGCTCCCTGGGCCTCCCCCCAGCTCCAGGCCCGATCAGCGAGCCCCCCACCCCTCCTGTGGAACCCTTCTGCCCCCACCTGTCTGCCGTGGCCCCCTCCCTGCTCCTTGGCTGCATTGACCGTGGCTGGCGCTGCCCTGGGTGTGGAAGCTAAAGAAATCTCGTCCGGGGGGGCAGCTGGTGGTGCTGGGCGGGGGTCCATGCAGGGCTCTGCCCTGCCCCCCTTTCTACTCCTTGCAGGTGACCAGTGCCAGCGGGTTACAATTCAGACTCTGTTTCCCTTGCTCCCCCCGGTCAGTGTTCAGGGGAGAGCGGGGCTGCCTGGAGCCCTGGCTGGCAGGTGCCTGGAGCGCGGCACTGATCCTGGGCCCGAGTCCTGGAACGGCCCAGGCAGGCGGGGATCTGACCTCAGCTATCGCCCTGGGGAGCCAGGCTCTGATCCGGGGAGCCTGGGGCAGGGGTAGGGTAACGGGAGGGATCTTCGGGCCAGGCCTGCACCCAGCGCAGCTGCTGAGGGCCCAGGCGGCTCCATTTCACCCTCCCTGTGCTCCAAGGGCTGGGTTCCTGTCTACCCCTGCATGAGCAGTGCCCCCCTCAGCCTCCGCCAGGGCCCAGCTCACGAGTGCTGGGAAGGAAGAGTGGCCCATTCCCAGCTGTGAGCTATGGGTCTGGGATGCAGGGATCTGGCCCCAGCTGTGAGCGTTGGGCCTGGGATGCAGGGATCTGGCCCCAGCTGTGAGCTATGGGCCTGGGATGCAGGGATCTGGCCCCAGCTGTGAGCTATGGGCCTGGGATGCAGGGATCCGGCCCCCAGCTGTGAGCTATGGGTCTGGGATGCAGGGATCCGGCCCCCAGCTGTGAGCTATGGGTCTGGGATGCAGGGATCCGGCCCCAGCTGTGAGCTATGGGTCTGGGATGCAGGGATCCGGCCCCAGCTGTGAGCTATGGGTCTGTGCACTGGAACTCAGGGATCTGGCCCTGCCCCCCCCCTCCCCCCGGCCCGGCACAGTGGGGCAGGAATCAGGCCCTACTGCCCCAGGGTGAAGGCTGGAAGCTGCAGTAACACCATCCTTCCTCCTTGGGCAGGGGCAGCGGGCACACAACTGCCCCCCAACCCAGCTCCTTTCATCCATCCCAGCTCCCAGCCCCTCCCGCCCCTGCGAACAGCCGCGGTGCCTTTCCCAATCTTTATTTCACTAATCCACAAGGATTAAGTTAAACCAGCAGAACCACACCCGAGCCCGGTGCCAGCCAGTGTTAACCCGCATGAGGGGCCAGCGTCCGAGCCGGGAGGAGCCAAGCTCCTCGCCGGGGGGGGGGGGGAGAGCAGCCGCAGGCCGCCAAAGCCCCCGCCCCTTCGTCAGCGCATTCAACCCCCCCGGGAGTTTAGGGCTATGGGGTGAGCAGCAGGCCCTGCACCGGGGCTCAGGGCGGTTCGGGCCGGGTCCTCTTCGTTCAAGTGCCGGGGTGGGTGGCAGGTTAATGACGTGGCTCGCAGCCCGTGGGCGCCGGGCGCTGCCCAAAAGGCCACGCTGGTTTGCAGCCACGGGCGGGGCACCTGCCCCGAGCAGAAGGTGCTAACGGTATCTCTCGGCACCCCGGTGGCTGCCAGGGGCTGCTGGCGTGGGGGCCCTGCCATGCGGCCTGTACGGGCAGCCTCCGCGGCACAGGTGAGGTGCTGGGCTGCCCCGGGCAGGGGCAGTGGGACTGGGTGGGTAAGAAGCGTGGCGCCTGCACCACGGGTGGGGGGTGAGGCAGGTGCCCCACATCCCAGGACAGGGCCCCATGGTTGGCCCCGCATTTGCCCTGGGGTCCTGCCTGGTGCTGCGGGCTCAGCGAGAGGCGCTCAGGCCCGAGAACCTGCCATGACCGAGATGCCCTGGGAGCGGCAGCAGGAACCTCCGACTCCCTGGCCTGGGGGAGGCCGCAGGAGCTCACCGGTGCTAGTCCTGGCCTGGGGGGGGGGGGGGGCAGAGACCTGAGCCGTTGTTTGGGGCTGGGTCCGAGCCCCTCCCTTGGCCCCCATGGGAATCTCTCCTGCCTGGGCAAGGCCCCGGGCGGTGCCAGCCGGCGGGAGGCAGCACGTGAACGCCCCAGCGCAGCCAGCAGGTCTGCCCACGGGCACAGCCCCCCCTCGCCAAGGCGCCCGGCGGGGGCTGGGCTGCATCCCGGTCCTTGGGGGTAACGGGCATGAACTCAGGGAGGGTCCTGCAGCCAAGCAGCAGCACCATGGGGCAGGGGGGATGAGGGGGAAGGGGCAGCCCACCGGCCACACAAGGAAATTGCAGCGAACGCTGGCGGGCGCGGTGAGCTGCAGGCAGCCTGGGGCCCAGCTCTTCTCTGGTCAGTTGGCCAGGGCAAGGCTCCCCCCCCCCCCACGGTCCAGGCTGGGCCCTGTGCTTGGGGATGGGGGGGGGGAGGGGTGAGCCAGGGCCATACAACCTAGCACCCCAAACCCCAACCCTGCACCTGTCAGCCCTTCTGGGGGGCTCTGCACCCCGCCCACTGGGCCCACAGCCAGACCCCTCATTGCTCCCAGGGCCCCCTCCCGCCTGACGCCCACTCGTGCTCCCAGGAGGAGGGAGCCCAGCCCCCCCACTAAGGCCCAGCACCTGCTGCCTGGGGGCCCTACTGGGCCCACAGGGGAGACACTGAATCGGGGTGGGGGCTGCAGCGCCCCCAGGAGGCTGTCATGGCACACGCTGAATGGAGGGAGGGCTCTGGGCAGGGAGGGAGGATGGCAGCATGGTATGGGCGGGGGGGAGGGGACCTGGGATCCCCCCCCCTCCCTCCGAGCACGGGGGTCATGGGGTGTGGATGGAGCAGTGGGGTGGAGGGGAACCAGGCCAGCTGCAGCTGACAGCAAAGCGCCTCGTGGGCCACAGCCGGGGGCCCGGCCCTTGATCTGGTGGCTGGAGTCTGGGTGGGCCCAGGAGCGAGTGTCTGGCTGGGCTGAGTGCCACGGGCTGGGCAGCGGGGGGGGGGGGGGGGGACACACGCCCACGCACCCCCATGCACACGGGGGGGGGGTTGTGTGCCGCTCGGTGTGCTGGTCACGTGTTCGTGGGCGAGGCCCAGGGAGGCAGCGCCCCCCCCTCCCCACCTCAGGGTGCTCTGTGCTGGGGGCCCAGCGGGCTGCTCCCAGGTCCCTGGGCAGGGCTGTGCACATCGGAGGCCCCACAACTGTACGTGGGGGCCTGCCCCCCCCCCCCCCGACTAGCCAGGTCCAGCCACAGAGCCCAGCCTGGGGAATGGGACATTGTATGGGGGCCCACCCCCAACCCCACTGATTGTATTCACCAGCCGAGCCCCACGTCCACGGGCCGGGCCCACCAACCAGGCCCCACATCCATGGGCCGGGCCCACCAGCTGGGCCCCACGTCCACGGGCCGGGCCCACTAACCAGGACCCACGTCCACGGGCCGGGCCCACCAGCTGGGCCCCACGTCCACGGGCCGGGCCCACCAGCCGGGACCCATGTCCACGGGCCGGGCCCACCAACCGGGCCCCACGTCCACGGGCCAGGCCCACCAGCCGGGCCCCACGTCCACGGGCCACGCCTGGCGTTAGATCTTGGGCCGCCAGCCCTTGATGAACTGCACGATCTTCTTGACCTGCAGCTTGGTGAGGCGGAAGTCCTCGGCCAGGATCTCCTCGGGGAGCTGGACGAAGATGCTGCCGTCGATGCGCTCGCGGGCGAAGCCGCTCACCACGTCCTCGGAGAGGCCGATGAAGCGCAGGCAGCGGGACACCTCCTCCACCGACAGCACCGCCAGGTCGGCGGGCGGCTGCCAGGCCGAGCCGTCGCCGTTGTGCCGGGGCGCGCCGGGCACGTGGCTGGCGCTCTCGCCCGGGCCGCTGCGGGGGGCGGAGGCCGGCGGCACCTCGATGACGCCCTGCGTGAGGTAGACGCGGGTGACGCCCCCCTCGGCCCCCCGCAGGATGGTGGGCGAGAGCGGCGCCGTGCTGCGGATCACCAGGCTCTCCGGCTCCGGGCCCTTGGGGGGGCGGGGCGGAGGGGCGGGGCAGGCGCCTCCCGCCCCCCCGGCCCAGCCCTCCTGGCTAGGGCAGCGCTCCGCCTCGGGGGAGGCGCCCTCGAGGGGGTCGAAGGTCTCGGGGGCAGAGGGGGGCTTCTGCCAGTCCAGGGCCTCCAGCCACTCGGTGGAGGAGGAGGAGGGGCTGGGCGAGTAGGCGGGTTTGGCGAAGGGGTTCAGGGCCCCGAAAGGGGCGAAGCGTTTCTGGGGGTGGGGGGCCTTGAGGCGGGGGCAGCTGTGGTAGGTCTTGATGGGGGCGTCGGTCCCCAGCAGGGGCGTGGAGCGCCCGCTGGCCACGCTGGGGCCCGTGTCGGCGTAGGCCCACGGGTCCGACCAGGACGTCTGGCCCGCCGGGGCGCTGGGCGGCAGGGGGCCCGGCAGCTGGCGGCCGGCAGAGTCCCCGGCCCTGCAGTCGCCCCAGGTGCAGGGGTAGCAGTAGAGGGAGTAGGAGTCCGGGGAGGGCGAGCAGCTCCCGCTCCGCGGCCCCGACCTGCCGGGAAGAGAGAGCGGGTCAGGCAGGGCCTCACGCCCGGAGCGTTGGGGCCACAGCCTGGATCGAGTCCCGACCCGGCCTAGCGCCGGGCCGGCTGGAAATCCGCTGGGCTGCCCCACGGCTGGGGCATCCGCCACCCGCCCCTTGGCAGGGCGCTAGGGGGACCGCAGAGCGTCCTCGGGGCTGGATGGACGCACTGACGGGGGGGGGCTGGGTAAGCCGCATCTGGCTGCAGAGCCGGGAAAGGGCCAAGGCCCAGCCCCGCGGCCCCTAGGCGCTGCGGGGTGCTCCGGCTGGGAGAGGGGCCAGGCCCAGCGAGATCTAGGGGGCTGTGGGGGCATCTCCCTGGGCAGGGCTAAGAGCCCCCCAGGCCTAGAGAGGGTCCCAGCTGGACAGGACGCAGCGTGGAGGGGGAGAGGGGGGGGAACAGACCTGCCCCGGCCCCACAGGATGACACCGGGAGGCCAACTCAATGCCTAATTGATAGGAGTCTATAGTACTGCCCTCATGTGATTGGCTTCCCCACGCATGGGCGGGGCCTCCTGGGGTGGGGGTGGGGCTATAGGAGACACTAACTCCTCCCCCTCTCTGACGAGGCCTCCACCCTGGGCGCTGCCTGGCCCCCCCTCCGTCCCGCTCCCTCCCCCCCACTCACGCGTCGTGCAGCCCGGACGAGTAGTACGAGAGGCTGGGGCTGGGCGAGTGCGCCGGCTGCAGCGTCGGGAAGCGCAGGGGGGCGGGGGGGCTGGAGGCGGCAGGGGGCCGGCTGCCCCGGGGCGGGACGGGGGGCGCGTTCAGCAGGCGGCATTCCTCCTTCACCTGGAAAACACGAGGCGCTGGGGGTAGAGACAGAGCCCAGAGCAGCCTGGACTCTTCCGCCCGAGCCCTGGGCACCCGCAGAGCTCGCCACTCCCCCCCCATGCAGCAGTAGGAAACCCGCCTCTCCCTCCCCCCAGGGCCCTGCCTCACTTGGCTTCTTGGTGCCAGGCTGGTTATCACTAAGATACGATGCTGGGCACAGGCAGGAATCCCCCCCCCCCCGGGGGTTGGCCGAGCTTTGGCAAGTCCTGGCGCCCTCCGGACTGGGCCCGCTCCTACATCCTTCCAGCCCGTGGGCCGCAGAGCCCGGCGCTGGGGAAGGAGAGGGCAGGCGCTTTCTCTGGGTTCTCGGTTCAGGTCTGGGCATGGCCCTTTTCCTCCCGTGGGGGCAGAGCTGTCCCCATCTGTGCCAGGGCTCCCTCAGGCGGGGCGGGTGCAATGGATGTGCGGGGACGGCAGCGGCCCAGCCTGCGCCAGAGATCAATGGCAGGGCCCTGCCTCTCCCTTCGGGTGCCCGTCGGCGGAGCGGGTTCTTCTCAGCGGCAGGAGCCCCCCCGGGAGTGAGGCAGAGCCCCGGGGTTCTCTACACGGGGGGCGGGGGGGGGGGGGAAGAACGGGGACACAACAGGCCAGATCCTGCCCCAAGACTGAAAAACTGGGCACCACAGGCACAGAGCGCCAACCCCGGGGTTCCCATCTCACCCCAAAAACACCCCACCCAATCACACGCCCAGCCTCGGCCCCCTGCACCCAGCCAGTCATCATAGAAACAGAGGAGGTCAGAGTAACCCACTGGCAGTATGGGGTGTATCCTGTTCTCCCTCAGGGGCTGGTCCATTGCAGGATAACAGCCTACTACTGCTACCAGCTGTATTCTTTCCCCTCGGCTGGTGGAGGTGATAGAGGTCCCGAGTTCAAATCCAGGAGGGGGTCTTTCCTCCAGCATCTCGTAGCACTTGGGCAATAGCCTTAGAACCCCACTGGGTTATTACCCCAATCCAAACCCAGGACCCCAGCGCGCTCGGAGCTGTACAGCCCCAGGCCCTACCCCAAAGGGATTACAGTCTAGGGCGATGCTCCGCTTGCTGGCCCTGGGAAACGTGGCTGCTCTCCCCCAGCCTGTCTGCTCCCCTGGGGACCGGCAGCCAAGCCGATCTCACCGCAGCCCCCCAGAGCCTCCGTTCATTCACAGCCGCCCTCGGGGCAGCACCCAGTGTGTGCCAGGAGGGGCATGGGATGCGGGTGCCGCCACCACTGCAACGAATCCCCCTACCAAAGAGCCACCAGTCAAGGGCCTGGGAGAAGCAGGCTCAGCTGAGGCCGTGAAGTAGAGCGAGCCGGAGCCAGGCGCTTGCCAGCCCAGCTGGGCCAGCCTGAGTGTCCGGGATGCCCAGAAGAGCTCAGCCCACTGGGCCTTGGGCCCTTGAGAGCCCCTGGCTCTGAGCACTGAGCCCAGCCCTCCACGCCCAGCCCAGCTCGCCTCTCCCCAGTGTGTAGGGATGGGAGCAGGGGGCCCCGGGGCTCGGCGGGGAGCACGAACCCAGAGTCAAGCACCGGCTCCGCACCGGCCCCTGCCGCCAGCTAGCGGTGCCAGGACGTTCCCAGCCATGCGTCACGGCCACCACCCCTGGGCTGCTCTGCCCCGAGCCCGGAGGCCAAGGGAGCAAACCCGCGGCTGGCGGAAGTGAGGGCCCATCGGCCTACGCAGGGGCACGAAGCCGGCCAGGCCTCCTCCTTCTCCCCCATGTCCCTTCTTCAGCGATAGCCTTTCCGCCCCAGTCCCCCTTTGTACATATCCAGGGGATCGAATTGCTCCCACCCAGCGCAAGGAAGATGCACAGACTGAAGGACAATTTCACCCAGCCTAGGGCCCCTGAGGTGGGGCAGGACTCCTGGGTCCCTCCCTGGCTCTGCTTGGCCGAGCTGGCTCAGTGTCTAACGGGGGGATCGTGGGTGCTGAGGGTGCCCGTCCCGTGGGGCATCGGACGCGCCCGGAGACCCAGCTGTTGGGGCCGAACGGAGTGGCAGGACTCCGCCAGCCAAAGGGATCGCTTACCGCTTCGGATTTGGGCGGGACGGGAGGCGGCGTCTCACCCCCGCGCAGGGCGGGGCGGTGGGGGGAGCCCAGCGGGGAGGCGGCGGCGAAGGACATGAGGTCGCGCTGCCCTCTGCTGGCGCTGCCCTGCCCCGGCGGGCTGGGCTCTGAGAAGTTGCCCGGGTTCTGGTTGGGCCAGAGCTCCTCGTAGGGGATCTCCAGCGGCTCCGGAGTCCTGAACTCGGGCTCGGCCCAGTCGGGCGTCACGTACTCCCGCTCCGCCTCGGGGGGGTCCGAGGGGGCGGGGCGCTCGGGGCGGGGGAGGAGCAGCTGCCCGCCCGGCTCCTCGGGGGCCTGGGCCGAGCCCCCGCTGTAGATGCAGAGCGAGAGGCGCTGGAAGGCCGGGGCCAGCTCCTCGCGGGCGCCGCCCTGCAGGCAGAGGCGGACGCGCCGGGGGCTGGCGCACTCCTCCGCCAGGTCGGGCTTGGCCTCCCGCACGGCTTTGGAGTACTCGTCGGGGTCGAAGCGCTCCCGGCAGGCGGCGGCGCTGTCCCGCACCAGCTTCTCCAGCTGGGGGTCGCCCCACAGCAGCCCCTCGGGCAGGGAGAAGCGGGGCATGTCGCTCAGCAGCAGGAAGTGGAAGGGCACCACGGCCGGCGGGCGCAGGATGCAGCACAGCACCACCGTCTTGGAGATGATGCTGAGCAGCTTGTAGCAGTGCCCCTCGCGGATGGCGTGCAGGTCGTAGGGGTTGCGGGAGGGCCGGCCGGGCACCGCCACGTTGACGGGCAGCCGCACCTTCTCGATGATGCTGCGGATGGTGTGCTCGCCCTCCCGCAGCTGCAGCTCCAGCGGGCTGCGGGTGCTGAAGCAGCCCTTGCACTGGAAGGGCAGGCTGAGGCTCTCGTTGGTGCGGTGGTTCATGCAGATCAGGCAGGGCACCTTGCCCTTGGCCGGCTTGCCGCCCGGCGGGCCCACCTTGCCCAGCTTGCGCAGCAGGGTGGGCAGGCGCCACTTCTCCTTGGCCGCCTTGGCGCACAGGATCTCGGCCTGGCCCATCAGCGTCAGCTCGTCGCCCGCCTGCAGCGTGAAGTTGTAGAGCTCGCTGTCCTCGCTGAACTCCCCGGACACCACCTGGCGGGGAACACACGGGCACCGGGGTTAGCGGGGTGGGGGGCAGCACAGGGACACCAAAGGGTTAATGGGGGCCTGCGAGGCTGCTGGCACTGGGGGATGTGGGGGGCGGGAAGCACATGGGCCCTGCAGGGTAAATGGGGCTGCAGAGGCGGCTGGGAAACCCACAGGCCCCAAAGGGGCCCAAGGGAGCAGCCATGTCTGTGGCTCCGACGAGCGTTTTGGGTCCCATGGGACCGGACTCCAAGTGCCCAGGGCTCCCCAGTCACCGGTGCCAGACCGGGCACCTGCCTTGAGCCGAGCGGGCCAAGGCCACGGTTCCCCCGTGCCGGGATCCCAGCGCTGCTCCCTGCAGGCCTCCTGCGCAGCCGGTGCCAACCAGAGGGGTGCCTGCAGGTGGGGGGTTGGTTGGGCGCCGGCGGGGGGGGGGGGGGTCGGCCGGGCGCCGGCGGGGGGGGGGGGTCGGCCGGGCGCTGGCGGGGGGGGGGGGTCGGGCCGGCGGGGGGGGGGGGGGGGGGTCGGCCGGGCACCAGCGCTGACCTTCACGCTGAAGGTGATGGCCTCCATGACGAAGACGCGGTCCGGGAAGCTGCTGGCCACCTCCTCCACGCTGCTGAAATACTGAACTGGCTCCCGCACGTCCCGGTCTTGGTCCAGCAGCTTAAACTTCCCTGCAACGGCCCAGCCCAAAGCCCCGGTTAATGGAGAGACCCCGGCCCCACACAGCCCTCGAGCCCCCCCCCCAGGCAGGGCCCCACACAGCCCTCCGAGCCCCCCGCCCCCAGGCAGGGCCCCACACAGCCCTCCGAGCCCCCCCCCCCCCAGGCAGGGCCCCACACAGCCCTCTGAGCCCCCCCCCAGGCAGGGCCCCACACAGCCCTCCGAGCCCCCCCCCCCAGGCAGGGCCCCACACAGCCCTCCGAGCCCCCCCCCCAGGCAGGGCCCCACACAGCCCTCTGAGCCCCCCCCCAGGCAGGGCCCCACACAGCCCTCCGAGCCCCCCGCCCCCAGGCAGGGCCCCACACAGCCCTCCGAGCCCCCCCCCCCAGGCAGGGCCCCACACAGCCCTCCGAGCCCCCCCCCAGGCAGGGCCCCACACAGCCCTCCGAGCCCCCCCCCCCCCCCCAGGCAGGGCCCCACACAGCCCTCCGAGCCCCCCCCCCCCCCGCAGGGCCCCAGTACGGGGGTGTTTGATCGAGCGGCCGCCAGCAGTGCCGGGGGGTCACCTAGCAACGGCCTGTGGGCTCTGCCGCTCGGATCCCGCCTGGAGAGCTCCTGTTTGCACCCGGACAATGCAAGCCCAGGGGGTCCATGCGAAGCCAGCCCCAGAGGGGCCCCAGGGGGCGGCCAAGGGGCCCGGTCCATGAGAAACGCCAGGGGGCCCGACCCCCCCCGGGGCTCAGCGGCTGGTGCCCTGCAGCACCCAGCTCATGGCAGTAGTGCACAGGGTGCCCGGGATGATGCGAGGCGGGTACATGCACGGAGGGGGAAGTGTCCTTTGGGTGCACGGCCCCGGGCCGGCCTTCGCATGACCCCCCAGCGGGTACAGCCCAGGGCACAACACAGCTTGTCCAGAGCCCCAGGGAGATGGCGGGAGAAGAGGAACGGTCCAGCCCCCCCGCAGCAGGCACCAGGTGAATGCCCACAGCTGGGCTATGGGCGAAGGTCCAGGGCTAACAGGGTCTATGGGGCAGAGCCGTGGGGCCATACCCATCCCTCGGGTAGCTCCATTCACCTCAGAGAGGATGGCGAATTTTGTCCCATGGTTTTTATCCCTATACCAGCTAAGCCCACTGACCCCCGTCCAGCCCTCCCCCCTCCCCAGAGACCCGCCTGGCTGTAGGGAAGGGGGCAGACAGAGAGGAGGCCGGCTGGCTTACGGGAAAGCCACCCCCACCCCGCGGCATGGCGTGGGGAGAGAGCAGGAAATCCCCGAGCAGAGGGAGGGCCGGCTGGATCAATGGGTCACAGCCGAGCGCTTCCTGCAGCGCGGGCGAGGTCCCAGGGGCTCACTTAGCAGAGAGCTGAGGTCAGTCCCCTTCCGCCGGCGGGCCTGGTAATACACAGCCAGTGCCAACAGGGGGCAACGGGACACCGCTCCAGCCCCCTTCGCCCCTCAGTGTCCATTTGCTTCCCAGTTCCCATAGGGTGTCCAGACAGCAAGTACAAAAAATTGGGACGGCGAGGAGAGGGCGGAGGAGGAGCCTGTACAAGAAAAAGCCCCCAAAATCGGGACTGTCCCTATAAAACCGGGACATCTGGTCACCCCAGTCCCCGTGCCCCCCAGTGCCACATGATCAGGGTTGGGGGGGGGGGCTAAAGTTATTCCTCTGATTAGCTCAGAAACTTCCTAATGAGTTAACACCCGACTCCAGGAGAGCCGCTGAGATCCGGGAGTCTCCTGCCTGTGCTGGCGCAGAGGGGCACTTGCATCTCTGGTAATGTCACTACGTCAGGGACGATGGCGTGTTCCCCACATGCCTGGCTGGCTGCACAGAGCCGATCCGTGTGGCGCCGCCCCCCCAGGCCCAGCACATGGCTCCGTGCTGACCGCAAACTGGAGCAGCGCCGAGGGAAGTCGACACACAGTCCCGGCGGATCCGCTGCTCTCCAGCATCACTCCGCTGCCAGCCCAGCAGCTGGCTCTCAACCCCCTCCAAGCCAATGGGAATTCATCTGGACTCAAAGTCTGCCAGGCCTCTGGGCGGAAGTGGGGCTTCACCTCGGCCCCTTTGCCCCTCTGCCCCTCCGCGAACATCCCTGGGTACCTACTGGCTCCATAAACTGGTTTGTTGTGCGTATTTGGCCCAGAGCTCTTTCTGCACCGATGGCAAAAAATTAAGCCCTGTTAGTTCTTCATGACTGGTGAAATAAACCACAGGGGAGGGTTTCCCTTTCCTGATTGGACGAGCAAGCAAGAACTTCCAGCATGTATATCTCTGGGTGTGTTTAACACCACACCAAAGCACAGCTAAGTAGTTTGCTTAACTGGCAGCAGTAACCCTCAGCACCAAGGCACCAACTTCCTTAGCTGGCAGCAGTGAAACATGAAGCAGTAATGCCATCAAGGGCAGCAGTAGTAGGCTGTTACCCTGGATGTGGCGCACTAGAAGGGGGATACAACACTCACTTTACCAGTGTGTTACACATGCAAGTTAGAGATATGAGGGAGCCATTGTAGTCCTTATTTACGATGACTACGTCAACAAAGCGTTCAGAGAGCTCTGTGACACCCCCTGCTATAAAGAACTCACGGAAGATCCCAAATCACAGTTCACACAAGAATTTAGAATTACCATCAAAACCTTCGCCAGACAACTCCAAGAAAAACTCTACAACTTCATCCCCAACAAAGCCACCCCAGGGACCCTCTAAGATACATACGCAAGGGAACCCTGGCAGACCCATCATATCTGGCCACGGCATTCTCACTGAATGGGACTCGGAGAAACCATCCTCAAACTAATCACCACACAAAGGGCCAACTTCCTCCAGGACACGACCAACTTCCTCCAGAAACCCTAAAACATTAACAACCTCCCTCAGAACACCATCCTTGCCACCATGGATATCACCTCCCTATACACCAACATCCTTCATCGCTGCCTGCCTCAAATATCTGCAAGACAATGGACATAATTTGGACACACCCATCGCCAAACTCACCCATTTCATCCTCACCCACAAAAGTGTCACGTTTAACAACAAACACTTTGTCCAAATCATAGGAACAGCTATAGGTACTGAGATGCCTCCTCAATATCCCATCCTTTTCATAGGCCACCTGAAGGAAGGTCTGTAAAAACGCACCACAAAACCAACGGTGTACCTGAGATATGTCGATGATATTTTCGCCCTCTGGACAGACGACCCAAACTCCCTCCTAGGCTTCCACCACAACTTCAACAACCACCACCCATCCATCAGACTCTTCCTAGAACACTCCCACACCAGCAACAACTTCTTGGGCACCACAATCAGCTTCAACAGTGGAGCCCTACAGTGCACACAAGAAACCCCTGGATCACCAAACACACCAAGGAATCTGTCTTCTACAGCCAGGCACTCCGATACCAAAGAACAGGTTCCGAGGAGAAAGTCCAGGGTCTACATCTTAACTCAACCACAATGGCCTTCACCAAACAAGGACACTCCACCAGCAAAGTAGATCGGATCATGGAATGGGTCATCCAAATAAGTTGAAGAAACTTGCTTCAGTATGGAAATAAACCCCCCTGGGACTGCACACCTCTAGTTGTCACCTTCCACTGCACACTAGAACCCACATGGGACATCATCTAACAATTACAACCCACACTCAATGGGGATGTCACGGAGCGCCCGGGCGATGGTCTGGAGCCGCTCCCTAGGAAGCCAGACAGGACTTTGGGTGAAGTGTCCCCTCTCCGTACACAGCCTGTTTTCAAGGCTAGGAGCTTCACGGGTCCCCACTTCCACCTTCCTGGGTCTGACCTCGGAGCATTCAGCACCTTCTGCCCCTCCGTGCACTTCCCCCAGCGAGCCCGCCCAAATCCACAGTCAAACATGACTCTCAGACAGCCAGTAAAACAGGGGTTTACTCGTCAACAGGTACAAGGTCTAACACCGAGCTTGTAGGCACCCGAACCCCTCAGCTGGATCCATTTTGGGGGGCCCAAGGGAGGCCAGACCCTGTCTGGGCCTGCCTCCCTTCTGCCCACCCAGTTTCAGACTTCAAAAACCTCTCTCCAGCCAGCTGCAGACTCCAAACTGAAAACTCTCTCTCCAGTCCCTCCTCCCTCCTGGCTCAGCCAGGTCAGGTGACCTCCCTCCCCCACTTGGAGTCAGATTACAGCTTCAGGTATGGACACCTGCAGAGAGACTCTGCTTTGCAACACTATCAGCCCCTATTCCTTCACATAGACTCTCAAGAAATGCATAGGGGAAACTGAGGCACACACACAGTATTCCTACTCCATCACAGGATGACAGCCTGAAAGAAATCTTTCCTGAGCCCCTCTTCCGGCCTTCAAACAACCCCCAACCTTGCCAAACTTATCTTTTGAAGCAAGCTCCCTACAGGTCCCACTAGGACCCACCAACTCAAAGCAGCACCAGACCCTGCCAGAACAACAGATCCAAATCCCTCCACTGCTACAGCAATCAACTCCCCCTGCAACACACCTGTCAAGATCTATGGGTCCTACACATGCTCATCACAACATGTGGTGTACCACAACCAGTGCATCAAATGCCCCAGCAACAACTCTCCGAGTGAAACCAGAGAAACATCACGCTTTCCAGTGAACTCATGCAGTAAAATGACAACACCACCCCGTCACCTGTGGGCGAACTCTCCACAAGGCGATCGCTCCATGTCTGACCTCTCAGTGCTCAGCCTCGAAGGACACCCGCACGACACCTGCAAAAGAGGAGCCTGGGAACTTCAATGCAGAACGGCTGGACACTAAACCCCACGGACTTAGCAGAAATGCTGGCTTCACGGCTCATTCCACACCCTGCTGCCAGCTCACCCGTACTGGCCCACTCCATTTTAAGTGCACTCCTGCAGCATGTGTGGCCCACTTATACTTAACAGTCTGTCCCACCATGTGTTTAGTGCAGACACACGCAAGAAGACTCTGTGGAGCTCAAAAGCAGGGTCCCTTCTACCAGCAGAAGTTGGCCCAGTAAAAGAGATCACCTCACCCACCCTGTGTGGGACCGACACGGCTGCAGCAACGCTCCCGACAACACGCCCCGGTGGATAATCTGGTTCCCACGGCCCCACGGCCAGCCAAGCTCCATCGCTCTTGGGGAGCAAAGAGGAAGCAGGCGCCAACCCAGGGAGGAATATTCTTGAGCCACGTTGGGCATTACGCACCAGGCCTCTGCTAGGGCTGCCCCACCTCCGTGTCCTGGGCTGGGACCTCCTGGGATTGGTCTGAACAGCGAGGCAATGGGGCAGAGCTCTAAAGGAGAGCCTACCCCTGACCCTATTAGAGCCCACAGGGGAGCAGGCAGCTCGGTGCCGGCTCTCTACTGCCCGCCGTGATGCCATGGATGGAGGGGAAGAAGCTGGGGGCAGGGTGGGTCCCATGGAGGCAGGGACAGGGTCTGTGCAGGCCGGAGGGAGTTCAAGACGAGGGAGGGGTGACCCCCATGGGTCAGTGCAGAAGCGCTACGGAGAGGGATCCGCACCCTTCAGGATTGGGTCCCAAACGCTTGGGGTCTCTCTGACTCCTTCCCTCCTCTGCCCTCGCCCCTCATGACATAGCCCAGCCCCGGCCCTGCCATTCCTGCCGCTCCCACGCTGACATGCCAAATGCCAGCCGAGTCCTGGTCTCCCACGCCAGGGCTCCCTCACCCGCTCGCTCGGTGTGGTTCAGCAAGGGCTGACGGGCAGGGAAGAGGCTCCCAGGCAGGCGGCAGGACCAGCTGGGAACCTTCGCTGCCCAGCAAACAGCCCCGAGATGAGAACGGTTTCCTGACCCTGGACAGCCGAGATCTGCGCGCTGCCCCCGGACACGCCGCTTCAATGGGAGGATGGACAGACCGTCCCTCCCCCCACGCTCCTGAGGGGCTTCACCGGGGTCTCTTTGGTTTGCAACCTTGGCGAGGCCTGGGGCTCATGGCAGAACCAGGCAGGGGTACGCTGGGGGAGTGGGACACATGGGGGGGGGTTTCCCTCCCCTGCCGAGGCAGCAGCGTTAGCTCCCACTCCCAGACACCCTCGGCTTCCCACCCTGGTGGTTTCCAACATCCCATCATCGCCATGGAAACGGCTCGCAGGCTGCTCCCTTCCCAAGCCCGCCAGGCCCCATGCAGCTCCCCGGCGGGCGGCGAGGGGGTGCGGCACAGGCAGGGGGGCGCGGTGGGGAGGCTGGGGGGTGTCCCTGTTCCCTGCCTCAGCCTGCTCTGCTCCCTCCCCACACTGCCCCCTCTAATAGAGCCAAGAGCCCCACTGCCCCTGAGCCCGACGGCCACCGGTCACCCAGCGCCACTGCCGGCCACACGCCAGAGCAACACCCCCCTTGTCTGGCGTGTGTATGGGGGGATCGAGGCTGGGGGGGGGTGGAGCCACCAGAAGGGGGCCTCCCTCCTGCCTGCCCCTGCCCCCCATCTTCACACCCACCCCCGAGTCCATGAGCCCCCTCCCAGGGCAAGCAGCTCCGTCGGCAGGCAGCCAGCGCCACCACCTGGTCCGGTCCCCTCTGGCGTCCAGGCCAGGATCCCGGAGCTCCAGATTGGCCTCCCCTATCCCTACGGGGAACGCACGTAAGCCTGGGGGCTGGGTTTCCCACGGGGGGTCAGGAATGAACCGAGCTGGGGGTCCTGGCTCGCACGGCGGGGACGGGGTGGAGGGTGACAACAGGGGCCAAGCTCCCTCTGGGCTGTGCGGCCCATACTGGCTGAGGGGAGAGCCCGATCCCCACCCCCAGGTTCTGACTCCCTCCCGCTGGGCTCTCCCGGTTACCAACGAGCTCAAAGCCGACCCACCGTGCGCGGATTCAGACTGCAAGGTACAGCCCCAAGGGCTGGGAAGGTTACTGGCTGGCTGATGGGCCTGGCCTTTCTCTGCCGGAGGGCTGGGTTCAAAGCCTGTTTTCGTCACAGGTGGACTGAGTTGGCTGGTCTCAGCGAGTGGGGGTACCCAGAGGAGTCCTGACTGAGCCACCGGCCCTCGCCAGCACCAGGCGCCTCTGCTAGAGGCACCAAGCTGGTTTCTGAAATCAAATAATCAACCCCCCGCCCCGCCAGGATCTACTGTTTGGGGTAAACTCCTGCCGGGCCCAGCCCAGCCCAGTCACCTCCACCAGCACCAGAGCAGGAGTGGAGACCGGTTCTTAATGGTTCTCATGCAATCACAGCCAATAGCCGTCTATGCGCAGCGGAGGAAGAGGAATTTCCCCGGGGGGCTAAAGGGTGGAAGTGGGAGGAGGAGAGGGTGGGGGTTGAGGGCTAAATGGCCTTGCAATTGAAACCGTTTCTATTAAATGTGGAGTCAGCTCTGGTCTCTGAGAGACACGACTGAGCCCAAGAGGCGGAAACGTTTGCAGGGATCTGAGCTCAGCCCGCCCCCCTGGAAGTGCTGGAGACCCCAACACACCAGCAGCGTCAGGCCCGGGGACCAGACAGTCCCAGGGAGGATAAACCCAGCCCGGAGTCGCTGCCCCAGGCGGAGTGAAATGTGAAATGAGTCCGGCGTCCCTGGGGCTCAGACAGAGATTCTGGGCTGTCCCTGCTCGGGGACGGCAACAGCTGCTGCACGCGCCAGCAACCCCCAGGGACGGGGCCCAGGCAGGTGAGGCAGGTGGCCTGCAGGAGTGAGCGGCTGGCTGGGGAGCTGGGGGGGTCACAGCTTGTGTTACCCTCTGACCCCTCCCCGCTCAGGGCCCTCGGAAATGCTGAGGAGTCGGCCTGTGTCCAGGGGGAGGCTGCCTGGGACTAATGTGGCTGCAGACGGCGCTTGGAGAGGGGCGGTCTCCAAGCTGGTGGCCGGGGCGGGGCGGGAGTCATTGCACTCTGCATCGCTCTGGAGTAAAAGGCCCATCGTTCCCAGTAACCAGTTACGCTGAGGCCGAGTGACCCTGCCAGGCCTCAGTCCCACAGCTAGGGCGAGCCCCTGGCTCTGCGACGGGGCCTTGGGCAGATCGGAAACCCAGGTCACCCTGTAGACCAGAGCAAACCTGGCCCAGGCCCAGGTAACAGCTGAGCCATCCGCCCCAGGTCACGTGTCACAGCCAGCCGGCCCCCAGGGTCAGTCCCACACAGAGGCATAGTCACAAAACCCGAGGGCCACGGGCTGTCTCTGCGAGACACCCCCCCACACACACACACACACACCCCCACCGGATGTCACATGCACCTGCCCCGTCACTAATGGGAAATCAGGAGCAGGCTCCGCCGTGGGAGTAATTAGATCTCGGCATGAGGGGCACAATCAGGAACATAAGAACGGCCAGACTGGGTCAGACCAAAGGTTCCTCGAGCCCAGTGTCCTGTCTTCCCACGGTGGCCAATGCCAGGTGCCCCAGAGGGAATGAACAAAACAGGGGATCATCAAGTGATCCATCCCGTCACCCATTCCCAGCGTCTGGCAAACAGAGGCTAGAGACACCCTCCCTGCCCAGCCTGGCTAATAAACATTGATGCACCGATCCTCCATGAACTTATCTAGTTCTTTTTTGAACCCCATTTATAGTCTTGGCTTTCACAGCATCCTCTGGCAAGGAGTTCCACAGGTTGATTGTGTGTTGTGTGAAGAAATACTTTCTTTTGTTTGTTTTAAACCTGCTGCCTGTTCATTTCATTGGTGACCCCTAGGTCTTGTGTTATGAGGAATAAATAACACTTCCCTGTTCACTTTCTCCACACCAGTCATGATTTTATAGACCTCTTTCATATCCTTCCTAAATTGTCTCTTTTCCAAGCTGAATCTCTCCTCATACAGCAGCCATTCCAGATCTCTAATCATTTTCACTACCCTTTTCCGAACCTTTCTAGGTCTTTTTTGAGATGGGGTGACCACATCTGCACACAGTATTCAAGCTGTGAGTGTTCCAGAGATTTATATAAAGGCAACATGATGTTTTCTGTCATCTTATCTATCGCTTTCTCAGTGATTCTCAATGTTCCCAACCAGGCATGGAGGGTGGATAGTACAAGGCAGAGTGTTGGGTTGGTTGGTTGGTTACCCCCTGTGTGAGAGAGATGTATGGGAAGGGGGGGGTATGAGGGTGTGGGTGTGTCACCCCTCCCTATGTGAGAGAGATGTATGGGAGAGGTTTCTGAGGGGGTGGGTGGGTAGGGATGTGTGTGTCACCCCTCCCTGTGTGAACCCTAAAGCCTTAAAGATAAGAAGGTAATAAAAAGAATCCGACTATGAAGTATTTCTTTTTAACAGGGGCTCAGATAAGTTGATGTTAATTTGAACATTTGTACTGCACTGTTCTGACCGAATGCCGTTGAACTCGCCTGAATACAAGTAATTTTACCAGCTTGAATACAAGCAATTTTACCAGGTGTCCTGTATTCAGCCTAGGGAAATATGCCTGCATCCGACGAAGTGGGTATTAGCCCACGAAAGCTCATGCTTCAAAACTTTATAGTTAGTCTTTAAGGTGCCACAGGACTTTGTTACCTCTGCTATTTCAGACTAACACGGCTACCTCCCTGATTCTAGGGAAATATGGTCACCCAAGTTTCAGAGAACTGTCCCCGGTGACTCCAAGTTCTCTCTCTTGAGTGGTAACAGCTAATTTAGACCCCATCATTTTATATGTCGAGTTGGGATTATGTTTTCCAATGTGAATTACTTTGCATTGATCATCATTGAATTTCTTCTGCCATTTTGTTGCGCAGCCACCCAGTTTTGTGAGATCCTTTCGTAGCTCTTTGCACGCGGCCTAGGACTTAACTATCTTGGGTAGTTCTTTTATCATAGGCTACGTCGCACTCTGCACTACCATTAACTTCACTGCAATAGCGAGAAGCGCCTACATGAGGAGTCAAAAGGCTCTAGGGGAGTGGGCATGGCCACCCCTGCAAAGAAACACATGTGTTTTCCTCATAGCCAAGGGTGGAAAGCGCTGAGAAACTCAGGCGCCGGATCTGCACGTTCGAGGGATGATGAATTACTGAAGAGCTGCCCCGGCTGCTTTGCTCTCCTTTGCCTACAAACCAACCCCTCTGGGATGCCTTTGATTAGCGAACATTTTCTTTGCTGTTGCTTTCCCAGTGTCCTTTGCAGCAGAGTATCACGCCGGGAGCTGCACCACAAAAAGACCCCCCACAGCAGGGTGGGAGAAGAGAAGAGAAAAGGCCAAACCAAGCTGTCCTAAACGTTATAAAGTTGCCCCAATCCTACAAACACCATGTCCCGACCCCCTTACAAGCCCAAGAACGTTTCTGAGAAGAGACCCCTTTCATGGATTGCCCACCACCCCAAGTCAATAGAAAACAGCTGTCAAAAGCCGGCTCTTTCTGCTCTCCCGTTGGCTGACAGCGGCGTTTTCCGGTCAATGGGGTTTGAATGATGATGCCCACCCTGCGAGAAGCACATCCCAGGCACCGAGCACATCAATCAGATCAATAAAGACGGACATTAGTCAGAAGGGGCTGGAGGCTGGGCCATAGTTGGAAGCACAAACGCCCCCACCCCCACGCTCGTGAGTGCAGATGGAAGGTGAGCAGGTCCCACGTGCACAAAGGGACGGGAGCGGTTCCAGGTGCACCCACGGGCGTCCATTTCACGCCTGCCAAGAATCCTCTTCCCTTGCACTTTGACCCCGTGGATTAGCCAGCTGGACGGTGCGTGCATGTCTCACAGTGAATAGAGGGTCCTTGGACTCTCAGAAAGCTTTTGACAAGGTCCCTCACCAAAGGGATTTAAGCAAAGTAAACAGAGGGTCCTGGGCTAAGCGGGGAGGTCGTCTCATCGTGGATCGGTAACTGATTCAAAGATGGGAAACAAAGGGTGGGAATCAATGGTCAGTTTTCAGACTGGAGAGAGGTGAATAGTGGGGCCCTCCAGTACCGTTCAACATGCTCATAAGTGGAGGAGAGGCGAGGCCGAAGGAGAGGTGTGAAGGGGGTTCCTCCCACATTAGGTCTAGCCCCGCCCACGACCGGTCTCTCCTGCCCCCAGCCGTGCCCAAGGAGCATCGCTTGCTATCCACTTTTACTCAGCCTTGGAGAGATCAGCTCCTGGATCACTTGACTGGTAGGTGCAGGGGGGGGGGGGGAGGCAGCATGTGTCCCCGAGGCTCCATCAGGGGCCCAAACTCAGAGCAGTGTCCTCTACGGTCGGTGACGCTGCCTCAGTGCCCCGCGTTCTGTAGTGGGTGTCGCCATTGCCAGCGCTGTTATCTCACCAGGTACAAGGACACGGGTGAGGCCACAGTAATTACACTCACCAACGGAAGGGGACAATGACCTGTCTAGGGATTTGAGCTGCCCGGGAAACCAAGCGCCTGGGGAGTGGCGGAGGAGTCTGGGGAGCACTGAACAAGCTGCAGGCAGTTGGCTAGTAGTGATGAGGGAGGCTGCAGGTTTGAAATAAGGGGTGCCAGCAGAGTTGGGGGGATGTCCAGGACTGGAATAGCAAAGATGGGGCTAGTTATGGTGAGGGGTATTGGGACAGCGGGGGGAAGCTGTGGGTCAGTAAGGAAGGGCGTCAGCTGAGCTCTAGAAGGCTGGGGAGGTAGCCTGGCACTGAAATAGCAAGGGGATGTGCGTCAGGGGAATAACTAGAGATGGGGGAGCCCATGACTGGGATAGCAGGAGGCAGGATTGAAGGGCCCCAGCTGAGCTGGGTTGGCGCGGGGAACCCTGGGCTGGGAGAGCAGGGGGCTGCGGGTCAGGATTGAGGGGCACTGGCAGATCTGTGGGGGAACTCAGGGCTGGGATAGTGGAGGGCTGCAGGGCAGGAGTGAGGGGCATCAGCAGAGCTGAGGGGAGTAGGGGGGAGCCCAGGGCTGGGCTAGCAGGGGAGCTGCGGGGTGAGACTGAGGGGTCCAAGCAGAGCTGTGTGTGGACTCCAGGACTGAGTTAGTCGGGGGAGGGTTTGGGTCAGCACTGAGGGACACTGACAGAGCTGGGGGGAGCCAGCAGAGCTGGGAGGGGCACCGGCAGGGCCGGCCTAGCCGGGGGCGGCAGGTAGGGACTGAGGGGCACCGGCGAGGGGGGGGGGCGACTGGGCTAGCCGGGGGCGCAGGTCGGGACTGAGGGACGCTGGCAGAGCTGGGGCGGGGGCAGGGCTGGCCTAGCCGGGGGCGGCAGGTAGGGACTGAGGGGCACCGGCGGGGGGGTGGGTGGGGGAGGACTGGGCTAGACGGGGACGGCAGGTAGGGACTGAGGGGCACCGGCGAGGGGGTGGGGGGACTGGGCTAGCCGGGGGCGCAGGTCGGGACTGAGGGACGCTGGCAGAGCTGGGGCGGGGGCAGGGCTGGCCTAGCCGGGGGCGGCAGGTTGGAACTGAGGGGTGTTAGCTCTGTCGGGGGGGGGGACACCCACCCCCACTCGGCCTGGCCCAAGCTAGTGACCTTTGCCAACCTGTAACCTGACCAAACAGACACTCCCATGAGCCTGGCAGGGCGCAGGGCCCAGCCCGGTGGGGCTCACCCCGGAGGCGCCGCGGCTGGGCCTGGTTCGGAGCCGCTGACGCTCTCCTGTGAACGAGCCCCGTAAAGCAGGTTAACACGTTTCTCGGGCTCCCTCCCCCGCGGCTCCTGCTGGAACTGGTGATTACCCTCCCCCACCCCGCCCCCAGCCCCCCTGGCCCATTATTTATTTATCAGCCGGACTCATTACCAAGGGGGAGGCACTTAGCGCGGGCATTAGGGCCCTCGCCACGGCGGCTGCAATGATCTCAGCGCCGAACCCCCCTCCCCCCCTCCTCACACACCATCTGGCCAAGGAGAGAGCCGCACCCGCTTGGCGCCGACTCCCCTGGACGACCCCTGACCTCTGACTCACCTGGGCTCCCCCCAAGGTCGCCCTTCGCCCTTCACAGAGCCGCTGGTTCCTCTCGGAGCTCCCCCCGCCGGGGCTTCGCCCAACCACGCGACGCCCCCGGGCTGCAACCACCGCTCACACCCTGGGGTGCTGCCGCGCCCCGAGGGGCCAAACTCAGCCCCAGCAGAAGCAGGGAAAGCTGCACGCAGGAGACAGGGAGCTGCGGCCCCCTCACCCCGCTTGGAAGTGGGAGCCTGCGAAGAGGATGCAGCCAGGAGAGCGAAGCCCAACTAGTCCCAGAGCCCGCCCCGGAGATGAAGGGACATTGGGGGTTAATACTAGGACAGCCCGGGACACCAATCCCTTCCCTGGCTTCACTGGACTTTGGAAACTTTAGCCCAGGATGTGCTGCAGCTCACGCCTGGGCTAACTGAGGCAAAGACAGGGTAAGAGCACACCGGGAACCCAGCAGTCCTTGCTCCCCTCGAGCGTGGTCCTGCCCCATCTCTGTCACTCCGCACCATGGGCCGGCCGATTGTCCATGTGGGCCGGACCGTCCCACTTGGGTCTGGTTTGTCCCCCAGCCGGTACCAAGAGAAAACTGGACACGGCTCTGTCCGGTATGGGGCGGGGGACACCACTTGGAAGAGCGCCCCTCTCTGCCCATACGGTGCATGCGAGGTCACGCCCATGGGGGCAGGGTCTCGCTGTTCCCAGAGAATGTCTGGTGTTCTGGGGGGGCACGGGAATGCCCCCCCCTGCCACTGGGCAGGGCTGCGAGCTCTGCACTTAGGCTGTGCCCAGGGCATTACGCCACCGCTCTCCGGCTCAAACGCAACCAGCACCTGGACGAGGTCAGGTCATGGCAGGCTCCCACCCCGTCCCCCCCCCCCCGTCCCTCCGCTCAGGTTCCCACAGGCTCGGCTGTGACCCATGGGGCCAGGCAATGGGATGTTAAAGGGATCCCAGGGCAAACACAGCTGGGGTCATCCTCCAGCTGTGGGGAGAATGAGATGCTGTCAGAACCACATCGCGAGCCCCCGGAGCCATCGCCACGTCCCTGAGCTCCCGGAGCCACCACCACGTTACCTGAGCCTCTGACACCGCCATGTCCCGGAGGCCCTGGAGCCACCGCTACGTCCCTGAGCTCCCGGAGCCACCGCCACGTTACCTGAGCCTCTGACACCGCCATGTCCCGGAGCCCCCGGAGCCACCGCCATGTGCCTGAGCCTCTGACACCACCATGTCCCGGAGCCCCCGGAGCCACCGCTATGTCCCTGAGCTCCCAGAGCCACCGCCACATTACCTGAGCCTCTGACACCGCCATGTCCCAGAGCCACTGCTACGTCCCTGAGCTCCCGGAGCCACCGCCACGTTACCTGAGCCTCTGACACCACCATGTCCCGGAGGCCCCGGAGCCACCGCCACGTCCCTGAGCTCCCGGAGCCACTGCCATGTGCCTGAGCCCCTGGAGCCACCACATCCCAAACCCCCCAGGGTGCACAGACACCGCCTGGGTGAGAGGCCCCAGCCCCTCCCCCCCGCAGGGCCCCGGTACCTGGGTACTGCAGCGGGATGTCGATCTTGGGCCCGATGACGTAGTGCCCCTCCTCCAGGCTGTGGGCCGTCACCGTGGTCCACTGGCGGCAGGAGTGAATGAGGAGCACGTCCTGGTCACTCACCCCCTCCACGTACTCCCCTGCAGTGGGGACAGAGAGAGCCCTGAGCACCCGGGACAGCCGGAGCCCCTCCCCCACTCCTCTCTGCCCCTCCCCCACAGCCAGCCTGATCCCCTCCCCCACAGCCAGCCCTGAGCACCCGGGACAGCCGGAGCCCCTCCCCCACTCCTCTCTGTCCCTCCCCCACAGCCAGCCCTGAGCACCCGGGACAGCCGGAGCCCCTCCCCCACTCCTCTCCGCCCCTCCCCCACAGCCAGCCCTGAGCACCCAGGGCCATCCTGATCCCACCCACCCACCCACCCCCGTCCTACACAGCCAGTCCTGAGCATCCTGGATCAACCTACCCCCGTCCCCCTCCCCCACAGCTCTCTGCCCCTCCTACGCAGCCAGCCAAGCGCACCGGGGGGAGAGGGAGTCCCAGAATTCCCGGGGCTCTGCCCTTGCACCCAGAGGATCACCTCACCCAGCGCTACTGGGGCGAGCACACAGACCCCGGGAATCCAGCCCCAGCCCCACATGCCGACTAGACTCAGCAGCAGGCCCACACTGGCACATGACAGCCCAAGCAAAGGACTCCTGGGTCCAACTGAGGTTCACCTTGCTGGGTGGCCTGGGGCATGTAGCGGCCCCACCCCGAGCCTCAGTTTCCCTGTGGATTTTTTTTGTGTGTTTCTATTTTTCTGACCTACGAGGAAAGGTTTCAAGCCTTGGGGGCGTTTAGTCTTGAGAAAAGAAGACTGAGGGGGAGGGGACCTGAGAACCACTCTCCAGTCTGTGTGGGGCTGCTCTGACCAGGATGGGGGTCACTTGTTCTCCGTGGCCCCGGAAGGGAGCCAGGGAGAGATTAGGGGAGTTCAGCTGTGGGGACCAGCTGCCAAGGGAGGGTGGGGAAATCGCATCACTGGAGGTTGATAGAACCGGTTGGACACACCCCTGCCAGGGATGATTTGCGGTCACTTGGTCCTGCCTCAGCACAGGGAGTTGGACTCGGGTTCAAGGATCTGTCAAAGGAGGCCAGTAATACCGGCCTCAGGGGCAGGGTTGGCAGCTTAATTAGTAGTCAGCAAATAGCTGGAACGAATCAGTAATCAGCCAGCATGCAAAAGACTAAGCTAAGCCAACAGCAGTAGGTCATAAATAGAGAGCAGCACGTCCACACTGGGTGTGCTTGTGTGTAGACAAGACCTTGCAGGACTAGGGGGAGGGAGCATGGAAGATCTGTGCTCCCCGGGCTTGGGGGCCCCCTCGGGGCCAGGAACTGCTTCCAGAGCCATGGTGGCTCTCGTCCCAGGTGCATCCTGCCCCCCCTCCCCCAGGCGATGTGGCACCGCAGCAAAGCAGATCTTGGACATGGAGCGCAGGGATCACTGCCCATGCGATACCCAGAGGGAAAGGCTGTGGGTGACGGACGCCTGACGCCCAAGGCTCACTGGAGAGAGCTGTGGACACACAGCAGGGATGTGGCTTGTGGCAGAGTCAGGCCAGCTTGGAGTGTGACCGGCAGATTTTGCTGGGCTACGTCCCACCGTAATAGCCAGGCAACGACCTTTTTGCTGTCGGGGCAGACACTTCTATTTCTCTTATGGAACTCGTGCACAGCAGGCGTCAATTGTTCCTGATCAGATGACTCAAGAGATCCGGGTTCTAGCCCCAGATCTGTGGCTGGCCTGCTGGGCAAGTTGTTCCCCCGTGCCTCAGTTTCCCCACCTGTAAAATGGTGAGAATGCTCCTCCCCCTCCTTGATGAAGCGCTCTGAGATCTGATGCTGCAAGGCACTCGATGAGAGCCGGAAATGATCACTATTCTCTGTCCTGGGCCCCCCAGGATCTCTGGGGCATTACTGCTGAGCTGACCTATTGTTTGGTCCCGGCTCTTTGATGAAAATTGTCACTTTTATTTACAGTTTGTTACTTTCACCAGCCTGGCCAGAGCCTGCAAACCCTTCCCCATGGATGCCACAGGAGCGGCCTGGGGACTGCAAAGACAGCAGCCACCCGGGTCGCCAGCTGCCAGGTCTGGGGTGGGGGGGGGTCCCCTTTACCCTGCCCTTCAAACTGGAACCTTGTGTGGGAAATGGTGATTTCAAAGGAATCGTTCCAGCAGCTGCCAGAAGTCCAACGCCGCCTTTAGAACGGGGATGGGGGGGATTGTGAAAACCCCAGGGCTGGTCCGAACTATTCCCTCCTAGGCGCGGGAGAAAGACGATTCCCCGGCACTGATTTCAAACGCCCAGCCAAAAAGCCATTTTTGCCGAGAAAAATCCCCCCCCCCCTCGGGTCAGTGCCCTGGAGCTCCTGCTTGTGGCTGCGGCGTGAGCCCCGTGGACCGTGGGTTGCAGCCGGGGACCGGAGTGGGTGTGTGGCTCGGTCACTACCTCGGCGCGCCCCGGCCATCGCAGGTGAACTGGGGCCATGGGTGGAAGCCGGAGCAGGGACAGCGAGTCCTCCCCTCCCCCAGATCTGCCAGGAGCTGCCCCTTAAACAAGGCCATTTCGGGGAATATCCCGCCCCCATCCCCGCGGATGAGCGGGTCTCCACTGCCAAGAGTGGCAAGTTGCCCTGGCAACGCCTCTTTGTTCAGATTAAATAGCCGAAGCAGCAGCCGCAAAACCCAGCTGGAGCGAGAACTTTATTGATACCGAATCCCACCGCCGAGCGCTGCAAGGACACAGCCGGGGGGCAGGGCCATCGCCTCCCGCTCAGCGGCCCCCGGCCAGGCAAGCCACGGGCTTGGGTCAGTGAGGAGAGCCGCTGCAGCCGCAAGGCACCCCTTGTGCCATGCTGGGGTCCTGGGGAGAGCGCCCCCCTATGGAGCCCCCTAGCATGGCACTGAGGGGGAGAGCGCCCCCTACAGAGCCGCCCCACACACTGCAGCGCAGCGCCCCCTAGCGCCACACTGGAGCACCGGTTCTGTATTGACCCGAGAGGAGACTGCGCTCTGACGGGCCCTGCCATCCTCCTCTGCACAGTCAAGTGGGTCCCGCCCCAGGGCTGACGAGGCCCAGATCTCAAACCCCGCCGGGTGGAAGAGCCCGAAACCAGGCTTGGAAAGGGGGTTAGAAATCAAGCAGGACTCAGAATATGCATCCCTGCGGCTTCACATGTGTGCGCGCACACACACCACACACCCCCACACACCCAAGTGTGAGGTGAAGCCGGGACACCAGCGGCACATCTTGAAAAGTGCAGCTTCACGTCCACGCTCTGCTGTGCCGCTGGAGACGGTGCAGATAATGCTGCTATCATGATACAATGTCGTCATGGCCACCCCCATGCACAGGGCCCAAAGCTGAGCGAAGTTTTCTCCCCATCCTCTCCAAGGTACTTACATGGGCCCCATCCCCTCAGCACCTCCCCATCGTTAACATATTTCTCTCCCACCCTGTAAAGCCGGGTGGTGCAGTTACTGAATGGGAGCCCAGGAAGAGTAAGTGACGTGACCAAGATCCTATAGGAAGCCTGTGTCAGAGGAGGGACTTGAAGCAGATCTCTGGTGTCCTCAGTGCAGACCCTAACCATTGCACTTCTGGAGCAGCCCAGTAACCCTGACTGGAAGAGACCCAGTTACTAACAAAGATATCTGGGAAGGTGCCCCCCCCCAGGAAAACACAGCCTCCCCCATCCTGCCACTCCTGAAATGAGGGGGCACTTAACAGTAAGCAAGATGGGGCAGATGGACCAGATGGGATCTAACTGGTCTTCCTCTCCCTAAGGACTACGGCTTCTCAAGCGTCTCTGTGTCCATCCAGCCTGCTATCTTCCTGCTCTCAATACACCAGCTGCACCAATCCCGAGTTGTGCTTTCTGGGGAGCGGCTGGGACACCCTCGGGGGTCAGGATCCATCTTTCCCCGGGTCGCTAACGACACAGCATTGGATGGACGCTGGCAAACGCATTGGAAACCACATCTCCTTTTCCCCGCGCTGACGCTGCTCCTTTCCTTGTCTCACTGCACGCGGCTGGGCCACTTTCCTGCTCTATTTCCACCCAAACCCACCTAAAGCTTTCCTCCCCCAGCCCCAGGCTGCCGAGCCTGCCCCCGGCTGCTTTAAAACCTCAGCAGGCAACTCATTTGGGAACAAAAAGGCAGAACTCAGCGTGGTTCACCCAGGGCTCCGCCCATCCCCCTTTTCTCCCCACCTTCCCATCCTTCTCCGCTCCGCGCCCTTGGCGCTCTGGTCCATGGCCTCCCAAAGCGCCCGTCAGGAACAGCATCTGGGATGCCAGGGCCGCGGCTCTCCAAGCAGCCTGCGCCAGGGGCGGGCGTGGGCCGGGAGCCCCCTCCCCCCCGAATGTTGTTCTACGAACCTCAGCAACGGTTACCAGGGAAAAGCTGCAAAGTTCCAAGGACTTGAAATCCAACCGGCCCCTTCTGGCAGCTGCTGGCAAGCGGGCCTGGGCCGCAGAGACAGTCCCTTTGTGTCGCTGCTGCCCGGAGAGACAACGCACACGGGAACCCATCGCCACCGCGCGCTCTCGGGGCTCAGCCGGCCCAGCCTGCTGGAGGACCCGCAGCCCGGTGGAGGTCCTAGGCGCCTTGCAAGCAGAAAGCTCCCGAGAAGTCGAGGGAGACCGGGAAGAGCTGGGGCTGGAGGGGGAGAATGGCTAATTGGGGAACCCCAGTGGCCTGCTAAGAGCCTGCAAGTCTTTGGAGGGTGTAGCCCCCCCAAGCGAGGGGGAGACTTCGGGTGCTACACAGGTGGGGAAAAGGGCAGGGGGAGAGATGCTGAGTTACTCTGTGCAGACTGGTTCACCCAGGGCTCCCAGCCGCACTCCTCCTAGTCCAGGACTGCCCCCCCCCCCTCCCGGTACATCGAAGACTATTGATCACCCTCCCATCTCCATCACTGGGGGCGAAGCCTTTCTGCAGGCGGAATCCCGGAGCCGGGACGCCGCCTCCCCGTCCCGGCGCTGCTCCGAGAAGCCGGCCCGCAGCAGCCCCAGCCCCCACCCTCCAAGAGGAAGTGGGAATCGATCGGACAGTAAACGGGTAACGAGGCCGTTTGTAACACACGCAAAGCCCCCAGAATTAGCTCATCTCTGAGCACCTGGGGCCCCAGGAATTCCTGGCAAGCAGCTGACAGCCAGCCTGGAGGCATCGCAGATACAACCCGCTCCTACTGCAGAGAGCACAAGTCTCCAGCACTAGTACAGCTTTTATCCTGTCTGTGGGCTGCCGCCACTAGAGGGCGATAGAGTCACACGGGCACAAGTTCTTTATGACGCCCAGCGGGGTTTACGGCTAAAGTTTAATGGTGCAGGGACAAGAACCCTGTCAAACCCCAAGGCCCCACCCACCTTCCCCCCACCCCATACGGCCTGATCAAAAGGTGACCGGCCTCAATGCGGGGCTGTCCAATGAACTACAGAGCAGGCCCTTTGGGCCCAATCTTTCCCGGTGCTGAGTGCCCCCAAAGAGCACTGGGTTCTGACTCCCAGCTGAATTCCTGGGCATGCTCACCCTCTGCCAGCCCAACTTGCTCTGTGCGGGGCCTCTCCCACCCCGAGGCCTGGGCCACCCTTCCAGTTGAGATCAAGGCAGCTGCGGGGCTTGGGGGTATGAAAACCCCACCCCGCTATGCCGGCCTCGCCCCCCAGGGGAGACGGGGCTCGGCCAGTGGACGAACACTTCCGCCCCACAAGCGAGCGCCTCTGAGCTGCTGGATCACTAACAGGGATGGCAACACCCGGTCGGAAACGGCTGCACAACGGTGCCCCAGATAGGCATGGCAAACCTGACCCCAATTACTCCAGCCCCCTTAGGCTGGGAGGCAGGGGCGCTAGAACGGGGGGGGGGAGGGTGTTACCCTCCCACTTTTTACCAGCTGCAAGTTCACGTGAAGCAGGGAGGGGATTGGTGGGAAGGGGTGGGCGGGGCCTTGGGGAAAGGGGCGGGGCCTTGGTGTGGCATGGGGACGCGCCCCCCCCCCCCCCCCCCACACACACTTTTAGGGCACTTCCACCTCTCCTGCCCGGAGAAAGCTAATTCTGGCCCAGGTGGAGCTGAGCAGACAAAGCTGGCAAGCCCCAGATTTCCTGGTCCTTAAAGAAACAGGCTAGCCTGTTCCACAGCGAGTGCAGGAACCAGGGGCTAGTGGGGGCAGGGCAGGTCCCTGAGGCCAGACCCCTGAGCAGTGGAACGATGTCAATCTAAACGGGACGTGTGGACCGGGGCTCCGTGGGAGTGGAACGGCAGGAGAGCTAATAACTGACAACATCAAGAAGGCCGAGGTGTTTAATGCCTTTAGTCTTCACTCAAAGGCTAATGGTGACCAGATACTCAGCACAATTAATATTAATGACAAGGGGAAGGAAGGAAGCTAAACTAGGGAAAGCGCAGGTGAAAGGCTACGGAGACATTAGATGGATTCGAGTCAGCAGGGCCTGATGAAATTCACCCGAAGGAGCTGAGGCAATCTCGGAAGCGTTAGCCACTATCTTTGAGAACTCCTGGAGGCCGGGCGAGGTCCCAGAGAACTGGAGAAGGGAGAACACAGGGGTCTGTCTTTAAAAGAAGACCTGGGGCGTTACAGACCAGGCAGCCTGGCTGCAATACCTGGACAGACACTGGAACGAATGGTAAACCTGGTAAGTACCCGGAGGATAACGGGGTCATGAGGAACAGCCAGCGTGGATTTGCCAAGTCCAAATCATGCCAAACCAGCCTCATTTCCTTCTCTGACAGGGGGACTGGCCCAGTGGCTGGGGGGAAGCCGTAGATGTGGTAGATCTGCATTGTAGTGAGGCTTTTCACACTGTCCCACAGGAGCAAACTAGGGAAACGTGGCCTAGAGGATACTCCTACACGCTAGAGGTAACAAAGTCCTGTGGCACCTTAAAGACTAACTATAAAGTTTTGAAGCATAAGCTTTCGTGGGCTAATACCCACTTCGTCGGATGCAAGGGGGTGTGGGGTGCGGGCTCTGGAGGGAGTTTGGGTGTGGGAGGGGGTGTGGGGTGCGGGCTCTGGGAGGGAGTTTGGGTGTGGGAGGTAGTGTGGGGTGCAGGCTCTGGAGGGAGTTTGGGTGTGGGAGGGGGTGTGGGGTGGGGGCTCTGGGAGGGAGTTTGGGTGTGGGAGGGGGTGTGGGGTGGGGGCTCTGGGAGGGAGTTTGGGTGTGGGAGGGGGTGTGGGGTGGGGGCTCTGGGAGGGAGTTTGGGTGTGGGAGGGGGTGTGGGGTGGGGGCTCTGGGAGGGAGTTTGGGTGTGGGAAGGGGTGTGGGGTGGGGGCTCTGGGAGGGAGTTTGGGTGTGGGAGGGGGCGTGGGGTGCGGGCTCTGGGAGGGAGTTTGGGTGTGGGAAGGGGGGTGGGGTGGGGGCTCTGGGAGGGAGTTTGGGTGTGGGAGGGGGTGTGGGGTGGGGGCTCTGGGAGGGAGTTTGGGTGTGGGAGAGTTTGAGGGGAGGGAGTTTGGGAACAGGATCTAGGCTGGGGCAGGGGATTGGGGTGCAGGAAGGGGTCAGCGGGGTCGGCACTTACCTCGGGCAGCTCCCAAAAGTGACCAGCTCACCCCACTGGCAGCGGCTCCTAGGCAGGGGGCCAAAAGGGTTTCCTGCGCACCACTGCCCACAGGCACCGCCTCCGCAGCTCCCATTGGCTGCAACTCCCAGCCAATGGGAATTGCGGTGCTGGCACTCAGGACAGGGGCAGCGCACACAGACCCCCACCCTAGGGGCCACAGGACTTGCCAGTCGCTTCCGGGAGCAGCACAGAGTGAGGGTGGACAGGAAACCTCCCTTAGCGCTGCTGGGCCCCCAAGCCCTTTTAAATCGCTCGGGGCCTGGGCAATCGCCCTCCAGCAGCGGCCGGACCTGCTCACTGTCTAACTGGGAGATGGTGTCTCGTGGGGTTCCACCGGGGTCGGTCCTGAGCCCAGCACTAGTCAATATTTTCGTTAACGGCTTGGCTAACGGAGCGGAGAGACACATCACATCTGCAGATGACACCCCGTCGGGTGAGCACTGTGGAGGACAGGGGAGGAACTGGAGGATTGGTCCGAAATCACCCTGATGAAATTCAACAGGGACACATGTAAAGTCCTCCAGGCAGGAGGGACCGGGCTGGGCAGCAATGCCACTGAACGGGATCTGGGGGTTATAGCAGAGCACAAATTAACCAGGAGCCTGCCATGTGACACAGCTGCAAACCAGGCTAATCTCATTCTGGGGTGTGTGTGTGTGGGGGGGGGGTTTGCTAAGACACGGGAGGTAATTTGTCCTGCTCTGCTCAGCACCGGGGAGGCCTCAACCGCAGAACTGTGTCCAGGTCTCACTTGAGGAAAGATGTGGACAAATTGGAGAGTCCAGAGGAGAGAAACAAAACTAATAAAGGGTCTGGAAAACCTGCCCTCTGGGGTAAGGTTCAAAACCCAGGGTGGGTGTAGTGCTGAGAAAGGAAGACTAACGGGGAACCTGATACATCTTGGGATACCTTAAGGGTTGTTATAAAAAGCATCTGAAGAAGTGGGGGGGTTACCCACAAAAGCTTATGCCCAAATAGATCCGTTAGTCTTTAAGGTGCCCCTAGACTCCTCGTGGATACAGACTGACCCGGCTCCCCTCGGATATCAAAAGGACGACAATTGATTGCTCTCCATGCCCCCTGAAGGAAGGACGAGAAGAAATGGGCTGAATCTGCAGCAAGGGAGATTTTCACTATAGAGCAGAAAAACCTTTCTCCGGATACAGTTAGCCAAGTCCCGGCATCCTCTTCCCAGGGCGGTGGTGGGAACCCCGTCACTGGAGGTGTTTAAGAACCGGTTGGACAAACCCCTTTTGGGGGTGGTCTTGGTCCTGCCTCAGCACGGGGGGCTGGACGAGACGACCTCTCAAGGTCCGATCCAGCCCCCTATTTCTAGGCGTCTACAACTCTGCTTGCAGAGCCCTTATTAGCGGCACTAACAAATGGGAACTAACGAGCCCTGCTCCTGTCTCAGACTCCAGGTGGGGTTTGTAGGCCTGGCGCCAGGAAGAAACACCCGCAGCTTCTTACTTGTAACCCGAGTGCGTCTGACACGCGGCCCAAGGCATGCGTCCCCCCGCCGGCGCCGGTACCGGGTCACCGGATCAGAGGGGCAGATGTCACACGTGAGAACTCCAGGAGTTCGTCCAGCTGAGTTTGAATTTGGCAGTGAATAAAATTCCAGCCAATCAAGAGGAGCTCTGGGAACCGGTGTCTCCTCATCAGCGAGCGAGGTGGGCGCTCCGATCCTGGCTCTCTGAGGGGGAAGCGCTGCTGAAAGTTTGCCTTAGTGCAGCCATGGTTCGTGTAGGCCTCGGGGGACGGGATTCTCCTCCGTGGACCAGAGAAGAGGGCAAGCAGGGGAGAGACGGCTGCCTGGACTCCCACTCAGGGGTGGTATGCCGGACAGGACAATCCCCCAGAGCTGCGATCCCAGGCAGCCACTGGGCCTAGCGAGGAACATCCCGGCCCAGGGACTTTCACTGGGACTTAGAAAAATCTCATGCCAGCTTCAGGACTAGGACCAGTGTGAAACTAGGACCAGTGTGGGCAAAGAAAACCCTAGACAAGCCTCAGAGCTCCGCAGGGACATGCTGGATTCACTCGGCCCCAACTTCCGTTGCTCCAGCCAAAGGACGTCCCCCGGGAGTGGGAGAGGGAGTCAACCTGACAAGTTCGGAGCTGAAAAACTCCACTAGGCCGTCCAGCCCATCCTGCTCCCGGGAGACTGTTCCCTGGGGCTCAGCCCAATGAAACTTTAAGAGACGGAGCCAGGGGGCTCCCACCCTGTCTCTGGACACTGTTCCTGGGCTCTGGTCTGAAATCCCCCTGGCTTATTTTCTTCTCCGTTCTCCTAGCTGACCCCTCAGAGCCCGCTGCCGTCCCTTCTCTGCCCCACAGACTGGTGGGGATTGTTTATTACTGACTGGCATCTGTGCCCGCCCCCCAGCGCACGCTTGGCTCGCCCGCGGGTCTCAGACAAAAGGGACACAGGCCATTATCCGGAGCTGTCTTTAGAGGCAAGTCAGTCACAAGGGAAAAGAAAACCTGGCAGAGGACAGCCCCACAGCCCGCTCTGCCCCGCAGCTCCTCGCCCCCCGGGGCTGGCAAAGATGGGGGCTGGGAAAACTCCTGCCCGGGACTGTCAGCGAAGCTGCCTTGTCTGCTCATTATCCGCTCCGTACATGTCTCGAAGGTCTCCGTGCGGCGCGGTCCCAGGGCTAGTTCTGCACACGGACACGCATGCCCAACACACGCGGACACACATGGACGGGGGGGGGGACACACACCCCCGCCAGAGCCCCGCAGCCACCCTGGAAACTCCCCCAGCCTACAAAGCTGCGGCCACAGGATGGGTCTGGAGGGGAAGTGACGGTTATCAGAGGAAAGGGGGCTGCCAGCCCAGGGACCCCGCCAGCCCCTGGCCCCTCCGTGACCAGGGCCCCCAGTGGCTGTGGCAATGCCAGTGAATAATAGCAACAATAATACTGTAGGTCCTACTGGGGGGGAGGGGAATGAGGACCCCCTTCCTCCCAGACAAGTGGAGTTTCCAGAGCCCCCAGGAGGGCACCCGCTGCTCCCAGCTCTGAGCTGCTTGGGGGGGGGGGGGCCTGCAGGCAGGACTGGGGCTGGCCATGCCCGGCCGCTCTGGGGCCCCGGGAAGCTGGGGGGCGAGGACCAGAGTCTTTCCCCTCGGCTGGGGCTGCGGCTGCTTCCCCCGGGCAGGACCGGCCGCTGCCATTAGCATTCAGGGCAGCACACGTGCGCCTGCTGCTGGCACCGGCCCCCTTCTTCGGGCAGCCAGCCACGCCCCCCCCCCCCCCCAGCGCTCCCCATCGAGCGGGGCGGGCACAGCCCAGGGGGTCGGGGTCAGGGGGGGGGCGGGGGGGTCTTCTTTGTAAATTTCCCCAGTGAAATCGCCAAGAAACTTTGTCCCGATCCTGCCCCGGGGCCCGATCCTGCGTCCCCCCGCTCGGGCCGATCCTGCGTCCCCCCGCCCGGGCCGATCCTGCGCGCCCCCGCCCGGCCCGATCCTGCCCCCGGCCCCGATCCTGCGTCCCCCCGCCCGGGCCGATCCTGCGTCCCCCCGCCCGGCCCGATCCTGCGTCCCCCCGCCCGGCCCGATCCTGCGTCCCCCCGCTCGGCCCGATCCTGCGCGCCCCCGCCCGGCCCGATCCTGCCCCCGGCCCCGATCCTGCGTCCCCCCGCCCGGGCCGATCCTGCGTCCCCCCGCCCGGCCCGATCCTGCGTCCCCCCGCCCGGCCCGATCCTGCGTCCCCCCGCTCGGCCCGATCCTGCGCGCCCCCGCCCGGCCCGATCCTGCCCCCGGCCCCGATCCTGCGCGCCCCCGCCCGGCCCGATCCTGCCCCCGGCCCCGATCCTGCGCGCCCCCGCCCGGCCCGATCCTGCGCGTCCCCCCGCCCGGCCCGATCCCGCCCCGGGGCCCGATCCCGCCCCTCACCTGGCCCCAGGCGCACCAGCGCGGGCAGGCGGCACTTGCCGACGATCACGTCCAGGGGCAGCGCCCCCGAGCTCCAGCTGATCTGGGCGAGCCCGGCGGCCAGTTTCTCCATCTCTCCCCGGCAGCCGCATCGCCCCCGGCCGGGCTCAGACGCGGGGGCGCCGGGGGGCGGCCGGCGGCATCTCCGCCTCCCCGAGCAGCGCCGGCGGCAGCCGCATCAGCACCAGGGCGGGGGGGGGGGAGCTCCGGGGCCGCGGCTCCCGCCCTCACCGCGCGGGGTCCGGGCTCCGGCTGCAACCCGGGGGGAGCGGGCCGCCCCCAGCCCCTCGCCCCGCCCCTCCAGCACCAGCCCCGCCCCCAGTCCCGCCCATCCAGCCCCAGCCCCGCCCCTCCAGCCTAGGCCCCGCCCCCCAGCCCCGCCCCTCCAGCCTAGGCCCCGCCCCCAGCCCAGGACTCCCCTCCCCCCTGTGCTCCCCTGCCCCCCTCCCCGCGCCCCTCCAGACCCCAGCCCAGCCCCCCCAGCTCCCCGTGCCCCAGCCCAAGACTCCGCTGCCCCCAGCCCAGGAATCCTCTGCCCCCCCAGCTCCCCTCCAGACAGAGGACTCCCCTGCTGCTCCCCCCTCCCCCGAGGATCTGCCCCACATTGTCCCTGGCCCAAAGACTCCCCTGCCCCCCTCCAGCCCCCAGCCTGATGACTCCTCTGCCCCCCCTGCAGCACCCAGCATGAGGAGTCCCCTCAGCCCCAGCCCCACCCCACATTACCCGCAGCCCTGCCCTGGCCCCCCGCCTGAGGACTCCCCTGTGCCTCTCCTGACTCTACCCCCACATTGCCCCCAGCTCCCCCGGGGCTTCCCCCCACCTCTCCCCATATTGCCCCAAGCCCCACCCGAGGACTCTCCTGCCTCCCCCCACCTCTACAGCCCTGCCCCTCACCTCCCCCACACCCCCTCCTGGGATTCTCCCCCAACCCAGCCACTGTTCCTCTCCTCTCCACCCCCACCTGGAGAGTATCCCCACCCCCCCCACCCCTCCACGCCCCGTCGCCTGGGGACTCTCCAACCACCTCCTAGCTTTACTCCAGGCTCAGCTCTGCCTTCCTCCAGGCCTCCCTTAGCGCTCTGCCCTCTGGGCCAAGCCAGCCTGGGACCCGAACCAGGACACCCACCCCTGGAGCCTGCTGTCAGGGGGGGGTCCACATTCGCCTCCTGCCTCACAAACCGGGGACCCACTGGCCTGTGGGACTGAGCCCCAGCCAGGGGAAGAGAGGGGGTCACAGAATCCTAGACGGGTCCTCAGGAGGTTCTAGTCCCACCCCCTGCTCAAAGCAGGACCAACCCCAACCAAATCATCCCAGTCAGGGCTTCGTCCAGCCTGACCTTAAAACCCTGTTCGGAGGGAGGGTTTCCGCCAACCCAGGGGACATTCCCTGGCTCGGTGCAGGATCCGGAGCAGCCACTGGCCTGGCAACCAGGGACCAAGGCACATCAAGGCCTGTGCCACGCAAGCCCCAAACACCCCAGCCCTCTGGTGTCACTGTCCCCCATCCTTGCAGCATCAGAGCCCCTTCTGGAGCTCACCGGCAGTCTGGGGCTCGGGACACCCGCAGCAGGAGGTTATCTTCCTGGCTAGTGTGGCTAATAGCCATCATTGGACCTGTCCTCCGTGAACTTCTCTGTTTGTTTTTTGAAACCTGTTATACTTTTGGCCTTCACAACATCCTCTGGCAAGGAGTTCCACAGGTTGACTGTGCGTTGCGTGCAGAAACACTTCCTTTGGATTGTTTTCAACCTGTTGCCTACTAATTTCATTTGATAACCCCTAGTTCATTGGTTCTCAAAGTGGGGGGCGGGACCCCTCTGGGGGTCACGAGCCAGTTCTGTGGGGGGTCGCGAGCCCCTCCTGCCAGCAGCCAGCCCCGAACAATGCCGCTGCCACGGGCTGCTGGCATCCGGCCCCTGCTGCTGCAGGCTGCTGGCGCCCCCATAAGGCCGGTCCCGGCTGCAGCTCCTTCCGCAGCGGGCTACTAGTGGCCCCGCAAGCCTGGTCCCAGCTCCCACCGCGGCAGGCTGCTGGCGGCCCTGCGAGCCCGGTCCAGGCCCTGGCTCCTGCTGCAACAAGCTGCCGGCACTGCCACGTGCCCGCCCCGGCCCCTGCAGAGGTGGGCTTCCGGCGCCCCCGTGAGCCTGGCCTCTGCTGCGGTGGGCTGCTGGCGCCTCTGTGGGGCTGCTGGAACCCCCCCCCTCCACTGGGCTCGGCGGGCTGCTGGACCCCCCCCCCATCCCAGCCCCTGCCGCAGTGGGCTGCAGGCACACCCCCCCCCCCCCGCCTGACCCCTAGGGGGGTCGCGCTTAGAGGTCTGGTGTGGGAAAGGGGTCACCACTACAAAAAGTTTGAGAACCACTGTCCTAGTTCTTGTGTTATGAGAAGGAGTAAACAACACTTCCCTATTCACTCTCTCCACACCAGTCATGATTTTATAGATCTCTAACATATCCCCCATTAGTCGTCTCTTTTCCAAACTGAAAAGTCCCAGATTTATTAATCTCTCCTCATACAGAAGCTGTTCCATGCCCCTCATCATTTTTGTGGCCCTTTTCTGTATCTTTTCCAATTCCAATAGATCTTTTTTTGAGATGGGGCGACCATCGTTTTTTAGCCTCCTTAGTGATAATTTTACTTTTAGACTTGCCAGAGTTTCTGCTCCTTTCGATGTTCCTCAGCTGGATTTGAGTTTCAATTTTTTAAAGATGCCTTTTTATCGCTAACTGCCTCTTTTATTCTGTTGTTTAGCTGCAACGGCATTTTTTTGGTCATCCTACTGTTTTTAAAAAGTTTCCATGCAGCTTGCAGGCATTTCATTTGGTGACTGTTCCTTTTCATTTCCATGTAACTAGCCGCCTCATTTTTGTGTCATTCCCCTTTTGGAAGTTAAATGCTACTGTGGTGGGTCTCTTTAGTATTTCCCCCTACAGGGATATTCAATTGAATTATATTATGGTTGCTGTTACTGAGCAGTTCCGCCATATTCACTTCGTGGACTAGATCCTGTTCTCCACTTAGGACTAAATCAAGAATTCTCTCTCCTCTTGTGGGTTCCAGGACTAGCTGCTCCAAGAAGCCATCATTAATAGTGTTGTAAGAATGGCCAGACTGGGACAGACCAACGGTCCATCTAGTCCTGGCCAATGCCAGGTGCCCCAGAGGGAATGAATGGAACAGGGACTCATCCAGTGATCCATCCCCTGTTGCCCATTCCCAGCTTCTGGCAAACAGAGGCTAGGGACACCATCCCTGCCCATCCTGGCTAATAGCCATTGATGGACTTATCCTCCATGAACTTCTCTAGTTCTTTTTTTAACCCTATTATAGTCTTGGCCTTCACAACATCCTCAGGCAAGGAGTTCCACAGGTTGACTGCATGTTATGTGAAGAAATACTTCCTTTTGTTTGTTTTAAATCTGCTGCCTATTCATTTCATTTGATAACCCCTAGTTCATGTGTTATGAGGAGTAAATAATACTTCCTGATTTACTTTAGCCACTCCAGTCATGCTTTTATTGACCTCTATCATATCCCCCAAGTTGAAATGTCCCAGTCTTATTAACCTCTCCTCAGATGGAAGCGTTCCAGACCCCTAAACATTTTTGCTGACGTTTCCTGAACCTGCCCCGCCCGGGCCTACATGGGACTGCCTGGTCAGTCGGGCATAGCGGGGGTGTCATGTCGCGGGGGTACCGGGCGCGGTCAGCGGTAGCACGGTGGCGTGAGGCGCGCGGCGCGTGCGGGCGGCCTCTAGCACACCACCCCTGCCTGGCCCACCTCCCCCCCCCAGCCTATTCTCCTCTCCCCCCCCCTGCCTGACCCGGCCCACCCAATCTAATCTCCTCCCCCAGCCTAACCTCCTCCCCTCCCCATCCATCCCTGCCTGGCCCACCCCACTGTTAGGGGTGATCTTCCTTTACCCCCACCCAGCCTCCCCCCATCTAACAGCCTTCCCTCCCCCACCCCTGCCTGGCCCGGCCCATCCCACCGAACCTAACCTCCTCCCCCCTCCCACTCCCAGCCCAGCCTCCTGCCCCCCATGCCTGACCCACCCAGCTCAGCCCAGCCTCCCCCCCCATCAAACCTCCTTCCCTCCCGCACCCACGCCTCGCCCACCCCATCCAGCCTAGTCTCCTGCCCCCCTCCCCGCCCGCCCAGCCTGGCCTCCCCCCCACCACCCCTTTGCCTGCCCCCCAGCCCAGCCACGCCGATGAATGAACCTCCCGAGTCCCGAGCGCACACAGGGGGTGAAATCACCGCAGAGCCCGCCTGCCCAAAGGCCCCCCCGGAGCCGCCACCCGAGTGGGGCCGGGCCCCCTGCCCCCTTATCCTGGCGAGGCCAGCTCCCCTTCTCGGCGCCTCCGCCACCGTCAGCGCCGCACACCAGGGCGGCCGGGCGCGCTTCCCCGGGCCCGCTGTGGAGTCTGCCGTGCGGTGCGGGCGCTTGGCTACAGCGCTGGGGTGGCCGCCCGGTGGGGGCCTGGACTCTGCAGAGTATCCCCTGTTTCCACCCTGCCTGCGCACTCCTGAGTCCTGACATGGGGGCCTTAAGTCTGGGGCCCGGTACACCTGTCCCCCTCGTCCCCCCGTCGCCAGCCCTGGGTTCCTGTCCACCGGGGCTGGAGTCATGACGGTAACTGAGCAGAGAGGAGGTTCAGTCCCACGGCACCAGACCGCTGGGCCCAGAGCACGAGTCGGCCTATGTTGAGGGCACGGCCTCTCCGCTCTCCCAGGGGAAGGGAGTGGGCTGGGGATGCGGGGGGAGGAGGGAGATGTCGCGGGGGCTGGGTGTGATTCCATGGGGAGATTTGTGAATGGTTTTATTGGACTGATTTAAAGAGATCAGAAGTAATTGATCATGCAGTCGCTCACCCCTCCCCAAGGATGCAGGGCCCTGCAGGGTCGAGGTCCCTTCCAGCCCTATGAGTCTATGATCCGGCCCCGGAGCGGGCACAGGGAGAAAGATAAAGGCAGAGTCGTGGCTCTCACTGAGGTCCCGCAAGGCAGCTGGCTGAGCAGCTCTGCCATCCCCGAAACCCTGGTTCCCCTGGGTGTGTTTCCCCTTGGCTGGCAGCCCAGCGGAGCTCAGCCGTCGGGGGCATCCCCCTCCCCCTCCATTAGAGCCAGATTGGATTTCCGGACCATAATGGACACTTCCCCCACTCAGGGCTTCTAAGGCCGAGGAAGAGATTAGCTCTTCCCCAGAGAACGCTGCATTCTGCGCGACAGACGCTGCACATGGCATCTTGGCTCTGGTCTGCGACTCACCCTTCCAAGCTAGGGAAATGCTGAGCTAGACCCTCTCACTTCCTTGCCGGGACACGGCCCCCGGAGCTGCTCCGTGCCTCTGCCCGGCCTGGCCAGTGTCCTGAGGCCCTGCTGGCTGGAAGACTCCGCGCAGGGCCAAGCTTTTGTCCATCTGTGTTTGCTCTCAGCTTGGACATGTAGCATGACCCAGGAGTAATGGCAACGCCCCAGAGCCTTCGGGCCGAGGAGAGACAGGCCCACCCGGATGAACCACCCTCAGGTCCTTCTCCATCCAAACCGCCAGCAAAGAACAATGCGAAGCAGGGGGGGGAGGATGGGTCACGGAGCAACCACAGGCGGCCACGTCTCGAAGATCCCCAGGCGTGCACAAGGTGAGTCACGTTTACTCTGAGTAGCGCCCCTGGGGGTGCGCCATTCCCAGACGGTCCCCACCCCCGACGCCAGGGAAGAGGGAGCTTTGGAATGGAGTCCAAGACTAAAGCAACGAGAGCAGCTCCAACAGCGCAGGCCAAGGCACAGAGTGTAGAGAGAGCATGCGCTATACACGGCAACGCACCTGAGGAAACCTGCGGCCAGTGCCTGTGATCTGGCAGCGTGCGCTGTTCTCCTGGGGGAGGTACAGCACCAGCTGCATCGATTCACCCAGAGATCCACCTCGAAAATCTTGGTGTGGCCCCCTTGGATCTCTCTGCAAGGGAGACAGTCTAGGTGATTTCCAAACTTGCTTGGTTGTTTTAGCTCAATAAAAAGCCACTGCCCATCGCACAGCTAACGTAAGGAAGGTCTCACGCTGAGATGTACATGGAGTAGAGGAGAACACTGGTCAATGGTTAAGAGGACAATCCAATCGGTAAGAATTTCTTGAGGTAAGAATTTAGGGTGCAGCCATAACGAGACTTTATCCTTGAAAAATACCTCAAATGTGGGGCCACTCAGCCATCAAGACCCCAGTCTCCCCAACCCTGCCGGCTGACGTGATAGCTCCTGGAAAGACCGTCCTCATAGGGAAGTGAAGAAAGGGGCAAGTCACGATGGGTTCAAACAAAGGTCCCAGGAGGTAGCTAAATACCAGGTTGAGATCCCAAGAAGAAGCAGAAGTAACAGAGACTCCTGTGGCAGCTTAAAGACACTAAAGTATTGAAGCATAAGCTTTCGTGGGCTAATACCCACTTCGTCGGACGCAAGCAGTGGAACATCCTCTGCTTGTTCCCCACCTTTGGACTAACCTGTGAAGAAGTTGAGAGTCCCATTCCCATTCATGCTCCTGGGAGACATGCCTGTGAGGCAGATCAGCTGTGACATTCTGGACTCCAGAAGGGTAAACGGCTGAGATCTGACTCTGATGGGCTACCCACCAGTTCCATAACTTGACAGCGTTGGTGCCCGGGGAGGGACCCTGGCAAGCCAGGTTGTCTGTCATCATCGGGATGGATTTGCCGGTGGTGAGAGAGAGGAACGGAAGGCGGGCGTGAGTTCCAATAGGTTGTTATGGAGACTCGTTTCCTGAGGTGACCATCTGCCCTGCGTTGTGAGGGTACCGGGATGTGCCCCCACCCACAGAGTCGTGTGTCCGTTGTCACAGATATTGAGTGGATTTTTCTGCTCCGTCCAGAGACCAGGATCAGATAAGAGTTGGTGGGGTGGCCTCCTTCTCTGCCCTGGTCTCCTGTTCTTCACAGGCTCTCCAGATTGGGGGTTGATGGAGGAGACTGTGTAACCCGAGCCTTTCGGTGCAATGGAGCCAAAGATCTGGCAAATTGCTGCCGATATGCTGCCCAAGGATCCCAGTATGGCCAGGGGAGGCCATATGGGAGAGGGGGTGGCCTCCAGGACTGATCCCATCACCCCTGTGGTGGGCGAGGATCCTTGTCAGGTACTGATTCCTGTACCGGTGTGGAGGGGAACTCCGCACTGATAAAGAGACTGAGCGACGGTCTCCATCATCCACCTCAATCTCCTCCAAAGGCGGGCGGGAGGCAGTAGAAAGAGGCGGATAATCCTGCAGGATTGGGAAACGATGGTAATTCGGGGCCCAGGGGCCCAGTCCAGAACATCGTTTGGATCCCGTACGCCACGGGGACTCTGGTTTGATTAACACTGACAAGTCCCCGGGGCAGCAGAATTCCTCCCGAGTGGATTGGGGATGCAGCCTCTGAGGGGGACGATACCATTGATCTGGAGTGTGCAGGCACCAGAGATGATTGTGTCTGATGCTCCGATTTGTTGGTGCCGACGGTGCCAAGTAAGAAGGCATCAGTGGTCCATCTGATGTAGATGATGCCGGTCTAGTGCCGTACATGTCCTGAGCCACCTTCATAGATGGTACCAGGGGGCCTGCTGGAGCGTTCTCGGATCTCTGGCCCTGTTGGTACCAGAGGAAAAGTCCTCGCGTCCATGGTACAGAGCCAAGAGGTCCAACTCCAGAGACTTAGTGGGAAACGGGGGGGCATTTGGGGAGCCAGTTCCTTGTTGGAGACTGAGCTCTTCTTGGTCACTTTCCCCAAATCCTCTGAAGTTTGCTCCCTTTTAGGGGAGACCTTCTCAGGGGGGAGGAGCGCGGGATCTGTCAGACATACAGGAAGGGGTCTCCTGGCCTGACTTGGAAGCAGGTCGAAGGGAGCCCATCTTCATCAGAAGCCTCAGTTTGGTTCCCCAATTCTTCCAAGCTCTAGTTTTCAGAGCTAGGCAAAAGTCCCACCCCGGGGAGATACGGGACTCTCCCACGTGACGGATACACTTTGAGTGGCCGTCGCTGGCTGGGATAGACACCCAACCAGAGAGTCAGCGGGTGAGACCTGGCCTTGCCCAGCCAGGCCAGAGAAACTCCCTGGAAAAGTGGGGGGGGGGGGAAGGAGAGGGAAAAACCCAAACTTCTCCCGGCCATCCACCGAATTCTGTCCCTACAACAACTAGACACGCTGCCCTGACTAAAACCAGCTGCGGGACACCTGAGGCACACGCGAGGCGGCCACGGTAGGGCGCCATTGCAGGCCGGGGTGGGAGAGAAGGAACAGAGGGCGGTTCGCCCACCCAGCTCTATGTACCCTCGGTGTCCGGCGCGTGGGCAGACCACACAGAGGACGCGAATGGAAAATCTCCACCAGTGGCGCATGAGGGGGAGCGCCCCTAGGGGGCGCCAGGCAAAGCAGCCACCACGTTTGAGGAGGGTGGCCTGGCCCACCAGCGGAGCAGGCCCTTGCCAGCCATTCGGGGGCTTAGTGCTCAGTTGCCCATACACGGGCGAGCAGAGCCCTCTGCTGGCGGACGGGCGTCATGCCCATCGCTGACGGAGGAGGAACAGAAGTTCAGCCCAGACTGGGGGGTAGGTGCCCACGGCGGGTGAGCAGGAGACGAGGAACAGGGAAAGCAAAGAGCTAAAGAAACAAGGGGGCAGCGTGAGAAATTCTTAGGTGACCTTGGGAGCAGGAAGCCTGTGGGTGAGCCAGCGGGACGGCTGGATCCGGGGCGTAATGGGGACAGGGACAGAGGCGGAGGGGACTGGGTAGCAGGGCCGGGAGCCTTGTGCCTCAGCCCACACAAGCCTGGCTCTGTGGCTTGGGGGTCTGCGCCGCACCCCACGGCACCCCGAACACTGCCAGCGGATGCTCTGGCGAGAATGCAGATCATTGGAGAACGTGGGGGGTGCCGCTCTCAGGCAGTGACACCTCCCCCCGTGTGGCACCCCTTTGCCCTCAAGGGCACTGGGAGGGCAGGCTGGGGACAGACGCACCTCTTGGAGCTGGGCACTGCTCCCTCTTTCGCCCTTCTTTGCTCCCAATTCTATTCTCCTCTCCCTTTTTCGGGATCTCTTCCCCATCCCTCATCTCTCCCCCCTCCCTCAGTCATGCCATGTTGCTTTCCCTCGGTTCCCCTGCTCCCCTCTCTGACCCTTCCCCAAGTATCCCTGTCCTGGGCCCCACACCTTCCATCCCCCTACACCCCAGGTCTCACCCCAGGGTCCCCTCCCCACACCCCTCTCTACCCTGCCCCTCACCCCAGGGCTCCCCGAGGCAGTGGGGAGAAGGGGGGGAGAGGCTGTCTTGGGAGCGCTGGCGAGAGACTCAGGGGGAGGCTGCACCTGTTGCTGGGTGTGCTCCCCCTGCCCACCACTAGGGGGTGTGAGAGGGGCATGACGGGCTGGTACGTCCATGGCAGGCTGGCATGGCAGGCTGGTAGACCCAGGGCCTTTAAGGCCAGCTGTGGCTGCTCCGCCCAGTCAGCCTGGGGTTAGCAGAGGGAACCAGGAGACCCTCGCTGAGAAGCCAGTGGGGCAGCTCCTCCCAGATGTGGGTTAATTGTTGATTTTTGAAGAACCTGCTACCGAAGCTGCTAGGAAAATGGCTCCTTTTGGGGACGGGAGGAAAATTCCCACTTTCTGGCAAAACCTTTCAAACCAACACGTTGCAGTTCAGAAATGCGGCTGTGCTGAGTCATGCGCCCGTTCTTCTCTCTAAATGGGGCAACCTGGTCAGACTCCATCTCCCATGATGCAGCACCACTTCCCCACAACTGGGCTTGGAAGGTTTGGATTTTTATCCCATACACACAAACTGTTGAAAACATATTTTCCCTCGATCATTGAAATGTACAGATAAACAACCCAAGAAAAAGGGAAGCTTTTCAGTAAGCTTGCAAACTTATGTGAGTGTGACTTAAGGATATTTTCTTTGTATATTTTGACATGCAAGGTGGACAGCTGATGTTTTAATGGTTAGAAAGCTTTAACTGTGTCTGTCATTAAATAATTATTGTCCGACCAGCTCAATTATTTCCTACAACTGTGAAAATGCAACTTGATCATTTTAAAAAATACTTCAAATCCATAATTTTGCACTACTGTGAAAATGTGAATCAATAAAAACTGGTAAAAATTGACATATCATAGAAGATCAGGGTTGGAAGGGACCTCAGGAGGTATCTAGTCCAACCCCCTGCTCAAAGCAGGACCAACCCCAACTAAATCATCCCGGCCAGGGCTTTGTCAAGCCTGACCTTAAAAACCTCTAAGGAAGGAGATTCCACCACCTCCCTAGGGAACCCATTCCAGTGCTTCACCGCCCTCCTGGGGAAAAAGTTTTCCCTAATATCCAATCTAAACCTTCCCCACTGCAACTTCAGACCATTGCTCCTTGTTCGGTCATCTGCTACCACTGAGAACAGTCTAGATCCATCCCCATTGGAACCCCCTTTCAGGTAGTTGAAAGCAGCTATTGAATCCCCCTCATTCTTCTCTTCTGCAGAGAACAATCCCAGTTCTCTCAGCCTCTCCTCATAAGTCATAACATTAACCCTCGAAATTATTTTAAAAACTATATTAAAAAAGAGGTAACAAAGAGCCCTGTGGCACCTTAAAGACTAACAAAAGTATTTACCTCTGCTATTCCAGACTAACACGGCTACCTCTCTGATCCTTATATTAAAAAATATAACTGAATTGTCATGTCTACTTGTAGTTTTAATTTGGTGCAATACTAACTCATACCACGAGAGGGTGCTGACGTTTCAAAACAACCCGATTAACACCTGCAGGACTCAAGACTGACCATTTATAGAATCACAGAAGATCAGGGTTGGAAGGGACCTCAGGAGGTATCTAGTCCAACCCCCTGCTCAAAGCAAGACCAACCCCAACTAAATCATCCCAGCCAGGGCTTTGTCAAGCCTGACCTTAAAAACCTCTAAGGAAGGTGATTCCACCCCCTCCCTAGGGAACCCATTCCAGTGCTTCACTCCCCCTCCCCCCCATGAAAGAGTTTTTCCTAATATCTAATCTAAACCTTCTCAACTGCAACTTGAGACCATTACTCCTTGTTCTGTCATCAGGTACCACTGAGAACAGTCTAGATCCATCCTCTTTAGAACCCCCTTTCAGGTAGTTGAAAGCAGCTATCAAATCTCCTCTCAGTCTTCTCTTCTGTAGACTAAACAATCCCAGTTCTCTCAGCCTCTCCGCGTAAGTCATGAGCTCCAGGCACCTAATCATTTTTGTTGCCCTCCTCTGGACTCTTTCCAATTTTTCCACATCCTTCTTGTAGTGTGGGCCCCAAAATTGGACACAGTACTCCAGATGAGGCCTCACCAATGTCGAATAGAGGGAAACAATCATGTCCCTCGATCTGCTGGCAATGCCCCTACTTATACAGCCCAAAATGCCACTAGCCTCCTTGGCAACAAGGGCACATTGTTGACTCATATCCAGCTTCTCATCCACTGTAACCCCTAGATCCTTTTCTGCAGAACCTACTCAGTCCCTAGTCTGTAGCAGTGCATGGGATTCTTCTGTCCTAAGTGCAGGACTCTGCACTTCTCCTTGTTGAACCTCATCAAATTTCTTTTGGCCCAGTCCTCTAATTTGTCTGGGTCCCTCTGTATCCTATCCCTACCCTCCAGTGTATCTACCACTCCTCCCAGTTTAGTGTCATCTGCAAACTTGCTGAGGGTGCAGTCCACACCATCCTCCAGATCATTGATAAAGATATTGAATAAAACCGGCCCCAGGACCGACCCTTGGGGCACTCCGCTCGATACCAGCTGCCAACTAGATATGGAACCATTGATCACTACCTGTTGAGCCCGACGATCCAGCCAGCTTTCTATCTACCTTATGGTCCATTCATCCAGCCCATACTTCTTTGACTTGCTGGTAAGAATATTGTGGGAGCCTGTATCAAAAGCTTTGCTAAAGTCAAGGAACAACACGTCCACTGCTGTCCCCTCATCCACAGAGCCAGTCATCTCATCGTAGAAGGCAGTTAGGTTAGTCAGGCATGACTTGCCCTTAGTGAATCCATTTGAATGAGGCCTTGCACCGAAGCCTTGGAAATGGCTTTAAAATGAAAGCAGACTAGGGGACTCTCCCTACAAATGAGTGCAAATGAGAACAACTCGGTAGGTCTGTGTTACAACCAGACGGATTACACCAAATGCTGCCGGGCGGGCGAGTGGTATGTGCTAAGTAATACTGCATGGGTCAGTAGCTTCGTTCAGCAAATACCAGCTATATCCACGTTGGGAAATAAGATTAGCACCCAGTGCACTCAGCAGTGAAATCGGAGGATATAAAAATGGCCATACCAGGTCAGACCAAAGGTCCATCTAGCCCAGTATCCTGTCTGCTGACAGTGACCAATGCCAGGTGCCCCAGAGGAAATAGAACAGGAAATCAGCAAGTGATCCATCCCGTTACCCAATCCCAGCTTCTGGCAAACACCATCCCTGTCCATTCTGGATAACAGCCATTGATGAACCTATCCTCCATGAAGTTATCTAGTTCGCTTTTGAACCCTATTAGAGTCTTGGCCTTCACAACATCCTCTGGCAAGGAGTTCCACAGGTTGAATGTACGTTGTGTGAAGAAATACTTTTATTTTGTTTGTTTTAAACCTGCTGCCTACTAATTTCATTTGGTGACCCCTACTTCGTGTTATGAGGATAAATAACACATCCTTATTTACTTTCTCCACACCAGTCACAATTTTATAGACTTCTATTGTATCCCCCCCCTTAACAGTTTCTTTTCCAAGCTGAAAAGTCCGTGTCTTATTAATCTCTCATGACAGCCGTTCCAGACTCCTAAACAGTTCTGTTGCCCTTTTCTGAACCTCTTCCAATTCCAATGTATCTTTTTTGAGATGGGGTGACCCCAACTGCAAGCAGTATTCTAGGTGTGGACATCCCATGGATTTATATAGTGGCATTACCCTTTTCCTAATGGTTCCTTACATTGTTAGCTTTTTTGACTGCGGCTGCAATCAGTGTGCTGTCCACAGCGAAAGCAAGATCTCTCTCTTGGTAACAGCTAATTTAGACCCTACCGTTTTGTAGGTATACATGGGATTATGTTTTCTAATGTGCATTACTTTGCACCTGTCAATCCTGAATTTCAGTTGCCATATTGTTGCCCAGTCACCCCGTTCTGAGAGATCCCTCTGTACCTTCCCAGTCAGCTTTGGACTTAACTATCTTCAGTGATTTTGTGTCAACTACAAATTCTGCCCCCTCACTGTTTGTCCCTTTTTCTGGAACATTTAGGAGTATGTTGAACAGCACTAGGCCCAGTACAGATCCTCAGAGGATGACCCCCCCCCCCACTCACTTATCTCCACTGTGAAAACTGAATCTTTATTTCTACCCTTTGTTTCCTATCTTTTAACCAGCTACTGATCCATGACAGAACCTTCCCTTACCTTGCTTAAGAGCCTTTGGTGAGGGGCCTTGTCAAAGGCTTTCTAAAAGTCCAGGTACACTAGATCCACAGGGTCACTCTTGTCCATCTTCTTGTTTGCTCCTTCAAAGAATTCTTATGGGGTATGGTTTCCCCTTACAAAAACTGTGGTGCCCCTTCCCCAACTAATTGTGTTCATCTGTGTCTCTGATAATTTTGGTGTGTACGAAAGTTTCAACGAATTTGCCTGGTACTGAAGTTTGTCTAGCTTCAGTCTGATTCGGAGAGTAAGGGAGCGAAGATTTTCTTGGTGTTAACGTTGTGGGATGAAGATTTTAATAGTAGCTCATGCTATGAAATACAAGGAACAGTGAATGATGTGAACCATTGCTGTCCTTAGCCACAGACCTTTCTGATGCTTACCACACACCTGCATTCACAAGACTGAGGGTTGTAAAATGCAATTAGTCTAAAACTTTTACCTCCATCCCCTTTCCCATACTAAGGTAAAAACCATCATGAATAGTTGCGGCATTGTAAACTCCGCTGTTTCTTAAATTTATAGATCTGATAGGTGTAAGCACATAACAGCTTGTGCTGTTCAGGCAGAGAATGTCAAGCGGTCACTTGTGTACCAAATCTATTGATAATAGCAGCAATAAGACAGCAGCAGCGAATTAGAGGATGGTGATTGCATTTCTTCAAATGTGCAAATCTCTTCTTGGCCAGATGAAGCATGCCAGTCGATAACCACGGCCGGTCAGCTCATCAGTAAAAGGACAGGGAATGGGACCAAAGGGCATGGGTGGTGCTTCTGCTGCTAGATAGCTATGTGCACCCCTGTGTCAATACAGAATTGGGTATTGTTACCTCTTCCTGCAACAAGGGACTAGTGTCAGTCAGTATCCACCTCACTGTCTGCTAAAAAACTTGCATCACAGCCCACTCATCCAGACAGCAGGCAAAACAAGGGTTAAGAAACCTTTACTAGCACCTACTACATAATAAATACAAGTTTAGAAAAGCTGGTTTGCTCTTGGTAAAGCAAGAATGGGAGAGAGAATGATAGTTTATTTATACAATTTGATGCAGTACATGGTATAAAGGAATGAGTCTTAAATAAAAAGCCAATGAGTGTGGAATAGCAACATATTCCTATACCTACCATTTATTTATTTTCTCTTTTAGATATTCTAGACCTTATAATCAAGGCTGAATGTTTCTTCACAGCCAGGACTTCCAGATCAAGAAGCTTGGATTTTAGGATTATCAGACTTTGAAGTCGGTGTTGCATTGACCAGCCTGCTACTCAGCACAACTTGGTTTCACATTAGAAGAGGATTTTTGTTTTGTTTTTAACATGAAGAGGTTTTTAATCAGCTGTAAAATAGACACAACTTACGTTAAGCTGCTAAGGGAAGCTGAAAATTAAAATCCTTGCCCTTTTTGCCCTGGCAAAAAGGTAGCAGTCAATATTTCTTGGAAAGCTGACTACATTAAAGACACCTTCACTGGCATTAGTTCATAGCATGCAGCTGACTTAAATATGCATCAGGTTAATTAAACCTTAACATGGACATTGCTAGGTCAGGCCACGGCACATCTTAGAATCTAGATGAACTCCAGCACTGTAGAGAAAAAAGCACAGGGAAGCTCCTTTTAGACTGTTTTCTACACAGGCCTTAGGAGTCATTCAACACACAAGGGGAATGATGTTTCTTCTAAGTACAAATACAAGATTTGCTTGAAAGTAGTAATATAAAATTACTGAAAATACTTCAGTGGAATTGTTTGGCAGATGCATTTACAGTGGATGCTTCTCCCTCCCCCCCCCCCTTTCAAAAAGAACAAAGTGTCTTGTACTCCACAAGTAAATGAAAGCCAAGCCGCACAGTTGGAAATCATGTTTTTATATGAACAGAAATAGACCATCTAGAAATATTTCAGTTTATTTAACTTGTTAAGTAGAATATGAAACTGAATTTGTAGTTAGTTGCATCAGAGTGGACTGTTCTCTAACTGCTCAGTGTTTAAATGAACACGGCTTCTACAAAGGATCCCAACAGACTTACAGAGGGGGGGCTAAGCCCCATTAAGCAAATAAAGACCCCATGTTTTAAACAGGCCATACAAAAATTGATGTATACTCCATTTTCCCTTTTTTGATGTTAGAAAGTGCAGATTTGACAAAGGTAGCCATATTTGTCTATGTACAATGCTGATCAATATGCTTAATACGTGAGAAATAAAACTCAATTTATCACCTAGAGCCCCAGTTTCTTGCCTTTTCCCCCAGCAGCCATTCAACTGGGCAGGGTTAACGAGTACAGAGGAGTGGAACTGCCAAAACAGAGAGGACGAGGGAGGCACATCAGTAAAGTTACTAAACTGATAGCAGGTCAAAAGAAGAATCTGAATGTTAAAAGACGGTCATTTCATTAAAGTCAAGTCAAGGTCATTTGTTGATTTCACTGTTTAGTAGAGGAAGATCAAGCAACCAAGTGCACAAAGGTCAGGCCAAGCTTATCAGATTCAGAAAATTAGATTTTGGGGGTTTTACTACAAACTTTCATGTGTTCTTTGCTGGAGAATCCTCCTTTGCGGTTTCTATGCAAGCCAGCTGGATGCTAAAAGGCCCTCCTTAACAAGGCATCCAATTGAACATGAGCCATCTAAATTAGCCTGGGGTCCTTCAACTCTCTTCTCCACTAGAAATGGATGAAGTCATTCAATGATTTCAGCACAGGTGCCTTTTTGGGACAAGCTAGTATACCCTTATCTACAGCTGAAGCGTGAAAAAGTAGAAAAGCAAGTTCAAGACCCATGGGGGCACAAAAAACACAGGGATACCAATTCTACCTCCCTGCATGAGTCACCTGCTGTCTTCCAACAGGATTAAATGAGCTCGAGAAGGACTATGATGAAGAACTAATTAAAAATTCTTTATGATAGAAAGTTAACACTGGAAAAAGTGGAAGTTGTAGGGAAGGCAATAATTCAACACAACTGCCAACTTTTTGTTTTTGTTTTTAAAAGACTAGTTTACTTTACCTTTTGCTAGGCTACCAAATGCCCTGTTCGAGCAGCTAATATTAACTGTTGTCAGTTTGGGAACTGCATGTTATATTCACACACACAGAAAGACAACCACATCACCCTCCATCAAAAACTAGTGCATGCAAATACCTCATCCATATCATAAAACCCATAGGCTATGCAGGAGAGAGGGGGAGATACTAGTGAATGGACATTGGCTAGAGGGAAATTAGTAGGCAGAACAATTTTACCTTGAAAGCTAAATCAGTGCTTTGTATTAACATTGGCAAACAGATCAGGCTGCCATCTTTGAATTAACATCACACCATGAAGCAAAGCAAATAAAAGCAGCATGCAGGCAAAAAGGAAAGAAGTTGCCAGTGAGGGAAAAAATGGCAGCAGGAACAGTTCTGAATGGCCAGGTCACCAGAAAGGAGACTTTGCAGATAAATGTAAGTTACTTGCACCACCCCTTTGTCCTCTATTCACTACACCAACAATCACAGTAAAGCAACCACAAAAAAAAGAGTTTAATATTTGAAATGGTCACGTGTGGATGGTACGTCTCCTGCACATGCTTCCACCAGAACAAAAAAGGAAAAAAAGTTCCTTTCCACATAAGGCACAGGACAAAATAAACCCCATTTACATACGCAAGGCGAAAATGAGTTTTCTTCCTGGCTTTTTTCTGCTGATGCATGTCTATAGAATATGGTGACTCAAGCACATTATCCTTAACAGAAAATTCCACTGTTGTACAAAATAAAGTGTTAATTCTAACTTTTATTCTTATACAGTTTGCAGAATAGAGTTGAAATGATTGCTATAAGTTTTAATGTCAAGAACGGGACTATAATACAACCAAAAATGTAGTGGTGAGTTGAGCAGATACATTTAAAAAAAAAAAAGAAGTCACAGACATGATTTTTCTATACATTTTGTTGAGAAAATCAGAGTCAGCAAGCTGTCCTAACTGGAAGAACAAAAGGGACGCTGGAGCTTTGTTAAGATGAGGAACGAAACATTCATTTAAGGTTAAAAGTGGGCAGAGTGGTTTATTTTGCAGCAAGAAAAAAAAGGGGGGGGGGGAGGAGGGGATGGCGATTGGTGATCTAGAACATTCAGCAACACTTGTTCTTCCAGCCTGTCACCCCTCCTCCACTGCTGATATCTACATTTTCACTGTTGGGCTCTTTTACAGGGGTCTGCAACGAAAAGACATGCTAATTACATTTTGGAGAGATGAAAACGTTCAGCACTGAAGAAAGTAGCATGCGAAAGAACAATGTTTATTTTGGTGATAACATGCCGATAAATCAGAGGTGGTCCTAAACCCGCACAAACTTTGTGGAGATGTGGAGTCAACCTTTGTAGCTCAGATGAACCGGTCCTAACACATCTGAAACCCATCTCTGGAATTTGGAGCAAACTTTGCCATTTGGGCCCATCATTAAAATAAACCTAACTCTGCTTCTAGCCCTTGCTTTTGGGACTACTGGGGTTTTGCTTATCCTACCAACAAGTCACATAATACACTAAGGAGGCATTCAGGCTATTAGTTTAGAACAGATTTAGCTGGGGGGTTGAGTATCATCTATGTGGGCTATTCTAAAAAAATGTTTGGAGTCAGAATAATCTAGGGGCATGTCTTCACTACCACTTTAATTCGACCTTAACGACGTTAGGTCGAATTAAACGTGTACCTGTCTTCACATACATGCCCTTAAAGTCAATTTAAAGGGCCCTCAAAATCGAATTTGTAACTCCTGCCTGACGAGAGAAGTAAGGCTAAAATCGACTTCTCTATGTCTACTGTGAGTAAGTGAAGAGGCATCTGAAGTTAAGCCTCCGACCTCCGAGCAGCCCCGCGGACCCCCCCCTCGCCCAAGCAGCCCCGCGCCAGCTCTCCCGCCCCCCCCCCCCTCGAGCGGGCGGGGGTCCAGCACCGGGCTGCTTGGGCGAGCGGGTCAGCTGCCTGGTCAATTTCACCTGAAATTGACCAGGCAGCTGACCCACTTGCCCAAGCAGCCCCGCACCGGCTCTCTTCCCCCCCCCCCCCCTCGGGTGGGGTCCGGCGGGGGGGCTGTTCAGGCGGGCAGGTCCGCGGGGCTGCTTGGGGGGGCGGGGGGTCCGGCGCGGGGCTGCTTGGGCGAGCGGGTCAGCTGCCTGGTCAATTTAAGGTGAAATTGACCAGGCAGCTGACCTGCTCGCCCAAGCAGCCCCGCGCCGGACCCCCCGCCCCCCCTGAACAGCCCCCCCGCCGGACCCTGCCCGGGGGGCTGTTCAGGCGGGCGGGGGGGGGGGGGGGGGTCCGGCACGCATTGCACTGTGGGCTACCTACCCAAAGTGCAATGCGGGCTATGTCGACCCCTGCAAAAGTTCTAGGACAGACAGTGTCGACCACTGTCGACCTGCTGTCCTGGTGGGGACACACTGATTCGATTTTCTAAAATCGAGTTTAGAAAATCGAATTAAGGGAAATCGACCTAGTCCTGTAGTGAAGACATACCCTAGTACAGAGAAGGGCTTTTAGTGTGTTTTGGTAGGCAGCTTAGACAAGTTGCCTCTTGTTTGGCTACCATTTAGGCAAGTCAGTCTCCTCAGCAACTAAGACTTAATATTTTTAGCATAAGCAGTTTACTTAGATCACACAAAACCACTTACAATAGCAATATAGCTGCTCTCTGTTTTCAATTCCTTCTTGAGCAATTATCTACCACAGAGGTCCCCCGCCCCGCAATCACGTGCACTTTTTAAGAAAACACTGTCTTACACATTTGTCTCTTTCCAATTTTCAGTATCATGTCTGGTGATTGAAACATTTTCAGTGAAGTATTGCATGCCTAGTCAGGAGTTTGCTCTTAAGTTGTTTTGTAAGCCAAATTCTGAGGCAGTAAGACATCCACATTTGCTTACATCATGGGATACAAACTTGGTTAGACCTCACTGAAACCTTAAGCTTAAGTGGTTTTGCTCAGATGCTAATTTCTATTTTCAGCTGCTTAGAACTTGATCTAAGTGATCCATTAGCACATTGCTGCTTGCAGGATAGCAGCTATGTTTCTATTTCGTTTTCTCCTTTACCACAATACCCTGAAGAGCTACAAAAACATCCCCCGTTTCAGACAGACACCGATGTCTAGAGCGGTTAAGTGTCTTCCCAAAAACAATATTGGCATTTAACAGTTCCTGTTTCCTAGCAATGCCTAATATATTGGGCGGGGGGGGGGAAATCGACTGCAGATACGCAACTTCAGCTACGTGAATCACGTAGCTGAAGTTTGTGTATCTGCAGCCGACTTACCGTCCGTCCTCATGGCGGTAGCAGTCGGCGGTGCGCTCCCCCGTCGACTCCAGCTTGCGCCTCCCGGCAAGCTGGAGTTCTGGAGTTGACGGGGCGCCGCGAGCAATCGATTTCTCGCGTCTTCATAAGACGTGAGAAATCGATCGCCAGAAGATCAATGGCTACCCGCCGATTTGGCGGGTAGCGAAGACATACCCAAAGGTGCAATCTAAGACAAAATGAAGCATCCAAAGTTTACCCTGGTTGTATGGTGCATCTGCAAATCTTGTAAATTCTCCTTTTACATTTGGAATCTACACCACTTCAGCTAAATTCTCAGGTCTTGCTAGTTTTGATTTGTATTTGATATTTTAAGCAATTTTGGCTTTTTCAATAAGCAGTCTAGAGAAAACAAATTCCGTGGGCACCTACCTTTCGAAGAATGTCTTCTGCTAATGTGAGGAATGCCTTCTCAATGTTTATATTTGCTTTTGCACTAGTTTCGAAAAACCTAATACCATGCTCCCTCGCAATCTAAACCAAAAGAGGCAAGAAGATTAGGATTAGAAAGCTTTACATGCACAGTTTGTACATTGGTGCTCAATGATAACTATGGTTAGTGACCAGCTTGCTGTAGCAGGTGTAATATTTGTTTTCAGTATAGCAGACAGAAGTGCAAGGATTACTAGTTAGTCAAACTCGAAGATACGGGTAAAATAGTCTAATGCTGTGTGAGAACAAAACAGTTTTACTGAGGTACACAGAAGTAGGCAGACGTGATGAATTATGAACAGGTACAAAATCTAATACATGCCACCAACCTATGTCATATGGTATAAAATCGGGGTAGGCAACCTATGGCACATGTGCCAAAAGCAGCACGCGAGCTGATTTTCCGTGGTACTCTCACTGCCCGAGTACTGGCCACTGGTCTGGGGGGCTCTGCATTTTAAATAAAGCTTCTTAAACATTTTAAAAGCCTTGTTTACTTTACATACAATAGTTTAGTTCTATATTATAGACTTATAGAAAGAGACCTTCTAAAAACATTAAAATGTATTACGGACACGCAAAACCTTAAATTAGAGTGATGAAATGAAGACTCGGCACACCGCTTCTGAAAGGTTGCCAGCCCCGGTATAAATGACTGAAGCAAAAGGATTTGCAGGAGAATGTTAGAAACTAAACAGAGGAAACAGGCCGACCAGCTGAGTGCGCCTTACTGGCAGACTAGCCTAAAATGGTAGATGTTCACAATACAACTCCAGAAAAGATTCTGCTGGGTTTACAAGTCATTAGCAAGTCCAATATTAGTCTTCTTTGGCAGGTCTTACAATGGAGTTTAAGTTCTCTAGTAACTCCTGAAACAGCTTCAGTTTTATAATGGCTGTTTGGATGATTCCATACTTTTCATCTTTGCACATTGGGGAAGGTCTCAGTGACTTTTTCTTTGCAAACCAGTTTTTGCTTGACACTCACCTGTTCTCCTTTTGCTTTAAGTACAACTCTCTTATCTTCCATGTCACACTTGTTTCCTAACAGCATCCTCTCCACATCTTCATTGGCATGCTAGAACAGGAAAAAGCAATAGCTCGTTATATAGGTTTTCACATCTGCTCAAAGGTAACATGGACATACCTTGTTCACCTTTGTATTAGCTTGTCTTTTTGGCATTCTGGTTCAATTTATATAGAGGTGGGTGGCCCATCATTAGTGGAGCTTGGCAGGACTGTGCAAAGTAGCATGTTCCCTAAGGAGAAGCTCTGCACAAAAGAACTCGTACCCTGAAAGTGGGATATGGCAGAAAGCCTACATCTTTAATACTGCCACCTCCAGTAGAAGTCCATTTTTCCCTTGTCTTCCTATTCCTGTAGTCTGTGATTAAAAAAGCCTCCTTTCATAAAAAGGTCCAAATGGTGTTTGGCAGCCTGCATTCTTCTAGTTAAAAACATTACCTACTGAATGCTGCTTAAGCTATGCTCAGTTACCCAAAGAAAGAATCAACTTCCTGCCCCAGTAAGAAGATTTAATGTCTGCTGGCTTAGTGCCTTTAGAACATTTAGTCCTGTTTTCATAAAGGCCCACACACTAAGGAGAGATAAAAGAGAAAGTCTAGGGTTGCCAACACAGATAATCAAGCTTTCATGCACTGGAATCATTGATTTTGATGCAACTTTCTCAGAATGTGTCTGCACTATGGAGAAAATACTGGCATAGCTACAGCTGCCTATTCCCATAGTATAGACACAGCCAACAATGACAAGAAGGGGTTTTTCTGTCACTACAGAAATACCATCTCCCAGAATGAAGTTAGCCCTCTTCTACTGGTATAGCTGGTCAGGGACATGTTTTTTCCCCCACATCCCGACTGCTATGGCAGCAATACCCCAGTGTAGATCAGGCCTAAGCGTTTCTAGATTCCTTTGCACAGTGTTATGGTGCAGAGAGTAGCTTGGTTAAGCATGGTGTTTAAAAAGGCCAACCGCTGCAAAGCTGAACAGCAGAGTGGTTAGCAGGAAATGCCTCCAGCTAAGTTCTAACAGCTCTTCGGAGTCATTTGATAGGGTGATAGTGTAAATGTAGAGCTGGGTGAACAAATCAATTATCCAAACCCAATCTGTACAAAAGCATTCAGTTTCCATTCAGTAGCTAGAAACCCATTTACATGGTGATCTTGGAATACTTTGACAAAATGAACACACTAAAATGGGATATTTGGCACTGGAGATGGAGTTCAGTGGAAGGATCTGGTTCTTTTCCTTTTCACAAACAATGCTAATGAGACTTGCTAGCATCACAATCTGAAGAGCAAAATGACTTAATCTTATTCTAAGTGTCAGCTTTGTATTTCATACTGGTCTGCGTGTGCCAACACATGCACACAAGCTGCTCATTTGAATCCTGCTTCATAGTCCTGTAATGCCGCACAATGGATATGAAAAGAAAAATGGAGTGTGACACCATTGCTCAAACTGCAAATAAAAATACAGAAACTGATGTGCAGAGAAGGAGTTTTATAATGCACAAAATTTTGATGAACTAGACTTCTTTATTGGATGTGGGAGCAATTTAAGGGAGCAATGTCAAAGCCTACAATATCAAATATGGAGAACTTTTCTGGACAGTCTGACAAGACAATTACCTGTTCATTTGGAACAGAACCTTAAACATTTGTTCATTAATATCTGCTTACAGGGAAGTCCTCCCTCCTTATACTACAGTAACCAATATTTGTGACAAACTGATATCTCTAGAAGTCCTCATGGACCAATAGAGCAAAAAGCATCAGTTAGTGGAGTATTCAAGTATTTTTGGGGACATGCCAGCAGAAGCTTTTTGGATGGCAAGTATGATTATTAGTTATTTATGTTACTAAATCTCTGCTAAACCAAAGGTTATGCAAGTGCTGGTGGATCACTGGGAATACTTCACTCAAATCAATGTTGGCTGGTCAGAGAAGGTGCATGACATCTTTAAGAACACAAGACTGTTCTGAAAGTTATGAGCAGAGAGCTTCTTTCCCAAGTAGTGGATTACCAGTAGTGATGCTGAAATGCCAATAGTGATCCTGAAGGATCCAGCCAAACACAACTCCTCTGGCTCACAAAACTGTACACCAGCCACCTCAACAGTGCTAAGGGAAGAGAGTCAACTCCAGCTCAGGAGCGGCAGAATGACAGATGGATGTTCTTTTGGTAGATTGAAAGGGTGCTGGCATGGTTTACTCAGACTGAATCTCAGTGTGAAAAATATCCAAATGGTTATAGCTGCCTGTTGTGTCCTGCATAATATTTGTGAAGCAAAGAGGGAAGTTGCCACAGGAAATGTTGTTTTGTGTGTTTCATTAAATTGCAGTTACCTTTCTAATATAGCTTAACACAAATCATCAGCAAAAAGTTAATTATATTGTAAATAAGCAATATCTCATTTACTCTTTTCAATATTTGTGAAGAAAGAGGGTGCAGCTGTCTGCCAAGTTTGAACAGCCAGACACAAGAGCTATCAGATGAGCTCAAGGAGGGCTATATGGGCTAGGGAGGCTTTGAAAGAGCACTTGAACAGCAAGTCACAGTGATGTGTGTAGTGTACTGTGCTCAACTTGGTGCTGCAGCATAGGGGTCTGTTAGGAACTGAGGTGCTTACTGCACATCCGTGCATATGTCACTGACAGTGCAGTTAATAATGGAGGTGCTTGCTGTACATTTATGACTACACTGTTTGGCACTGATCCAATGGGTTGAGTATGTACAAGACCATCATGTTCATTGCCAAAGGGAATTATACACCAGGTGTTGTAAACTAATAAAGATTAATAACTTTAAAAACAAAAAGTTATTCACTTATGAAACAGTTCAACAGTCTGAAGAACATAAATGTAAATACATTTTTAACTTGAAATTTAGAAACCTAAGCAAACAGGAGGAAGGCACGTGGATATCCATTGCAGCTGCATATGCACCAACTGGGGCTCTCTCAGGTCCGGTGGAGGTGAAGCTGTGGTTGTCTATTCTTTCCCCCCGGTTTGGAGTGGTAGGAGCAGGCGTGTGAGCACTGAGGCCATGTTGGGGGTGGGGCAGAAAAGGGAAGTGCTATGCTGCAGTTCTACACAGACCCCAATGGCCTGGAGGCCCACAGGAGTCTGCAGCTTGTGCGCTGCTGACAGAGAAGCTCCATTCTGTCCTTGTGCCTCGCTCCTTTCTGCCTTTTCCTTCTCCATACAGTCTGCAATATTCACCCTCTAGGGCCTCTTCAACATCTGATGAACACTGGCTTGCAGGATCTTTCAGATCCCATCCTCTCTCTCCTCTCCTCCAAACTGGGTTAGTTCTACTGGTGTGGAGGGCATAGCTCTCAAGACCATAGCAGCCCTACCTACAGACAAAACTAAGGTACCACTGTCAACATAGAAGTGAAACTTAAGATTCAGAACTCCCCACTCCCTTAAAGTGTCCAACAAGACCTTTACTGGTGATTCGGCTTTGGAATGCTTGTTCACAGTGCCACTCAGCACCAGCCCAGCCCATCGGGGGGAAGCAAACAAAGAGGGAATTGCTCAGTTACATGAAACTGAGTATAGGGCACTGGCATCATTTTCCAAGGTTGTGGTGGCTTTAGCTGACATCACACCGGAGGCAGATAGAGCACAGCTGCTGCTGGCATCCCAAAGCCACCCAGGCCCATATGCTGCTAGCCTCTTTATGGCAATGGTGTCTGCCGAAGTAACTGCCAAATGACATGGGAAAAGTGTCCTATCATGGAGGAAGAAATAAAGCTCCCACCCCTAGACGCCTTTGGGAGAGATTTCAGGGTACCTCTCCATGGAACTTTCATCAAGAGCTCTCAGGGGGATTCAGTTATCCCTGTGTACATAAACTGCTCTGCACAGCCTCCTCTGCCCAACTCTAGAAGGCAATGAAACCAAATAGCAACTCTACCTCTCCCTTGTACCCCTGAATAAATGAATGAGAAGTCAATAGCTGTGTCTTGCTAAGTTGGGGGTGCCAGCACGGTAATGGGAAATTTACTTGCACACTTATCCAAGGTTCTTTCCCATCTTAGACTTGCCTGTGCTAGATTGCAGGGACTGACTAGACTACAGTAGAATCAGAAATAGGCCCTAGCTCTGGTCACCTGTCCTCCTCACTGTTCACAGTAATTCCTCAGACACCCCCAGGGTAGTATTTGGGGGAGAGGGGGGGGAAATCTGCTGCTTGGCACCAGATCAATTGTTGGCCTCCCAGTAAGTCTGCCGCAGCTCCTAGGCTGTCACTGTTGCTGGTCCCTCTCGTACTACTTCTCCCGCGCCCTCACAGCAATCTGCTCAGATGTCCATGTTTCTACGGCTGGTTTGGCACTGCCCATGCACAGCCTATCTTCCCCAGAGGCCCGGGAGAACCAATGTCTGTCTATTCCAAGCCAGAGCAGGTCTGGAGCATACAGCCAGCAGGCTCAGCTGGGCAGTTACGAAAAACAGTGGAGAGCAGATGGAGGTGTGCTGAGCAAGATAGACAATCAAGAAAAGCCATTTCAAAAATATGAAGGGATTTTAAGGGGGCGGGAGGGGAGAGGCTTCTGGTCCACAGACCCTGTGGGCAGTGGAGTTCACAACTGTGACCAGGTCTGTCGCACATTGTGGGACAGCTGCTGGAAGACCGTTATGGTTGACAAAAACCAATGCACCTACACTCACACTGCACTGACCTATTTCAACCCTGGCTCAATGCCACTCAGGGAGCTGGTGTTACTATGTCGACATAAATTTGTCTCCCAGGGATACAAATACCGTGTTAAGTATAGCCGTGCGCACAACTAGATTGATGCAAAACAGCTTCTTTGACCTAACTTTGTAGTGTAGACCAGGCCTTAAAGACTGATCATTTCAGCAGAAACTCAGCTAACATACTTCTTTCACAAGTTAATTTCTCAGGTGCCAAAACCCAGCTGCGCCAAGAATTCCCATCTCAGCTGTTAATTCCTCCTGGCAACTTCCATGAAGCAGCAGTCTTTCACAAATACAATTCCCCAGCTGATTAAATGGACCTTGCTTCAAATTTAGGTTCAGCTGGCTGCAAAGTACACAGGGTTTACCTGTAATGGCTCATGTTGCATGTTCCCCTTCATGGTCTTTAGTGCCCATTGCTTCTGTGCCCATGCAACTCTCTCCCTCCCCCACCAACTATATTTGTCTTAGGTCAATTTCTCCAACAAAGCTTGTCACCTAATTAGTTCATTTCTGGGACTGCCTCATCCTCACTTGCTTATTCCTAGGACCTTTCATCTTACCGAAGTGGAACAGTATTCATCTCCAAGTATACTCCGTGCTAAGTCCTCATGATTTTCTTTTGCTTTAAGTTTTTTGGGGGAGGAGGAGTTGCAGCAGATAAAGCAGCTTCACCTTTTACCTGAGGAGCAGGAAAACCCAAACACCTGCTCCATTTAACATGTGGAGCAATAGTGACCAACATATCAAAGTAGGAGAGCTATCAGAGAAAGGAGAACCCTGTGGCTGAGTTGGTCTGACATCTCAGGTTTCTTACTGGAGGGGAGAAAAAAGTATTTCCTCAAATAAAGACTTGACTCACTAGGAATTAAGTCATTTTCTATATTGATTAGTTTGTTCCACAATCAGATCCCCCTCATAGTTCTACCAACTTCTCCGGGTTGACATTCTTGCAGTGAGGGCAGAGTGGCCTTACATACCTGGTATCAATAAGCCCTGAAGGGAATTTGCCATCCGGAAGTAGTATGAAACATCATTAAGAATGTGCTCAGCTCACACAAAACTGAGCTTGACATTTAAGTGATCTTTCCTTCTTTGCAAAATACACTTAGCTTCCATGATGGAGAAACCCATAAATATGTAATCTATACTAGGACAGGTACACTTCACCAAGTAACCAAGTACAGGAATTACTGTTAAATTAAATAAAATTAAATAAATGGAGATATACCAATCTCCTAGAACTGGAAAGACCTTGAAGGTCATCGAGTCCAGTCCCCTGCCTACACTAGCAGGATCCGCCTGCCTACACTAGCAGGATTGAGTACTGTCCCCTGACAGATTTTTTGCCCCAGATCGCTAAATGGCCCCCTCAAGGATTGAACTCACAACCCTGGGTTTAGCAGGCCAATGCTCAAACCACTGAGCTATCCCCCCACCCCCAAATCTTGTTAATCTTGTATCATGACTCCTATGCAACAATAGCTGCCACCATGGCAGGCCACACATGCACTGGTAACGCTCTTAACAGTAGAGCCTGTTTATTGGAGAAAGGCTCATAATACTCTCACCCAACCTCTTGAATGCACAAAAAAGCCCTAAAGTGGTTTTGGTTTTTTTTAAATAAACTTTAGAAGTTTGTTAGTGTTAGAATTTTAACTCTTAACGTGTTTCAAGGAGCAGCATTGCTAGTCAAAGTTTGACCCATCAACAAATTCTCTACCTCATGGGGCAAGAGCTATGGCGTACGCAACCCAGCCTGACAGCTCCATCATCACTGCCCTTGATACTAAAAAGATACTATGGTAACATATTTGCAAGAGAGAAACAGCTAATCTCAAGAGACTCAGTTCTGCAGGGTCTACTTTCAAAACTATGTTGGACCTGTAATACAGCAGGTGCAGTGACAGCAGAGGACAGGATCTCATTGGCACTGCTCACCTCATCTATGTTTCTGAGCCATTTGCTGATGTTTTCAAAGCTTTTGGCATTAGTGATGTCATACACTAGCATAATTCCCATGGCGCCTCTGTAGTAAGAGGTGGTGATGGTGTGAAATCGCTCCTGTCCTGCTGTGTCCCTGTGAATAGTAAGCAACAGAGTCAGTATTTAAAACCCAAAATGTGTTCACATTAGAGGTACATTCTAGATACGAGTGGGGACATTATGTTAGATAAACAGAGGTAAAATCTAATGCACATTTATTGCCATATCTGAATTAGCCTGGAAACCTGCAGTATTTTCAGTGACGTTCATTGGCTGGTACCGTTTTAGCACCCATTTAGGTGGATTCAAAGACCCCTTCTTCTCCCTTCCTCAGAGACAGTCACATGTTCAGCAGTCTTATCGGAAAGAAGTGTGGCACAAAGACAGAAATGCCTTGAAGCTCACAGCAAGACCGGATTTAAAACACACATTTTTCCCAGGCCACTGAGCTAGCTACAAAGTCCATTAAAAGAACCAAAGACACGTGATATGCAGGTACAGTTATACAGCCCAAGTACCTAAAAGGTAGTAGCTGACATTACGAATATCAGAATAGTAAGTTACACCAGTTATTTTTGTAGCTTATGATTTCAGACCATAATCAAATCTTTCCAAATCATAGAAAAAACATTGCTAACATAACGTTTCTTGTTGGCTTTCACAATTGATCTACAAAAGTTAGATCTGAATTATACAAATCGAGGCACTAGAAGCAGTAGAGATTCTTGTAAGCTATGTTGAGTAATTTAAGTTAAAAAAAATACAAGATAAATATCTGACTACAATACTGTGACCCTAGAGCCTCTTGATGCCAACTGGCAGTGTACAGAAATATATATATGGGCTATAGCAGGGGTCTCAAACATGCAGCCCGCAAAGCCCTTCCCTGCCGCCCGCCAAGCTTCCTGGCACACACACACCCCAGTCCCCCCATAGCAGTTTGCAGGACGGAGGGGCCAGAAGTGGAGGCTTCTCTGCTGCCTGGCTGGGCCGCGCGTGTTTCTAGCTCTGGACTTCCTATATTGCTCTTGCTTTGTTTGCCAAACAGCTGTTGGTGGTGCCTAGCGCTTTCCAGGAGGGAATGGGGAGCTGCGTGCTCAGAGGAGGAGGTGGGGCAGGGGTGGGACCTCTTGGAAGGGGTGGAGTGGGGGCGGAGCCGGGGCAGCGAGGGTATGTGTGTGTGTCAGTGGTGCGGCCCTCGGGCCAGTGCACTAGTCCTCATGGAAGGGGTGGAGTGGGGGCACAGCCGGGGCAGGGTGTGTGTCAGTGGTGCAGCCCTCGGGCCAGTGCACTAGTCCTCTTGGAAGGGGTGGAGTGGGGGCGGAGCCGGGGCAGCGAGGGGGTGTGTGTGTGTGTGTCAGTGGTGCGGCCCTCGGGCCAGTGTACTAGTCCTCTTGGAAGGGGTGGAGTGGGGGCAGAGCCGGGGCAGCGAGGGTATGTGTGTGTGTCAGTGGTGCGGCCCTCGGGCCAGTGCACTAGTCCTCATGGAAGGGGTGGAGTGGGGGCGGAGCCGGGGCAGCGAGGGTGTGTGTGTGTGTGTCAGTGGTGCGGCCCTCGGGCCAGTGTACTAGTCCTCTTGGAAGGGGTGGAGTGGGGGCAGAGCCGGGGCAGCGAGGGTATGTGTGTGTGTCAGTGGTGCGGCCCTCGGGCCAGTGCACTAGTCCTTATGGAAGGGGTGGAGTGGGGGCGGAGCCGGGGCAGCGAGGGTGTGTGTGTGTGTCAGTGGTGCGGCCCTCGGGCCAGTGCACTAGTCCTCATGGAAGGGGTGGAGTGGGGGCGGAGCCGGGGCAGCGAGGGTATGTGTGTGTGTCAGTGGTGCGGCCCTCGGGCCAGTGCACTAGTCCTCATGGAAGGGGTGGAGTGGGGGCAGAGCCGGGGCAGCGAGGGTATGTGTGTGTGTCAGTGGTGCAGCCCTCGGGCCAGTGCACTAGTCCTCATGGAAGGGGTGGAGTGGGGGTGGAGCCGGGGCAGCGAGGGTATGTGTGTGTGTCAGTGGTGCGGCCCTCGGGCCAGTGCACTAGTCCTCATGGAAGGGGTGGAGTGGGGGCAGAGCCGGGGCAGCGAGGGTGTGTGTGTGTGTGTGTGTCAGTGGTGCGGCCCTCGGGCCAGTGCACTAGTCCTCATGCGGCCCTCATGGTCATTTGGAGTTTGAGACCCCTGGGCTATAGGGATCCCCTGGGCCTTGTATTTACATTCTAGTTTGCCAAAGAGGGATATGTAAGGTTTCTACTGGAAGCCTATGTCACACTGATCGCAATCTTTGCAAAATGTAAGTACAGTTAATATGTAGGAAGATGTACACACACACAGGGGAAGGACATTGTTCCTAAGGCCTTGTAGTTAATTGCAGATCACTCAGAAGTAGCATGATGCCTTAAATCAAATTCCACCAGACAGGAAACTGGAGACATTTACCTCCCATTACAAGAGACAAAATGATCAGCCAGGGAGTCTATTTGCATACCGAATCAAAACACTAATGAAGAGATTGTGGAGACTTCAGATGGAAAATTAGCAGGGGAAAGTCTGTGGGGAGGGGAGTGGAGATCAGACCCTATTTTAGGTATTAAGACCAAAGGATTGGTCTGGTCCATTTAGGAGTGCAGAAAGACATCCTGGCACTTTTCATGGGAGTGGGGGTGGGGAAGAAGCTACCAGCTGGCTGGGGGTCATGAAAGGGGAGTCTCAGCCTCCTGGTTGAATAACAAGACAGACTTTGTGGTCAGCTGACAAGACGGCATCTTGTTAGTGGAGTTTAGACTCTACTATGAATGTTATGATTTTATACGTACGTGTTTATTTCCAATATTTGTTTTCTATCATATAATCACTACTTTGTAAAATAAACTTATAATTGCTTTCTCTATAAATACATTTAAGAGCTATTTTCTGAGATTTAACTACTAAGCTGTGATGTACTGTTCCTATGGAAACAGTGGGTCTGGTAATTCTGTGATAGGGGATGGACATCACAGGGGGGGCTGGAGAGTGCCTATTGCTAACCTGCATGAGGGACGGTAGAGCCAGAGTGGGCTGAGAGGGGAGTGCTTGTGTTGTCTGTGGCTGGGAGAATAAGGGAGCTGACACCTGGCAGGCACAGACAACACTAAAGGCAGGTGGTATCGAGGCGCCTCACAACCGTGGGTACCCCGGGAAGCATCACAAATACACATATAGACCGTGTGAACTAGAAAAACAACGTTCCTTACAGATTTCCAAATCTTGATAAGAACTTGAATACTGAGAAAAACCTATCTAGTCAGTTTGACAAGACAATCCAGTTCAAGAAACAGCGTCACCACCTGTGGATGGAATGATCCATTCAGCAGACAGAATAATCATCAATTGATGACAATGACTAACCAGTCAACCAAGCTGCAAAGAAAAGACCCTCCTTTCTCCTGAGCAGTTACAAGGTAGTAATCATGCAGATAATTGGTTCAACATGCTTAGTCAATGAGTTAATGAGTTTAAGGCTTTAAAAAAAAAAAAAAAAGTGGTATTCAAAAGTTGTAAAAAAAAGTGGTTGAGGTTCTGTAAAAGCCAATTAGAAATTTTGTGCTTTCGATTTCTAACTAAATCAAGGGTCAGCAACCTTTCAGAAGTGGTGTGGCAAATCTTCGATTATTCTCTAATTAAAGGTTTGTGTGCCAGTAATACATTTTAATGTTTTTAGAAGGTCTCTTTCTACATACAAGTCTATAATATAGAACTAAACCATTGTTGTACGTAAAGTAAATATGGTTTTTAAAATGTTTAAGAAGCTTCATTGAAAATTAAATTAATATGCAGAGTCCCCCAGACCAGTGGCCAGGACCTGGGCAGTGTGAGTGCCACTGAAAAAATCAACTTGTGTGCTGCCTTTGGCACCTGTGCCATAGGTTGCCTATCCCTGAACTAAATATAAACACGAGGGGGCTGGTTTGTTTCAACATCACTACTAACAGGGTTTTATTTGACTTTTCCAAACCTGTTATAGGTTAAATACTGACAATTAAAGGCCCTGATCTTGCAAACTTACACAAATAGTCTTATTGGACTTTAATGGGGCATCTCGTGCATTTAAAGTTAAAAATTACATTGAGGCATTTTTGTTTTGACGCAACAAAAACTGACACCAAATTTTAGTGCATATATTTTTAACACTGCAGCATTAGAAGCGAATGGAAAGTTTTGACTTTCAGTATATTATTAGTGCAAACTCTTACGTGTGTGTTAATTTGTCAAACAGGAGCTTAAAGTTATGCTCAAACTCTTAAGCACTTAAGAGGTGGGATTTTTCAAGGGCACTTAAGTGACTTTGAAGCACAAGCCCTATTGACTTTAAGATAAAACTACTTAATTATAGTTAATTATAGAAATTTGTGAAGAGATATTAAGCCTCATGCTTCAACCCATTAGCCTCTATCAAGGTAGGTCTTCTCAGCAGTTATCTGGACTCTTATCCAGGGTAAGAGCAACTCCCCCTACCATCCAAATAGACAGACCGTTTCGAAAAAGCTGGCTGAGAGGCTTGCTGGACCATTAATGATGATGTTCAGTAAGTGTTGGAAACCAGGGAAATTCCTGAACAGTTGAAGAAAGCTAAACTGCCAATATTTAAAGAGAGAGTATTGAACTTGGTACTTATAAGCCTATCAATTTGACATTGGTTACAAGCAAGATAACGGAGTGGTTCATATGGGAACTTGATTAATGAAGAATTAAAGGAGAGTAATACAATTAATGCCAGTCAAGATGGGTTGATGGAAAATTGATCCTATAACACTAACCTGATTTTAAAAAGATTACAAGTTGGATAATAAATGTAATAGCACTGCTGTGATACAATAAACTTGTGAAAGGCATTTGACTTGGTGTTGCACATTTTGATTAAAAACCAGAATGATATAAAATTAGCACAGCATACATTCAACAGATTAAAATCTGCCTAAAGCAGTGGTCTGCAAACTGGGGTGCATGAGACCCAGCCCTGGGCGCCCACGGCTGAGACCCGGCCCCAGGCACCACAGCTGCAGCCCTGCTGGAAGAGCCAGGTGCAGCAGGACTGGCCCCAGGGGGGCAGTTATGGGACAAGGAGGGAAGGTTCTGAGGCGGGCAGTAGGGCGGGGCTTCCCCGATGGGGGTGCCTGCTCAAATTTGTGTGTCTACTAGGAGTGCGCGGTCAAAAGTTTGGAGACCCCTGGCCTAAAGGCCTAAAAATATAATTGTAAACTAGGAATCATTAACATAAGAACATAAGAACATAAGAACGGCCATACTGGGTCAGACCAAAGGTCCATCTAGCCCAGCATCCTGTCTACCGACAGTGGCCAATGCCAGGTGCCCCGGAGTGAGTGAACCTAACAGGTATGATCGAGCGATCTCTCTCCTGCCATCCATCACCCCCCTCTGACAGACAGAGGCTAGGGACACCATTCATTACCCATCCCGGCTAATAGCCATTTATGGACTTAGCCTCCATGAATTTATCCAGCTCTCTTTTAAACCCTGTTATAGTCCTACCCTTCACAGCCTCCTCAGGTAAGGAGTTCCACAGGTTGACTGTGCGCTGTGTGAAGAACAACTTCCTTTTATTTGTTTTAAACCTGCTGCACGCCAATTTCATTGAGTGGCCCCTAGTTCTTCTATTTTGGGAACAAGTAAATAACTTTTCCTTATTTACTTCCTCCACACCACTCATAATTTTATATACCTCTATCATATCCCCCCTTAGTCTCCTCTTTTCCAAGCTAAAAAGTCCTAGCCTCTTTAATCTCTCTTCATATGGGACCCGTTCCAAACCCCTAAACATTTTAGTTGCCCTTCTCTGAACCTTTTCTAGTGCCACTATATCCTTTTTGAGATGAGGAGACCACATTTGTACGCAGTATTCAAGATGTGGGCGCACCATGGATTTGTATAAGGGCAATAAGATATTCTCCGACTTATTCTCTATCCCTTTTTTAATGATTCCTAACATCCTGTTTGCTTTTTTGACTGCTGCTGCACACTGCGTGGATGCCTTCAGAGAACTATCCACAATGACTCCCAGGTCTTTTTCCTGATTGGTTGTAGCTAAATTAGCCCCCATCATATTGTATGTATAGTTGGGGTTATTTTTTCCAATGTGCATTACTTTACATTTATCCACATTAAATTTCATTTGCCATTTTGTTGCCCAATCACTTAGTTTAGTGAGATCTTTTTGAAGTTCTTCACAGTCTGCTTTGGTCCTTACTACTTTGAGCAGTTTAGTATCATCTGCAAACTTTGCCACATCACTGTTTACCCCTTCCTCCAAATCATTTATAAATAAGTTGAATAGGATCGGTCCCAGGACTGACCCTTGGGGAACACCACTAGTTACCGTATATACTCGAGTATAGGTTGACCCGAATATAAGCCGATGCACCTAATTTTACCACAAAAAGCTGGAAAAGTTATTGACTCGAGTATAAGCCTAGGGTGGGAAATGCAGCAGCTACCGGTAAATTTCAAAAATAAAAATAGATACCGTATCTATCAGGATTTTCACTCACTCCAAATGAAAATACATTTTAAACTTCTTTTAGTAGTTTTCACAAGGTACATCCGGTAAATCACCCACAAAATGTAAGTGAGTGCATCTGATAGTTGGAGACCCTTGAAGCTTCTATAATAAAACTATACTGATTAAAGACAGTTGTATTGATTGCAATCATTATTGGCTCAACCTGCCTAAAGGAGAGTAAATATGCATTACGCCCCGGTTCCTCCCCTCCCCGCCAGGAAAAAAAAAAAAAAAAAAAAAAAGCGCCTCGCTCTCCCGTCCCCGCCGCGCGGGCGGGCTGCCGGGAGCGTCCCGGTTCCCCCCTCCCCGCCACGGGCGGGCTGCCCGGTTCCTCCCCTCCCCGCCGGAAAGAAAAAAAAAAAAAAAAATGCGCCTCGCTCTCCCGTCCCCGCCGCGCGGGCGGGCTGCCGGGAGCGTCCCGGTTCCCCCCTCCCCGCCGCGGGCGGGCTGCTGGGAGCGCAGCCCGCCCGCAGCGGGGAGGGGGGAACCGGGATGCTCCCGGCAGCCCGCCCGCGCGGCGGGGACGGGAGAGCGAGGCGCATTTTTTTTTTCTTCTTCTTTCCGGCGGGGAGGGGAGGAACTGACTCTAGTATAAGCCGAGGTGGCTTTTTTCAGCCCAAAAAGTGGGCTGAAAAACTCGGCTTATACTCGAGTATATACGGTACCCCTCTCCATTCTGAAAAAGTTCCATTTATTCCTACCCTTTGTTCCCTGTCTTTTAACCAGTTTTCCATCCATGAGAAGATCTTCCTTCTTATCCCATGGCAGCTTAATTTACGTAAGAGCCTTTGGTGAGGGACCTTGTCAAAGGCTTTCTGGAAATCTAAGTACACTATGTCCACCGGATCCCCCTTGTCCACATGTTTGCTGACCCCTTCAATGGGGGAAACATCCCCCATTGATTGGGGGTGTTTCCAGTAGGGTTCAGCAAGGATCAGTTCTTGGCCCTACATTATTTAACATTTTTATCAATGATCTGGAAGAAAACCAAATCACTGATAAAGCGTGTAGAATATAAAAAAGTTGGGGAAGTGTTAAAAAATGGAGGATAGATCACAGATACAGAGCAATCTGTATTGCCTGATAAATGGAACACAACCAAACAAGATAAATTTAACAAAGCTAAAATGTACAAATCTAGGAATGAAAAATGCAGGCCATACTTACATGATGAGGGACTCTATCCTAGGAAGAAGAGATTCTGAATTTGGGGGGGGGAGAGGTGGATAATCAGCTGAACATGAAGCTTCCAGTGCTATACAATGGCCAAAAAGGGCTAACTAGTTCCTTGGATGCATAAACGAATTATAGAATATCAGGGTTGGAAGGGATCTCAGGAGGTCATCTAGTCCAACCCCTTGCTCAAAGCAAGACCAACCCCAACTAAATCATCCCAGCCAGGGCTTTGTCAAGCCTGACCTTAAAAACCTCTAAGGAAGGAGATTCCACTACCTCCCTAGGTAACCCATTCCAGTGCTTCACCATCCTCCTAGTGAAAAAGGTTTTCCTAATATCCAACATAAACCTTCCCCACTGCAACTTGAGACCATTACTCCTTGTTCTGTCATCTGGTACCACTGACAACAGTCTAGATCCACCCTCTTTGCAACCCCCTTTCAAGTAGCTGAAAACAGCTATTGTATCTCCCCTCATTCTTTTCTTCTGTAGACTCAACAATCCCAGTTCTCTCAGCCTCTCCTCATAAGTCATGTGCTCCAGCCTTCTAATTATTTTTATTGTTCTCTAGACTCTTTCCAATTTTTCCACCTCTTTCTTGTAGTGTGGGCCCCAAAACTGGACACAGTACTCCAGATGAGGCCTCACCAGTGTCGAATAGAGGGGAACCATCACATCCCTGGATCTGCTGGCAATGCCCCTATTTATACAGTCCAAAATGCCATTATTCTTGGCAACAAGGGCACACTGTGGCACTCTGCTCGATACCAGCTCATATCCAGCTTCTCATCCATTGTAACCCGTAGGTCCTTTTCTGTAGAACTGCTGCCTAGCCATTCAGTCCCTAGTCTGTAGCAGTGCATGGGATTCTTCCATCCTAAGTGCAGGACTTTGCACTTTGTCTTTTGGCTCAAGCCTCTAATTTGTCTAGGTCCCTCTGTATCCTATCCCTACCCTCCAGTGTATCTACCACTCAGTTTAGTGTAATCTGCAAACTTGCTGAGGGTGCAGTCCACACCATCCTCCAGATCATTGATAAAGATATTGAATAAAACCAGCCAGAGGACCGACCCTTGGGGCACTCCGCTCGATACCAGCTGCCAACTAGACATGGAGCCATTGATCACTACCTGTCGAGCCCGATGATCCAGCCAGCTTTCTATCCACCTTATAGTCCATTCATCCAGCCCATACTATTTTAACTTGCTGGCAAGAATATTGTGGGAGACCGTATCAAAAACTTTGCTAAAGTCAAGGAATAACATATCCACTGCTTTCCCCTCATCCACAGAGCCAGTTATCTCATCGTAGAAGGCAGTTAGGTTAGTCAGGCATGACTTGCCCTTGGTGAATCCATGCTGACTGTTCCTGATCACTTTTCTCTCTTCCAAGTGCTTCAGGATTGATTCCTTGAGGACCTCCTCATTGATTTTTCCAGGGACTGAGGTGAGGCTGACTGGCCTGTAGTTCCCCGGATCCTCCTCCTTTTCCTTTTTAAAGATGGGCACTACATTAGCCTTTTTCCAGTCATCTGGCACCTCCCCCGATCACCATGAGTTTTCAAAAATAAGGGCTAATGGCTCTGCAATCACATCAGCCAACTCCTTTAGCACCCTCAGATGCAGCACATCCGGCCCCATGGACTTGTGCTCGTCCAACTTTTCTAAATAATCCTGAACCACTTTTCTCCACAGGGGGCTGTTCACCTCCTCCCCATACCATGCTGCCCAGTGCAGAAGTCTGGGAGATTACCTTGTTTGTGAAGACAGACAAAAAAAAAAAAAAGCACTGAGTACATTTGCTTTTTCCCACATCCTCTGTCCCTAGGTTGCCTCCCTCATTCAGTAAGGGGCCCACACTTTCCTTGACTTTTTTCTTGTTGTTAACATACCTGAAGAAACCCTTCTTGTTACACTTAACATCCCTTGCTAGCTGCAACTCCAAGTGTGATTTGGCCTTCGATTTCACTGGTTGAAGGCACAAGCCTATATTTTCCCCCAACTTATTTTGACAAACTCAAATCCTTCACCCGATGAGTGGGCTACAGCCCAAGAAAGCTTATGCTGAAACAAACTGGTTAGTCTCGAAGGTGCCACAAGTGGTGTTCTTATTTACAGACACAGACTAACACGGCTGCTAATCTTAAATGTTAAATGTCTTCTCTCCCCTACTAAAATGATGCTCATGTGTGCAACTGATCCCCCTTTTCCCCTCCAATCAGCCTCTCCTCTGACATAGCTTCCCTTTGCCAATGGAACACCTAAGGCCTGGTCTATAGTTTTTATACTGATGCAATTATTTTGGTTAGGGGTGTGATTTTCCCATTGTAGTTATATTGGTACAACCCCTACTGGTATAAAAAGGTATATGCCTTAAACTGGCATAACTGCACCCACATTAAGGGATTATAGTGGTATAGTCAAAACAGTACAGCTTGTGGTTAAACAAGTCACATTCCAGCAAATACATGGCTTGCTTAGCAGCTGTTGTGTTGGGAGTGGGACACATGTCTGTAAATAAATAACATAACTAAGTACAGATACCGTATTTTCCGGCGTATAAGACGCATTTTCAACCCCGGAAAATCTTCTTAAAATTTGGGAGGCATCTTATACGCCGGTATCGTCTTATACGCCGGGTGCTGAAACTCCGGAGAGGCGGCTGGCAGGGCTGGGCTGGCTCCGCGGGCGCCCGATACGCTCACAGGGAGAAGGGCTGGGGACGGGTATCCGCCGGGGGCAGCGTCGGCTCAGCGCGCTCGGGTCCATGTGCCTGGGCTTGGATCGCTCCGGTGCCGGGGGGGGGGGGGGGGGGAGAGAGGGGGGCGCGCCTGGAAGCGGCTGCAGAGCGGGTCTCCTGCCTGGCTGGCACCGAGCCGGGAGCCGCCCGGGGAGATCTGGCGGGTGGGCACGGCGCGCTCCGGTCCCGGGGCCCAGCACCACGCTGTGAGCGGCCCGGCCCGGGGCTTTGGGGTTTTCTCCAGGGACACGGACGGGAACGCCTGGCTGTGTGCCGCCCCCCCCCCCCCCCCCCCATCAGCACTGCTCCCCCCGTCCCCCCTCACCGGCTCTGGTTCCCCCCCCCCCCCCCCCGTCCTCTCCCACTCAGCAAATCTCCCTCCCCCGGGCTTCACCTCGCCACGTCCCGCCCTCCGGCTCCCTCCCTCTGCTCCAGACCCCCTACTGTCTTGCCCAGGTGCCTACAAACTCCATCTTGATGCTGCGATTTTGCACAGAACAACAATGGGGTTTCTGCCCACGAGAGAGAATGTAAAAGGCCCCTCCCCATCCCGAAGAGACGCTGAAAGAAACTGGAACAAAGGACTGCAACTACAGGGGCAAGTGATTGCTGGACCCAGGCCATAAACCACAACGTTGGTCTAAAAAGGATGGGTCAGTCTAGACTCCTTCCTAGTCTGGGCAAGAAACTTATTGGACATCTTTGAGGATGAGATTTAACTATATTCAGTTTCCTACTGTATTAGGCTTAGACGTGCGTGTTTTTGTTTTATTTTGCTTGGTAACTTACTTTGTTCCATCTGTTATTACTTGGAACCACTTAAGTCCTATTTTTTATACTTAATAAACTCACTTTTGTTTAATAAACAACCCAGAGTAAGCTATTAATACCTGGGGGAGCAAACAGCTGTGCATCTCTCTATAGGTGTCAGAGGATGGACAATTTAGGAGTTTACCCTGTATAAGATTAATACAGAGTAAAACAGATTAATTTGGGGCTTGAATCCCATTGAGAGCTGGGTGTCTGGGTGACCAAGACACGAGCACTTGCTAAGCTGTTTTCAGTTAAGTCTGCAGCTGTGGGAGCGGGGGTCAGACCCTGGATCTGTGCTGCAGCAGATTAGTGTGTCTGGCTCAACAAGACAGGGTTCTGGAGGCCTAAATTGGAAGAGGAAATGGGCTCAGAGGTAGTTCCAGCACATCAGGTAACAGTCTCAAGGGGGTCTCGGTGACTGAACCCATCACAAACGTACAATACAGAGGGTCCAGTCCTGACTGGGACCTTTAGATGTTATAGCACCTATAATTTATCCTTACTAAGTAGAAACATCTGCTGAAAGGACCCCCTTGTTTTCAGTGAAAAATGATACACAGTCAATTCAGTAGAGGTCCAGGAGCACTTAACTCAAAACTATTGCAAGACAGTTCCAATGAATTCAGCTTGAAAAATCAGCAATTTGTATTATAGGGATCAAATCCACACAATTCTATTAAATTATTAGTTATACCCATCACGGCTGGCCCGTGTCCAGTTTTTGGGAGGCCATTCTAGAAAGTTGTACCAGGCAACATTGTGGCCGAACTGGAAGAGCCTCCCACCTAGTACAGACAAAAGTCCTCCACCACCCTGACAGGTTCTCTCCATTCCCTGACGCCCTTCAGCTACCAAGACATTATCTAGTCCACAAGCCTACCACTGAAGAACTATTTTGTATATTTGTATTGTCAGATCTACAAACTGAAGCCTCATTGTATGAAGTGCTGTAAACAATACGGAGACTAGTCCCTGCCTTGAGGAATTTAAAGTAAAAGAGACAAAATGAGCGGTAGGAGAAATGGGCAGCGTTCAAGTAACATGCTCAAAAGTTACACACCAGTCAGGGCCAGAGCTGGAAATAGAATCCAGCTCTTCCAAATCCCAGCACAGTGATCTAAGCCACTAAATCAGACTGCTTGGAGTTTTGTCCTGTCTTGTTTTAGATTTCTCTAGATCTAGGCTTTTCACCTGTGCAAATATTACTCCAGTCCGTCATCTCTTATTTGCCAAAGTCATCCTGAATCTTTAAGAACAGTCATCCTATTACTTTGTTATATCCCCTCATTCTATTTTAAAAGTGTAGCTGCACCTTTCTAGAGGCAAGAGGGTTGAGTTTGCAACAGCTTTTAGAACCTACTTCTTTAGCAGAGGCAACAAGCTCAGGGTGAAATCACAACCAGAATGCAAAATTCTTCCTGTTTATATCTTTTGTATTCATTAGATTCTGCTATAGTGAGCAGTTTTACAAATTGAACCTTGTTAGACACCTTCCCCTCCACAATCTGCCTTTTATTGTTAGCTTGTTTTCCAACTCTTTCCAATCCAAGTGATAATGCCCTCACTGAAACCATTCATTTAGATTTAGTTTCGAACACAGAGATGCTCAAGTGATTCAACAGAGATTAGCGTTTCTTCATCCACTAGCTTTGTATTTCTACCTGAAAAGGCAATCAACTTTGCCTGGTATAATCTGTTCTTTATAACAACTGTTGCTTATTGCTACTGACCTAGTTATCCTTTAGATGTTCAGAGGTATTCCTAGAACACAAGGACATTTGTTAGATAAAATGCTGGAGAAGACCTAGTATACACAAGATGGCAATGTTCAGGATACAAAGCATGGTAATTAACAGGGTCATCTGTTATTGGCTTTACATATGGTGCAATAAATATTAAATTGACTGAATTTCTAGAAGTTCTTCCCAACAGACACTTCCCTCTGGCTAGAACACAAGCAGCAGGGCAATACCTTGAACCTGAAAAATGCTGTAAGTGCCAACTTCAGTCATCAAACTTATCTTTATAGCAACCCTATAAGGTAAATAACTGCTTTCACTTTGTCTCAGGAAATGCAAAGAAAAATGTACACTCCATACTCTGGTGCAAAGTCCGTTACAGCTTAAACAGAAGTAGCAGACAGCAGCTGAGAAAAGGAAACAAGATTCACTATAAAATAATAGTGCAGACAAAAACTGAGGAACAAATTAAAATGCCTCTGCTAAAGCAACAAGTGGAAGTGAAATCTTAGGCTTCCTCCCTCTCCTAACCCATTTTACATGCATTAATCCTGCACGGTGCATCCCTTTTGACCCAGCCTGGAGTTGGTTAGGGCTGCAGATTCATGTGTTTCTGCTCTTGCTGAGAAAGTCCATTGTCATAGGAGCAATACAGGCATGGAGGGGAACAGGAATATGAAAGTAAAAGGCCATTACCCTGCTCTGCAGAATCACCAAATTCTTCTTAGCCTGAAGATTTTACTGCAGAGCAGGGAAGTAGGCAGATTAATCAGAAGTTAGACAGTCAAAAGGAGCAGGGAGTGCACCTGGATGAGAAAAGGGAGTCCAAGCAAATTGACCAGAGAAGGCTGCCTCTTGGCTATCAGAACCCACATAAACTAGATCATCTTTCTTCCATCCTAATTTTTAGGACAGCTACTACATATGAAAGAACAATCAGATAGGGTCATACTAGTAGACATGGGAAAGCTGCTTCTTGAAGAAGCGTTTACACACACACACACACTTCACTTTACATGGGAGTTGTATTAAAGAGCTCATCAGCCAATTAAGTATTTATACTTTACATGTTTTATTATGGAAAGATATTATGTAGGACACCAAACAGAAAAATTACAGACATCTTGCAGACGACTTCTGTGTCACCAAGTATTACCACAATTACTATTTAGTGTGTCCTCTCATGCCCTTATTAGATCTACACGAATTTAAGTTACAAAATACAAGCCAACTCAGCATACCATAAACTAATACAGTTCATTGTTGAAGAATCAGTTTTCAACACTTCCCACAAAACCAGACTATCAACAGTCCCAGTTTTCAAACATTCAGAGAAGAGTTGCCAATAACCTGTAAATTAAATGCAGCTACTGTCCCTATTGAAAAGCATTAAGCTTTTAACAAAATTAAGGTAAAGTTTCCTTCAATATTTCAGAAAAATATGAATTAGTACTGTGCAACTATTTTAACCAGTGCAAATTTTAATCACTTCATCTTTCCGTTTCTAACTCTGCTGTCATATCCTTTAAAAAAATTCCATAAACCTTTTGATGAATCTACATCATATCAGAAATACACAATGCATTCAGGACATTAAATTCAAGATAGGCAAAGTACCTAGATGGGAATCTACTGATTTTAATGTTCTCCTCCCACTCAAAAACACCCTCTTTTCTCAAAAAGAAGTTAAGCAACAACGCATATGGATAGTCACATATGGCAATTCATCTTGATAGGATTGGAAACCATTATGTAGTTTAGCGGAGCTAAACTATTGTAGGAACTATATTATAATATGTTCCTACTGGCAGTACAAGTTCTAGAATGCCACTTACCATATCTGAAGCTTGATCTTTTTTCCTTGTAATTCAACTGTTTTGATCTTGAAGTCTATCCCTAAAAAACAAAAGAAAAAAGCTTTAGAATACTTCTAAAAAACAGTTCCACATTTGGACAGAGTTGTCAGAATTGTTCTAGGCAGAGGGAGCAGGTTTAACTAACACAGCAGGGAAGACAAGAGGATAATGGAGTCTTTTTTACACTTGAGATTCACCAGTACCACATGACTAGTAGCTGCACTAGTGGGAGCTTTCTTTATACACAAGACCCTAGAGAGTGGTCTAGCTATAGCAATTTTAAAAAGCTGCTTGAAAGTGGCATCACGCATTTTGAAGGTGATCAACAAAATATTTTAAAAAGATTTGACTTGCGCTTATGATTTATGAAGACCGACAGCTTTCATATTAAAAATATTGTTCTGATTTTGCTGGAGATCTTCTGGGAGGCCTTGGGATGTTGGAGTTTTAACTCAACTGAAATAGCCAACAAGTACTGCATTAAACAAAGGCTTCCTTTATTCAAAAGGCTAATAATTCAAGTCATGCAAGTGTTAAACAGATTTTAAACAACAATGGGAATTTTAGCCAATTGCACACTTTCACTCTTGGCTCTTATGAGGTCAGCATTTCACTAGTTCTGAAAGTTAATATCTAACCAACTCAGAACCTGAGTTTCTAAAGTAAAACAAATCAGAAACTTTAAAACCAAGAGATATTACATAAAATATCAAAGCTACAGAATAAGGACAAGCTTATTTTTCTTTGCTGATCATAATTGTTACAATTATAAGGCCTTCACATTTGTTACAAGGTTGGCCTAAAAAGTATAGTCTTGTCTAGACTACTGCTTTCACTGTTTCTTTAACTTAATTTGCCACTGTAGTCTCTGGGCACTGACTAGTATTAAAAATATGGATGACAACTTTTGAAACTGCTGATACAAGCTATTGTGTAGCACTGGATATTTAGGTCATTGCAAAACCCAAGGTACATCGCAAAGTCATTTTGTACACATTCCACTGTAGTTATTCATTTTATAGGACATGCATATACTTCTGACTTTCAGCTAGTCACAATCCAATACAATTGATCTCCTTTGGAATGGCTTTGGAAACAGACACTGATTTAATGGAGCCTTAGGTAAAACATTTCTGTTAGGAGCAGCACTGGCCATCAGCAGTAAAATGGGAAGCGTTTTGGGAGCTTTGTTTTGTTTTTGTTAAAATAGCAACTAGAACTGAAAACTGATTCACAGAGGTTAAGTTATGGCAAAGGCATGAGTACTCAGAATTACATTTGGTTGTCAAACCTGACATGTTTGACAGAGAAACCTAGTCACACTGAAGACTTCAATCTTGCTTGGGAGTTATATTCAAATTCCACCATTCGAGAAAAGCATTCAGACCAAGCTGCTACTGATCAATAAAGTTATTCAGCATAAACACTGAATTGGAGTACTGAAGAAGCAGCATAGTTTCAAGGTTCCAAACAACAACAAAAACCACACCCCATACATCCCCCAGAACCTGTCTGCATATGAACTTTTCCACTGGTAGTGTATTTCATGTGGAAAGCTCTCATATTAGAACAGAGGTGAACAAACTACAGACTGCAGGCCACATCCGGCCCATGGGACCTACCTGCCCGGCCCCCAAGGCTCTCCCTGGCCCCTCCCCCCACTGTTCCCCCCTCCTCCGGAGACTCTGCACGCCACATGGGCAGTGCTCGCGGGGGCGGGGGGGGAAGAGGAGGAGACAGACGACGACTGCACGCTCCTCTGGGGCAGCGTGGAGCCAGACACGCTGCTTTAAGCGGCATGGTAAGGAGTCTGGGGGGGTTGGATAAGGGCCAGGGGGTGGTTGGATAGGTATAGGAGTTTCAGGGGAGGGGTGAATAGGGGTCAGGGAAGTCAGAACAGGGAGCGGGAGGTTGGGTGGGGTCCTGGGAGGCTCTTAGGGTGGGAAGGGGGCAGTCAGGGAACAGAGCAGGGGGGGGGGGGGTTGGATGGGTTGAGGATTCTGGGGGTGGAGCAGTTGGGGGCAGGCTGTTTGGGGAGGCACCACCTTCCCTACCCGGCCCTCCAAACAAATTTTGCAACCCTGATGTGGCCCTCGGGCCAAAAAAGTTTGCCTACTCCTGTACTAGAACAGGCCAGAGGAAGCCTAAACATGACTGCTTAAGTTTGGGGGTGGGGGTTGTTTTTTAAATACTTGTGTTCTCTCTACAAAAAAAGGAGGGGGGGGCAATTTAAATATATTCAAATCCATGAAAATGTTTGACATTTCATACTCGTGTGGGAAAACTCCAGGACTAGATGCACCAGAAGTCTGATCCAATAGGCCAATTCCTCTAACACTGATCTTAGCCGTATAAAAAACCACACACACAATCCCCAAAAGACTATTTTGTTCAAAAGAAAAATTCAAAACTAAATTGTATGACTCTTTTGGGCTGCAAGATTCAGGTCACAACTGTTTTTTTCCACATTTCAGTTTACAATTATGGAAATCTAAACTGATCTTGATGAGAAACCTGGCAGTTTAAGAAGCTGAAATATTTCACTAAAGTGCATATACCGTGTTTCCCCGAAAATAAGACAGTGTCTTATATTAATTTTTGCTCCCAAAATTACATTACATTATATTACAGCGAGAGGCAAAACTGGAAGTACGTCTTATTTTCGGGGGATGTCTTACTTTCGGGGAAACAGGGTAATAGTTGCTATAAATTACCTTTTGCTCCCTATTGCTCTCAAGGATGGTATGTATGTTGGAACAGATTTTATCTTTTAAGCATCAATATTAGAAGACAAGCAGAATCATGGTCAGTGTTGGCACAGGCTGGCATGGATCTATAGTATTTTAGATCATCTCCTATGGATGGGCAGGGCAGCCAAATCCAGAATTTCTTCATGCACAAAGTGAGTGTTCACTCCAACAGTCTCACTATGAATTTGCATTAATTCCCACACATCCCATGCTACCTTTAAGAAACCAGAGCTGGGACACTGACATCTCATGCAGTACTTGGATACATTTATTCAAACCTTCATGAGCAACAAAACGGCAAGAAACCAGAAGTTCCACTTAGAATTCCCAACAAGAGGATCTTAGCATTCCCGGTACCTGGCTTTCCGTGAATGCTCATGTTCTGTGCTGCCATTACAAGTTAATTTACACTACTAAAAAAAAATCAAAATGTCTCAAGAGATTAGCAGATATGCTGTGCATGTTAAAGGCACTCCATTAGACACCCTCTGCTCAGTAAAGCAACTAGCACGTTTGTTGGTGCCTTACAAATTAGTACTGCCTATCAAAACCTATCAACTTTGCACAGGAACCATCAAAAACGTGTCAGTTTCAGAATTTGATATCCCTGAAACATGTTCCAAAAGAATACAGCTTTGAGATTGAGCAGCCAGGGAAGGTTAAATTTTACCTAAGTATTTTGCTTATTAATTAAATTTTGCTAAGTAGAAAAGTGATCAAGTATGCTGATCTCGAGCATCAGCCATTTCAAAAGAACCACAATTGCTTGCGTGTGTGTGGGATTTTAAAAAATAAATAAATAAGAAAACATTTCACACTTTGGATACATGGTAAACTGAAGACCAATATTCACTACAGAGCCACTGAGATCACAGTAGGAAGCGATTTTAGGTTTGTTTCTGGGTAGGAATGTAGAAATGAGTTATCCAGAGGGCTGTTACACACCACATGGATATACACATTGGTGTAGACATTTGGATTGTCTACACCATTCCAAAGTGGGGGAGAAGCAAACTAATTTTGGTAGTGGAAAAGTTTCCATATTACTGAGAATAGCACCGTAACAGGAACTCAGATACTTATACTGTGCCCTCTCATAAGACCTGGACAGTAGCAATCTGGTGAGAGCACACTCAGGAGGTCCCTTCCTCTTCATCCTTTTGAATGCTCTAGTAGTCCCTTCCTCAGACACTAGAAAGAAACTTGAACTACTGGCAATCACGGGTTAACACTGCAAAAGTAGTATTTTTACAGCTTCAAAAGATTAGGTTTATTAAGCGAGCATTTGTTTTGGCTTTGTTACAGTTTGAATGTAGAAATAGCAGTCCGAGCCTATGTGCAACATAAAAACCCTAGTCACAGTTAAAAAGCCTTTCTGGGGCAGATTTCAGCTACCTATATATTTTTTTGAAAGGCTGAGAGTATTTTGAGAGTACAAGGCTAAAGTCTATACACATGCCTCAATGGACCTGTTGTAGCGACTATATCCCATTTTTCACCCCCAAACATTTGCTTTCGACTCTTTATAGAATGCATACTGGCTTATCTGAAGTGTAATATACAGATTTCTTTTTAAAAATAACCAAAACCACAACTTCTCCCCAAGTTTTAGCAATTTCAAAACAATTTGCTGGATAAGTAACTGAGGCAGACTTTCATGAAAAGCGGCCATAGGTTTTAGGTTCCAGATTTCTGCAGAATCATAATCAGGGTGAAAAATCAGTTTAAAAATGCAACTCAGGGCAAGTTGCATGCAGAAAACTGGGATGGATGTGCTGAATTTAAGTCAGTTACATAGCTATCTACACTAACTGAAGAAAACACAAATTACAGGCAAGTCGCATCTTAGGCTCATTTAACATGCGTAAATTTGGCTTTACATGGCTGGCAAAAACAGGGAAAAAATGAATTTAAAAACTCAACCAGAAGGGCAGGTAATTCCACCAGCGATTGAACTCAATGAGAGTTTCACTATACGCGATTTCCGCAGTAACCACGGAACGGAATCCTCACGTAAGACGCAACATGCCTGTAATGTTTTAGTACGGACAGCTATGGAAATACCATATTTCAGAGTGATAGCTGTGTTGTTCTTTTTGCAGATACAGACGAAGGAGTACCTGTGTCACCTTAGATACTAAAATTTATTTGGGCATAAGTTTTCATGGGCTAAACTTCTGCCCAAATAAATTTGTTACTCTCTAAGGTGCCACAAGTACGCCTTGGGTTTTTTTTGGTTTGTTTGTTTGTTTTTGGAAATACCAGAGAGCCAGTGGGATCTAACTAATATTTAATTTAGGTTTAACTTCTGTGTATCAGTTTAGCAGAAACAGCTAACTAGTGCTCCCAAAATTCCAAACTTCCTACATGTATCTCCATGCTAGAAGCCAAAAGTCTCCTACCCATTTGCTAAAACTCCCAGTTTTTCCTTTCATCCAGTGATGTAGTTATGCACTGTCAATACAATCTCTGGCATAGAACATTGGAAGTGGAGACCATATCAGACAAGTCAAGCATGTTTATAGTTAATTTCACAATTCAGACACTTCTAGAAAAATCTTGATGAAGTTGCCGCTAAATTTCACTGTGCAGCACTAGAATGCCACAGATTAAAGAGAAAGAACTTCACTGTTCTGCATGCTGTCAAGGCCTATTTTAAATTTAGAATATACAGGTCTTAGATTGTAAACAGAAGTCACAAACTGGCCTGGGGCTGGAGAACAGCATATCAACAGTTTCCCCTTGAAGAGTCTGCTGCCTTTGGAAAAGGCATGCGATAGAAAAATTCTGCTTCAGGAAGGTCTCATGGGAGAGTTCACTCAAAAAGCACTCCATTGCTAGTCACCAAGTTGTTACATAAATCAGGAATTCCTTTTCCAAGAATATCTTGTGCTGAACTTTGTGTAGACTATTTCAGACATTTACTTTTAACTAAAACACCCAATTGAAAAATGATAGTCCAGGATTCTGAATTGCAGATACATCAAGCTGTACGTAAGGGTAGTTAAAAAGGGCTCTTTGCTTTATTTCACCTTGGAAGAACAACAAATGACTAAAACAGAATTACAACCTTAATCAGTTTGTGCTAAGAATGGCCACAACTTGGAAAATCAATGGTTTTCTGACAGAGCTGCTAGACCAGTGGTTTTCCACTGGTGGTCTGTGGTGAATTTTTCAGTGGCCCACATGAATATTGTCCAAAGTCAGATAGTGAGAGCAGGCACTGCCGTTGGGCTGTTTTACGCCATGTTCACAAGCAGGCAGCTTGTCATCCATAGCGTCATCTAGGACGCGACCACGTTGTGTTGTCAGTAACTTCTGTCTAAGGCTCTGAGAGTAGCTCCCGCCTTCGAGCTGAGTGGCTGTCATGTCGTTCATTCTGTGCTAGATAAAATATTTTTCCAGTGCAGAGGAGAAATAACTACCTACCATCATTGCATGGAACACTTGCTTGTAATGGTCTGTACTTGCAACTGTAGCATGCTATTAATTGGTATCTGCAATGACAGTTTAATGTTACTTTGCAGCAATCCAGTTATGGCTGTGATGCAATTAAAACAGATTGTTTGGAAATGCATGGTGGGAAATGTTCGTTGTTAATGTCTGAGGATTTACTTTTCAAATTTAAACACTGCATCAGTATATCAAGGAATACTTTTAAAATTTAGCCAGAGTAGCTCTTTGTTATGACTCATCTTAACTAGAAGAAACTGAATACTTTCAGCTGTCTGCTTGTGCTTTTGCTGGTGGCTCACTTAGCAATATCCAAAGGTAAATGTCCTTCAGGACTTGCTGAAGAAGCACTATTAAAGTGTCTTTATAGGGCATTCCTTTAATGAAAATGGATTTAAAGCCACGAAGGGTAGGTTTAGTTTCTCTTGCAGAAAGCGTTCCGTACTTCACATAAGCAGCAAAATGTCTAACTTTATTTATTTACTATTTTGTTCACAAGCTTGAAACAATTTATATTTAAAAAATGATTGTTTAATCATGTACCCTCAGGAATAAAGCCAGATTGGTCATGTATTAAAATAACTTTGTAATATTTCTTCAGAAATGATCCATTCCAGCAGTGTAGTGATCTTGTGAGTAGTTAGCTCTTTGAGTCCATGACCTTTATCTAAAGTAACTCCATTAGCTGGTTCAAGTACTAGGCTGTTTTCTAGGGCAGTGTTGGTGGGGGCTCTTCAACCACACAGACATCTGTTGGGAAAACAACACAGCAGGGCCCAGTTTTCCAGTAAGTTCTTGGAATGTACTGGAGACAATGTGTTTTATTTCTGAAGGTGAAGTGGAAGGCAGCTTGAGTGAAAGTGATCATGAAAGAGTTCTAAGGCATGGTAGGAGGGAAAATAGCACAATAAAAATGGATTTCAAGACTGCAGATTTTAGAGAACTCGGGGAATTGGGAGGTTAGATCCAATGGGAAGCAAGTTAAAGGGGAGAGAAACCATTCAAGAGAGTTGTGAGTTTTTCAATGAGACATTATTAAGGGCACAAGAGCAACCTAGTGTCTTAATGTTTACAGTCCAAGAATGCTTTAGTTTATTCCAAATTCTATTCAGTTTTTATCCCAGATCTTTTCATCCCAGATCCACTGATTTTGAGACAGGCCCTATGTTACCTATCACCCCCACCCCCATACATGCCTGCTGTTTTACCCCTCAATTGTGTGACAGGGAACCCAGCTTCACCATCTCTTGGAGCAGCACTGCTCCATCAGCAAATGTTAGGTGGAACAGGGGCGATGCACTAAGTCACTGGATGAGTTTTACCCAACTTGTATTGCAGATAAAAAGGTCTGAGAACCGCTTAGAGGGATGTTTGCTATATTGAAGTCCCACAGGGTATCTGCCCCATTTGACCAAAATTCTCAGAATCTGCTGAAGCTTTTCCTGGTGGAAGACTTGGTTTAAATGATGTGAAACTACAATTAACACACTACTTAGTAAGTGGACTTAACAGGCACATATCTGAAGTTTCCTGCTGATACCACCTACACAACCCAGTCAGCTCTATACAAAAAATGCTGAGTTTCAACAGTGAAGAAAAGAATTCAGTCAGGGGAATAAAGTCCTAGCCATTTTGGTATTCATGAGATTAAGCCATATATTAAAGCTCCCACAAACAAGACAGATGAAAACAGAATGAAGTATTTTTTCTGTCATAACTGCTTACAACAGTATTTTATTTATAGTGGAGAAAGACAAAAATCTTCATTGTCCAGTAAGGTGGGAAAACGAAAAGAAAAAAAAAAAGCAGCTTTGACAAGAAAAAGCCGGTTGAAATTGCTAAAAACAGCCTGTAATTTTTCCCTAAATGAGCTCATTAATTAATTCCTTGACTGCTGTTTCTTCTGTCTCCCTCCCCAAATTGACTTCCATTTTCTAAAATTGACATTTCTATTCCCCTACACATTGGAAATAAGTGCAGGGCACTAAATCTCCTATCAATGCTTTCAGCAGAGCCCAGAAAATCTCTGCTGGTGCAACCTACACTAACACTAATTCTGGCCTCAGGATACAAGCCAAATATAAAATGAAATTTATCACTTGTGAGAATACAGTACCTTACCTAGTTTAAACCACCTAGACTGACAACATAGCTTTAAGAAGTATTTAACTTGTTTGCCTTAGTAACAACACTGCCAACACAGCAACCACCATAATTTGAAAGCTATTAAGCTTTAATAAAAAAAAAAATATCACTTAATGTTCATTACTCCTTCAAAGCTGAATATTGAAGCTTGTTTTCTTTACCAGCTTGAGCTGCAGCAGCGCAATGTTGTCCCAACTGCTGTATTGCTAGTCTAAGTTATGACAGCAGTAAGTCAACGGAGAAATGACCATACAGCATTCACAATGCACAGGAAATTTACTTTAGGACAAAAGCATTAGAGAAATCATAATACAACAGTCTACACTTGCTTGAGCTTACCAGATGTCCCCTAAAACCTCTCTTATGGAGACCCTGGCATGATCCAGTCCTTCAAATTTGCCCTCTTGGTTAATGGTTCATATCAGACTGTTGGATCAAAACGTACACCCTTCAGACAGTTCAGGCAGATTGACGCTTTATACAATTTTGTGGTCTTTGTTGCACAGCCTCCTGAAACAGTGGTTAGCTTGCTGGGGGTCATCTTCAGTCCATGCATTATGCTTTTCTAGGACAGTGGGTAAACATCCTCCCGCAAAAAAGGCAAAATAATAATAATGGGAAAGGAAGAGAGCCTGAGCTATAAGCCCTTGCATCAGATGTCTGGTATGAAGCCTGAGTTAAAGTAGTGAGCAAGCTTTGCTGATATAAAGCAAAGTTAGCAAGCTGCGTTTTAGACTCCCTTATAAGAGGATACTTCTGGGGGAATTTTACACCACCGTGTACATGCATAATTCATGTGCCATGCAGAATTCCCCTGCAACACACAGACAGTACATTCTGCAGACTTATTCCTTTTGCCCACCAGGGGCTGCTATGGTGCCAGAACAGAGCAGCCACTCCCAGGCAGGAGCAGCCCCACCTGCAGATAGGGAAGAGAAAGAAGCTGCTTTGTTCACAGCGCTGCGCCCATAGGGTTAGGTCAGGAGGCACAGGATAAGGGGGTATGGATAGCATGGGACGCATGGGACTTCTGGGGGGTCACAGACTCGGGTAGGAACTGAATGGGAGTGGTGTCGCAGAGCCACATGGGGACATGGAGGAGGCAGCGGCAGAGGATGCTGGGCCATAGGAAGATGGGGGAGAAGGCAGATGTGCCTGACTGAACAATCGACCGACACTAGAGATCAGCCAGGGTCCGTGTGGTGGAGGCTCCGTAACAATCCAACTCCATTATTAAAAAAAAAACCAAACAAACACACACCCACCAACCTGTTCCATACTTCTCCCAGTCACAACCAGCCATCCTCCAAGTTCACACCAAGGCTCCTTCCCAGCAATTACTCCCCTCTCCATATGCTCCTCCGTTATCCCCGACTTCCCCAAGCCTCCCCAGAGAACACTGAAGCCACGCCCCCCGCTCTCAAACATCTGAGGGTCAGAAGAGCGGGGCGCCGGCAGGAGCATACGGAACGCCCCCACTGCGCCAGGGCCAGGCAGAGACTGGGCGGCCAGGTCTCTGGCTGCACATGCAGTAGGGGCGGCGGCGGCGGCGGCGGCGGCGGGAGAAGAGTTGCTGCTGCCGGTTTGCAGCCAGTGCCGGGGTGGAGGGGCGCAGGGGGACAGAATGCTCACTTCCCCCCCCCCCCCGCAGAGACAGTAGGGGGGACGGGACGGTGGGCTGTGCCTCTGGCCGCGGCAGAAGAGCTCTCTGCCGCATGGCACATGCTGGGGGGGCCCTGCCTGCATGCATGCGCTGGCCAGCAGAGGGAGGCGGGGGGAGAGAGCCCCCCAGAATCTGGCTCCGGCCGCCCCCCGCAAGTCCCCCCCACAGGGTTCCCCGGCCTCCCCTTGCTGTCCCTTAAACGTTCCGTGGCCGCGGAGCAGAGAGGGACAGAAGCCTCCCTTCTCTCCTCCGCAGGGTCCTAGTGCCCGCCTGCTTGTGTTACCACTGATAGGGGTGAGTGAGTGTACTGCTGGAGAGGGGGCAGGAAAGAGGGGGCCGTGCCCCAAAGCTTGCTGCTCCTGCTCCCCGCAGGGAAAGGGATGGGGGGGAATCCTCTCTGACCACAGTGACAAAGCAGCCTGCCTGCACCCATCTCAAACCACACTTCAACCCTCTACCAAGCCCTATGCCCCAAACCCCTCATCTCCAGCCCCAGCCAGAGCCCTCCCCCCACATGCCAATCCTTTGCCCTAGCCCTGAGTCCTGCCAACACCCCAAACACCTTATCCCCAGTCCCATCCAGAGCCCCCCTGAACCCCAACCCTCTTCCCCATGCTACATGACACTATGCAATATTCATTTAAAAAAATTATAGTAAGCAGTGCTCTGGGAAAAGGGGGGGGGGTGCTAGGTAAAAATTTTGCCTAGGGCACAAAATATCCTTGACTACTCCTAGTTCCCCCTACAACCTCCACCAACAAGATAAATCCATAGCATAGCACTGGCTAGATAAGCATTTCACAGACCTTTCTGCATCACCCAGACTCTGGGCTTTGGAAAATACAGAAGATCTAAGCAGATGTGGTGATAAGAAACTTCAGAACATAGATGTCAAGAGAAACTGCTACCTCAAAATGTTACTCCTCCCAAGAGAGAAGATAGTCAGAGTCCAAGAGAAGAGAACCCTAGGATATTAAGAGAACCCACTTCAAGACTTGCTCTTGAGCCTGCAAGCACACCCCAAGCAGCACTAAGATTACAGTGAAGACATACCCCATTGTCAAAATTAAATGACAAACTCCTCTTAAATTAGCCTGATCACACTGCAAGACACTTCACTATACAGTGGTTGGATTAGCAACTGTATTTGTGCTAACTCGAGCTGCAGCCTTTACCTGACAGGTCAACCAACTCCAGTTAAAACACCATACAAGTCAAACCATTTGTGGGGGCAGGACTCAACTCAGGGCAACATTCTAGTTAACTTTGAATGGACACCTCCTGGAACCAAGGCCCTCAGCAATACTCCATCTCAGTGGTTGGATCCAATAAGGCAAAGCTCCAAATCTCACCCAGAGGAATGCCCATTTAGGAGCACAATAGGTTTTATCAGTTGTGAAGAAGGTCCTGCAAAGTTAACTTGGAGGATCCACTGAAGGTGCAGCAAGTTCAGTGTACTCCATACCTGACTCTCCTTATCAGTTTTATTCCCCCTGACTTGTTAGGAGCTATTTTGCTAGCCTTCTCTTTTAGTTACAGAAATTATCTAGGCCTCTGAAGAGCAAGCTGGCTATTTCAAACATCTTCAGATTCCCTAAGTCTGTACTGTGTTGTCACAATCAGGGTCCAGAAGCCACAGGGAAAGAGCCCCCAACAATCAGTTGATCCAATTACTTATTATGTTCAGTACTACTGTACTATAAAAACAGTGTGGAGTAAGATCTTTATGAAAGCCAGTGACGGGTGATTAATACAATCGATAAATGGATACTTACTGTTTCATGCTTTGGAGTACAACGAAAGGAAGAAACAGGTTCTCCCACAGACAGAAGGAAAGGTAGCTATTTCCCCCATCTCTAATGGTAATTAAGTATTGTGAAACCAAAGCAATGGAAGCTCCATTTACATAGGTCAATGGGAGATAGGGGGTCAACAAGGAAAGAAAAACACGGGGGCCATCCAGACTCTGGAGACAAAGCAATGCTTCTGCTTATTTCCCGGAAGTCAAAGAGCCATTTTAGAATCCATCACTTAGGGAACAAAAGGATCACCACCCTCTGATTCTGAACCGATACTCCTGCCTGAACTGTTGAAGATGCTGGTAGCTTGAAATAAGTGAGAAAGCGGATTAAGCAAAGATTGGAACTTGCTGAAGTTTGAAGACTGATCTACACTTAAAACGCTGCAGTGGCACCACCATCAACTCCTGTAACTCCAGCTTGTCGCATGGTGCAAGCTGGAGTCGATGGGGGAGCACGCCGCCGACCGCCACAAGGACGGCAGGTAAGTCTGCTGAAGATACGCCGACTTCAGCTAGGTTATTAATGTAGCTGAAGATGCATATTTTCAGACACCCCCCCCCCCCAAATGAAGACCAGACCATAGTATCACTTGAATCGTAGAGTATAAGCCATGTCAGTGCTGTTATATTAATGTGAGGTGTTGCATCCTCAGTTGAGGCAACAGGTTGCAGTTTCTTTGGAAACTGCAGAATGGGTTAAATTTTTGTGAGTGTCCAATGCAGGGGACTAGACTCTACAGAAAGACACCTCTGGGGAACTTGAACGCTGAATGTTGCCTGCAAGGCAAGGTTTAGGCTAGCAGCATCTGCTGGTGAAGCACAGATTGGTAAATCACGGAGCTGTAACTAAGTTTAAGCTCCTGCAGAATTCACTCTTGCCTCTCTGCCTTAGAAACTGATTTATGGATTTGGGCTCCCTGAGGAAGGCACTGTTGAGTCTGAACTATTGATTAAGCTTAATCTTATCCCAGACTTGATGTCTATGCCTGAACTTTTAATCAAAGCTCTGACCTGCGAACTACTCATGACACCCCCCCTCCCCTTAAGTAGCCATCTCCTCTTTATCTTTTGTAACTTACATTTCCTGTTTTATCCTGTAGAATCTTGATTGATTATGCATGACCACTATGATCTGTAAATCACTTTGTTTACTTCTGTGTATAAATATTGATGCTCACCCCTAGTAAATTTGCCACACTACTCTGAAGCTTGGAGCTAAGGATAGTGTGAGCCCATTGATCAATGAATTGAAGTCTGTGTAAGTGGTCTCTGACAGTTTGTGGGCCCAAACCAACTCCGCACGAATCTCGGGTGCTGGAGAGGTGAGTAGGGACTTGCTTTTTACCTAACAATATGGGGGCTTGTCTCGGGATTCCTTCTGGTGCGGTGCCTCTGTCCAGTGGTCAGATCACTCATATATGAATTGGCAGGCGCCACGGGAGATTTCTCCCAGCCAATTCAATATTGAGGAGTCGTGTACTAGACAGCAGGGTAAACGCCAGTTGGAGGGCTCCTGTCAGACACCATGGGTCAAGGGACTAGTGTCCCTTTTCAGAACCTTTTTGAGCATTAGGAATAAGTTGTGTTATGAAGAAAGACTCCCAGTACAGACAGGAATGTCTAAGAAGTTGTACACGCTGTGTGTAAGGAATTAGACTGGGAATACCGCGGTATGGGCCAACCTGGAGAAAAGGTTGCCTTTGTATGGTTCTTTCGAGCAGGCTGCTTTAAAGAGAAGTGGAGAGCCAGATCAAAAAAACCATCCGGGACAGTTAAGTTACTGATTTTGTTTGAACTCTGCAGCAGAGCTGTGGAAATCTTTAAAGATTATGACAGTCCGGTATTCTCCCGAGAGTGAACCCCCTCCATGTTATTTCGATAAAGGGTGTAAACCATGGCGTGTTTTGACCCGCCAGTTGGTCCCCACTGCACCTGCCCCTACTCCTCCGCAGGGGGACTCTCCAGGGAGCAGAGGGGAATCTGCAGGACTCAGGATCTGAATCTGTGCAGAGGGTAAGGAGGAAAATGGTACCGGAGAAACCTCGGGAGAAATAATCACTTGGCAATAGGCCAAAAAGAAAATCCCAAGCTGTGTGTCTAGGGTAGGAAAGTGTGTGTCTGTATCTTCCTTGTCTGTCTTTTTTTGGTCTGTTTTTCGGCTTGTAATAGTTAAATGCAGTAGTGCCAGAGTTAGTTATAGATTCAGATAGTTCTGAGTTTGTAACTGCAGAGGAAAAAGAATAACTTTAACCCTTTGTCCAGTGAGTTTGTAAGATTGCCTAAGAGGAGATTTTGTAGAGATCTGTCTGATGGGCCAAAGATAATCATGAATGTGAATAAATCCTAGTGAGAATTTTTTGTTGCTCAAGAAGCTGTTCCTTAGAAGCCCTAGAGTGAAGAGAACAAAGACAGAATTTCTGTGAGTAGTGAAGTGTTGCCTAGGAAAGTTCCTAAAGGAAAACAGGTAAACAGTTTGATGCAGTTAAAGTGTAAAAGTGATTTGAGTGGGGATAGCTTTGAGAAGGAATTGAGACAGCCCTATATCCAAGTGGCTGTGTTTCACCAGTGATAGAGAAACAAGATTGTTCAAAGAGAAATGTCCATGCTAATTCTGCAAGTAAACAAGGTCTGTGTCCCAGGTTAAAAAAATAGTACAAATCTCACCTCTAGAGTCTAGACACTTTGAATGTGATTTGTAGTCTCTTACAGAATCTAACATCTGATCCCCTGTGAAAGCAAAAGTAAGTAAAGAAAGAACAGAACTTTAAAACTAGCTTGTTAGTAAAAATAAATGGTATCCCTTTTAAAACTAGCCCCTGGGCTTACTTCTCTGTCTGTGAAAATGCAAATTACTTATCTGTTAAACAAGACAGCCCTTCAGGGCAAGCAAATTTAATTTTGTTAAATAAAACCTCAAAGTAACCCTAATAAACCGAAATTCTAATAGTGTTGACCCAAAAGCATAGAAAAAATAGTAAAGAAAAATAATTTTAGTGAAAATAAGAAAATGTTTTAATGTCTTTAAAATGTCTGTAACTAAATCCTTATAAGAAGTAATCCAAGCACAAAGATTAGTTTGCAAATATGCAGCTATGCATGGTTTAGCTAAATTTGTTTGTAATGCTAATGGTGTTTCAGATCAGTGTGTGTTACAAAAGAAAAAGTTAACAGTAAAAGATTCTGGTAAAGATAATTGTATCCTTTTAAGTTGTAACTAGCTTTAAATCCAAAAAAGCAAGCCAGAAAACATCTGTGTTCATGCAAATTACCTAATTGATAAAAAGTGACTGAAACCTGGTTTGCCTAAAAACCAAAAGAAAATAATAACTGATTCCCTTTAAAAAAAAAAAAAAAAAGTGGAGATATAAAAGGTTCAAAGAAAGCTGATGCCAGCTAACAAACTATGCACTTACTGGCACAATAAGAATTGTATTTTATGTTCTATGTTTGTCTTAAAATGTTTTGTCAATATGGCCAAAACTGTGTTTGTGATAAATTGTACATAAGGCAATATACTTCAGAATTGAAATATAGATATTTGTTTATTCAATTTGTAATATAAAATTGTTTTTACAATGTTAAGGTTTAAATATACTTGTTATAATTTCACTAGCTAAGAACAATGTGAACAATAATTTTCAATTGAAATTAAATACCAATAGACTTTGGAAGCATTAACATGACAAGTTAACTCACTCCTCAAATTGCACATGGAATTCTTCTGGCTACCCCCAGATTTCTAGCCAGAGGGCGAGGGAGGGAAGAAGCTATTAGACACCAGAGGACCAAGTGGCCTCAACAGTTGGTATGCTTGTCCTGTTCTGTTACTCCAAAGCTCTGTAATTCAGTTATTTTTATTATAAAAGTGTATGTCAAACTAAAGTACTGTATAAAAACAATGTAAGATAAAGAAAAGTGTGTGTGTGTGTGTGTGTGTGTGTGTGTGTGTGTGTGTGTAAGAGAGAGAGAGAGAGAGAGAGAGAAAGAAAGAGAAAAAAGGGCTAAAATGCCCACTCAGTTGTAAAGTTTGTAACACTGCCAAGTATTAATGAAATGTGTTAGTTTTTTTGTTGTTACTCACAGGTAAAGAATACATTACCTAAAGATCCTAAACAGCCTTGCTACATCTTGAGACTGATGTAAAAAGATTTGCCTGTCATATCAGCAATTCAATCAAAAGGAGTCACAAAGTCCATCCAGAACCCGGCCCTGAGCTGTCTTTCTTTTTAAAAAAAGCCTCAAATTAACTTTTCTGAACTGCCATCCTGTGTATAGCATTTCATACCAAAAGAGCAAATGCTTAGACTGTGGACAAATATCTCTTAAATAATTTTATCCCTAAGTATAGGTACCCAAGATGACAGACTTAAACCGTGAGTCTCATTTTACAGAAACAGTTTTTCAGCAAGTTATGAGTGCCTTGAGAGTTCAGTAGAAGTGCCACACACCTTGGCACCTGCAATCTAATGGCCTGGTTAAAAGGACAAATATGCAAAGACACTGGTCTTAACTGGATAAATGCATTACTCCTTGTGCTGCACAATCTCCATGACACTCCTAGAAGTCAAGTTATCACCTTTTGAACTACTTTTTGGCAGGCCTTCCTCAGTTTACCTAGTCAAATATTACATGACTGCTGATTTGGTGCTTGAAAAAGCAGAACTAACTTCTTTTGTTTTACAGCTCCAGAGACAGACTAACTCTCTCCGCAGATACGAGACTGCTTTTAAATATAAAAGCACACCCGATAGAACCTGGTTCTTAAGTCTTTGTTAAAGCCTACAAGGAAGTTCTGCTCCAGCCCCTGTGAAAAGGACCATACCGAGTGCCTTGGCCACCCCAACCATCATCAAGGTGGCAGAAAAGGAAGCCTGAATTCACCACGCCTGATGCAAGCATGCCCTTTTCCCAGATGACAACGAGGCAGCTGAGGCCTCCACCCTCGACGGACCAGGATGAGAATTAGACGACAGCGGGGCAAACCCAAGCCCTAGCAACTGGAGAGGGGACGAAGAAGAACCCTGAAGAAAAGTGGCTAGCGGAGACCGTGCCGGGTCTCAGCCTGAAGATAAAATTCAAAAGGACTTAATAATGTTTATCAAATTGAAGTATTAATCAATTTTAAGTTATTAATCTTGTTTTAGATTAAGCAAGATTTATTTCATCAGTATAATGTGTTTTTTTATTAGATATTCCCAGAAAGTCAAAACCTGTATTTTGAAAAATAGAAGTGATTGTTAAGTGTGTACTCAGTTCTTAGTAGACGCAAGATAGAAACTCCTCTGTGTACCTACCCCTCTGATTATTGTTAACATGACTTGAATGCTACCAAAATAGAGATCTGGTCCAGCATAATGTAACATAAGACCAAACAAGAATAAGAAAACAAACAAGTATTTCATAGTAGCTAACAAAGAGTAGATGCAAAATCTACTTCAAATATCAGTGCCTCTGCATAATGCTGACTCGTGTAGAGTCTTTTTAATAGAAGTCACTTAGCATTTTTTGTGACAAGTAACTCCTGGTTGGATAAAAATAGAGCTTCCACCAGTAAATTAGCACTTTTTAGAACATATTATGTACGTAAAGCTACAGTCTATCATGAATTGCCCTAAAACTAAAAGGGTTCATGTTCAGAATGTTTGTTTAAAAGACAAATCAAGCAATTAATCTCAGTGAGAGTCTATCCTGAAACAAGTGGGCAAGTCAAAATGGCCTGAAACATAATGTTAGCTGCCCAAGGAAGAATATATGCTCTCATGAATGAGAAATGCTATGTCTTTGCAAATATCTACCTCAACACCCCAATACTGGGTGTGCCTAAACTGAATAGTACCTATAAATTAGTGCATAATTTAAAAGCTGAAAGTAATTTGCTTTTAAAATATAAAAGAAATTATCTTTAAAGAGGAGGGAATTGTGAAGAATGTTTTTCTAACTTAAAAGCAACTGTATTATGAATGTTGTGTAGTATGATTTTAAATACAACATGTGTTTTAATAGCACCTTTAGTAAAACTCTTAGTGAGTATTGTTGGGGCCATAGTAATCCTTATAATACTGTGTTGTATTCAGTGTGTCCCCTCCCTCATAGACTCATGTAAGTCAGCTTGTTTTTTTAGGCCCTACTCTTTTCGAATTGGCACAAGCTGAAGTTGCCAAGCTGCCCTTAGCTCCTTAAACTAAGATGTAGCTTTTTGATAAATAAGTTATATCAAAGCTACAAATGGGGGAATGTTGAGTCTGAACTATTGATTAAGCTTAATCTTATCCCAGACTTGATGTCTATGCCTGAACTTTTAATCAAAGCTCTGACCTGCGAACTACTCATGACACCCCCCCTCCCCTTAAGTAGCCATCTCCTCTTTATCTTTTGTAACTTACATTTCCTGTTTTATCCTGTAGAATCTTGATTGATTATGCATGACCACTATGATCTGTAAATCACTTTGTTTACTTCTGTGTATAAATATTGATGCTCACCCCTAGTAAATTTGCCACACTACTCTGAAGCTTGGAGCTAAGGATAGTGTGAGCCCATTGATCAATGAATTGAAGTCTGTGTAAGTGGTCTCTGACAGTTTGTGGGCCCAAACCAACTCCGCACGAATCTCGGGTGCTGGAGAGGTGAGTAGGGACTTGCTTTTTACCTAACAGCACCACCGGTCTAATACTGACTTAGATCTGCTTATTGAAGTTGGGACTTGTGTTGCTTAAACTGAGCACATCTCATCTGCTTAGTCACAGCTGAAACAGATGATCAACTAGAATCTTTGATCGGTCTCAAAATATCAGGAGCCATGGATATTCATAAGTCAAGGAATCCTTCAAGTAAAAATCTTCAGCTTTAACGACAGATAAGTTACTCACTGAGGGCAACTATTAAGAGACTTCTATTTAAAATATGAATGGTTAGAAAGTGAATACCCTGTTACACTCAAGAAAAGGTGCATCTATGCATTACTGTTATGGTAGTCAATACATGTTGCCTCATTTCTAGTCAAGTCGGTAAAAAATTGAAACATACAACTGGGGAAAAGGAATGTCATACCTTTATTCAAGAGACTACTGACGCTCAAAATAAAGAAGTGTAAAACAGAGGAGTCGCTAAGCAATGCAAACAAAGATACTAAAAGTTACAAGGCAAATTTTAATATAAAAATGTATATTAGCACCAAAGCTTTGAGCATCTCATGAAGTAATGCCCAATTATGAAATTATTCCCTATTCCCACGCACACGTCAAATTGAATTTCAAAGGAAGAATTTAAGAAGGATAAAGATATCAGATGTTTCCAAAAGCTGCAGCCTAGAGGTGTCAAACATCAACAAGAAATAATGAAGGATGAAGTCTTCTGGCCTCTTGAATGAGCCCAAAAGCATAGATTATGGTCTCATGGGAAGTAAATGATCTTTAGCATAAAAGTGGACGGGTCCCTAAAGACAAGGACAAACACCAGGTCCACCAGAAGGCCAATAGGCACCACAATGTTGGCAGAGAAGCACTACATTATCTTTCATTTCAATACCTGTTTTCTTCTGATGGCTTGTACCTGCCTTTCCAGAAACCCCAACTACTGCTCCATAACTTAATTTGGCAGGCCTCTGACTTGACACATTGCTTCAAGAGATTACTGCATTTTATCATTCTTTCCCTCCACTGTTTTGGGAATGATGTGATTAGTTCTCGGATGGCATGGGCTGAAATCATGTAATGACTGCTTAAAGTTATTTAGTAGGAATACACAGTATGTTTCCATTTCATTAACAAGGCTGTGAAATATTTATTTCAGGAAAAAAATGAAAGTGGATTTTCAGGATTCCGAGCATAGAAAACAGTTTTCTTCAGGTTTATCATCATATGTACTATTGAACGCTGAGGATCAGAGAGGTAGCCGTGTTAGTCTGGAATAGCAGAAGTGACAAAGAGTCCTGTGGCACCTTAAAGACTAACTAAAGTATTGAAGCATAAGCTTTCGTGGGCTAATACCCACTTCGTCGGATGCAAGCAGTGGAAGTGTCCAGGGGCAGGTATAAATAAGTAGGCATGAACCAGGTTGGAGATAACAAGGTTAGTCCAATCAGGCTGAACCACCTTATCTCTAATCAGGGAGGGTGAGGCATTCCTCTAGCAACTGAACTGGAGGTGTGAACTCCGAGAGAGGAGAAGCTGCCCCTGTAATTAGTGAGCCATTCAAAATCTTTGTTCAATCCCAGATTGATGGCATCAAATTTGCAAATGAATTGCAGCTCTGCAATTTCTCTTTGCAGTCTGGTCGAAGTTTTTTTGCTGCAAGATACTGACCTTTAAATCTTTAATTGTGTGTGCAGGGAGATTGAAGTGTTCTCCTACAGGTTTTGGTATATTGCCATTCCTGATATCTGATGTGTGTATTTATCCTTTTTCGTAGGGACTGTCCAGTTTGGCCGATGTACATAGCAGAGGGACATTGCTGACACATAATGGCATATAATACATTGGTAGATGTGCAGGTGAATGAACCAGTGATGGTGTGCCTGATCTGGTTAGGTCCTGTGATGGTGTTGCTGGTGTAGATATGTGGGCACAGTTGGCATCGAGGTTTGTTGCATGGATTGGTTCCTGAGTTGGAGTTATGGCGTGGTGTGCTGTTGCTGGTGAGAATCTGCTTAAAGTTGGCGGGTTGTCTGTGGGCCAGGACTGGCCTGCCTCCCAAGGCCTGTGAAAGTGAGGGATTATTGTCCAGGATGGGTTGTAGATCACTGATGATGCATTGGAGAGGTTTTATGGGGGACTGTAGGTGACGGCCAGTGGTGTTCTGTTTTCTTTCTTGGGCTTGTCTTGCAGCAGCAGGCTTCTGGGTACATGTCTGGCTCTGTTGATCTGTGTCCTTATTTCCTTGTGCGGGTATTGTAGTTTTGAGAAAGCTTGGTGAAGATCTTGTAGGTGTTGGTCTCTGTCTGAGGGGTTGGAGCAAATACGAGTGTACCTCAGTGCTTGGCTATAGACAATTGATCGTGTGGTATGTCCAGGATGGAAGTTGGTGGCATGAAGGTAGGCATAGCTGTTGGTAGGTTTTCGGTACAGGGTGCTGTTGATGTGGCCGTCATGAATTTGCACCATGGTGTTTAGGAAGTGGACTTCCTGTGTAGACTGGTCCAGGTTGAAGTGGAAGCTGTTGAAATCATGGTGGAATTCTTCCAGAGTTTCTTTCCCATGGGTCCAGATGATGAAGATGTCATCAATGTAGCGTAGATAGAGAAGGGGTGTGAGTGGACGAGAGTTGAGGAAGCGTTGTTCCAGGTCAGCCATAAAGATGTTGGCATACTGTGGGGCATGCAGGTGACCATAGCAGTGCCACTGGTCTGGAGGTAGATAGTCACCAAATTTGAAATAATTGTGTGTGAGGATAAAGTCACAGAGCTCAGCAACCACTTGTGCTGTGGCATCATCAGGGATACTATTCCTAACAGCTTGTATTCCATCTTTGTGTGGGATGTTAGTGTAGAGAGCCTCTACATCCATGGTGGCTAGGATGGTGTTTTCTGGAAGGTCACCAATGCATTGTAGTTTTCTCAGGAAGTTGGTGGTGTCATGGATATAGCTGGGGTTGCTGGTGGCATAGGGTCTGAGTGGAGAGTCCACATATCCAGACAGTCCTTCAGTGAGTGCCAATGCCCAAGATGATGGGGCGTCCAGGATTTCCAGGTTTGTGGATCTTGGGTAGTAGATAGAATAACCCTGGTCAGGGCTCTTAAGGGTATGTTAATTTGTTCCTGTGTTAGTGCAGGGAGTGAAAGTTGGTTTACTGCAGCAGGAAAGCAGAACAGTTAGAATCACCAACACACCACTAAAAATGACAATATAATTTTCTGTTCCAGACCTTCCAGAAACTTTAGCAAGAATGCCATTCAGAAGCACTCTGATCTGACATGCAAAGACATCAGAGATCAACTGATAATTTGCCACTAAAAAAAAAGGTATAAAATTTAAACTTCACAGGTTACAAAGTTGTATACTAGCAATTTCAACGTAGCACAAACTGAGCAGTTGAAAGACAATACTTCACTCTGGTTACACCCCTGCAGAGAGAGCTAAACAGGGCCACTAGTCAAAAGATGCTGCTAGAGAAGAAACAAGAGGAAGAACCTGATAGCAATGTATGTTGGTTGGCCATACATCCACTAGAAAAATCTCAATAAAAGGATACAAGAATGCACACTGAGAAAGATGCATTCCTACCCACTGTTATCTACCTGAGAAGAAAATAGAAGTCGAGACATTCATTTAAGAAAAAAGTGAATGCATAACAAAGGATGTTTGCCTTTTAGTCAGAGAAAAAGATCAGTAATTCAGGTGTAATCAAATAGCATGCTGCCAAATTTAAATATGCACCTAGCTCTATTCCAGAGACAACCCTCATACATATCAGCAACATTAAGACAAAAGGTCTCTGCCCTCTCTACATGCATAATTTTATAGAATAGGAACTGAAGTTATTGGACCACATAGCCCTTAACTTCAGCTGTGAACCCTGACACAATGGATGCATGTGTGTGGTCCCAATAGGAACAGCTTTTTTTAGAAGGTTTCTGAAGGCTGGTCTACAGTCAGGGAAGGGATCCACCGAAGATATGCAACTTCAGCTATGGGAATAACGTAGCTGAAGTCAGCGTATCTATTGCCGACTTACCTGCCGTCCTCATGGCAGCAGCAGTCAGTGGCGTGCTCCCCCGTCGACTCCAGCTTGTGCCGTTCAGCAAGCTGGAGTTCCGAGTCGACGGGGGCACTGCTGGCGATCAATCATGTCTTAATGAGACATGATAAATTGATCGTCAAAATAATTGCTACCCGCCGATCCAGAAGGTAGTGAAGCCCTTAGCTCAAAATCTTGAGCCCAGAGTGCCCTAGATACCAAAGACACACGCTTCCCACCTAGTCTTGGCAAAAGACAGGATTTTAATATTCAAGAAACTCATTGTAGCAGATGGGTACACCACAAAAATCAAATACCACCTCACAGCATTTTTTCCCCCACGCTAATTAATACTTTGGCAGAGGTTCCAGAACCTACACCCCTTTCCCAGGTCCTCTTTCTTGAGATAAGCTCTTCATCTGAACTGGAATGGGCTACAGAAAGGCTGATACATGTTTTGGTGCTATCAGTGCTGGGTTCATTCACTTTGATATCTTTGGAACTGGCTGTTAATCCAAAGGCAGATCAAGGGTCCTGAATTTTGGGGACTCCATCACAAGCATGTCCTAATGGTATGGATCCCAAGGTTTTGATGCTTAGGTCTGAGCCCTGGTCAGCGCAGCAAGGCCTCCTGAAACAAGTTAGACATCTCCACGTAGAGGGGCTCAAAACACTGCTTAGACCAGGTCTTTCAAATCTAGATCAGCCTTAGTAGTCCTAGTGCCAAAGATCAAGCTAGTTTAACTACACAGCAGTTTAAATTATTTCTGTTATCAAACTCACCCACTAAGTGGGCAGAGGAGGATAGTGGGGGAGAAACACAAGTAAGCTCTTCAGGCATGAAAAGAAAAGGTCTCTACATCTGTGGCTAAATGCGCAAAGGAAACAAGTAACACAAAACTACAGACCCATGGCAAGTAGGGACATAAATATTGTTTTTAAAAGTTAACCATTTCAAATGATTAAAAATACTGTTTAACCAGTTAACCGCTGGGGACAGGGCCACTTTGCCAGGAGGCACACCCGGAGCTGGAGCCACTCTGGCTGGTGCAGCTGGCGTTAACAGTTAGGGTGTGAGGCTAACTGGTAAGATTAATGCTTACCGATTAACCGTTTACTATTTTACATCCCTAATGGCAACTTCTACTCCAAGTTTCTCCTCATAAAGGAAGGGTTCTTGCAGCACCAGACTCTTCTTTCCCTACCCTGAAGAACAGCCATCCAGGGGGTTGAATAGGTTTACTAGATTGTCCTTTAGCTTGCCACTTAAGTTTACTGAAAGCTTGATAATTCATAAATTAGGCCCTAATTGCAAGTAACGACTACTCAAAAAAAAAAAAAAAAAAAAAACCACACTGAGGTGATAAACCCAAGCTCCTCATTAAGCCTATTACAAACCAACCCTAAAATTGTTTTCAAGCCTAGAGCAGGGGTGTCAAACTTACAGTCTACATGACATTTGGAATACCCAGAATCTGTTTTTCAGAGTCCTAGCTCTAATGGCTGCTGGATGTGAACTGACTATAACAAACAGATATATCTGGAAGGGGAAGAAGAAGAAAAAAAAAAACGAGATGTATTTGTGGCACCTCTGAGACTAAAATTTATTCGGGCATAAACTTTTGTGGGCTAAAACCCACTTCCTACTGTATTTTCCATTCCATGCCTCTGATGAAGATATATATACAGAGTACATGATATCTGACTTAGGTCTGCAGAGAGTCTGAAACAGTACCTCAGAGCTGTGAGCTCTCTGCCCCGGGGTGTCAACTTGATAGAGCCCAAGAACAGCTGAATGACAATATTTAAACTGAGGGAATAGAGATAAGGCAGGTTGGAACTGCTACAGGGAAGGAAAGAGAACGGGGATATATTCAAAGATATCCAAAAAGGGGGATAAAAGGATAAGTATGTTATCCTCATAACACAAGGCACTGAACAAAATCACACACAGTTACTAAAATAAAGGCCATATTCTCCAACATCTCTGTGAAAGTCACTTACAGAAATCAGTGGTCATTCCTCTGTGCCTTATGGAGAATATGCAAGTCTTGAATTTGTAACTTGGGCCACAGACCATAACAAAACAGAATATAGCCCTCTCCTCCGGATGAATTTGATACCCCTAACCTAAAGAGCATGAGGAATCAATGGAGTCATTAGCAATTGAGGAGATGAGATTGTCTAGAATCAACAGAAGGCAACCGAATTCAGAGTGGCAGGATTTTACACACGATTGTACACACGGAACTATGGCATCATAACATGTGGAGTATTTTGTAGCAAGGAGTCTTAACTCCGGGAATTATATCAGTATAGCTACAAAGTGATGTACTTACTAGCAGTCATATTGGTAAAGTTCACTTGTGCCCATGCAGCTCAATGTCATTTGAGTATGGTTAGCAAATGTGGATCCGTTTGACTGAAACTAAGAGGTGGAGGCTAAATGAGCATGTTATATGAAAGGGCAGATACATGGTCAGTAAACCTCAAACTGGGACACATGTTCCAAAAGGCACTTAAATTTCCAGAGTCTGGGGACAATTACAGTTTCCCAAAATTCATAGCAATCTCCATATGAAACTGCTCAATTACAATCAAAATGAAGTCACAGCTGGTTCCTTCCCTCACCCCAGTTTTTCCTGGGCCTCTTCCCTCACAAGTGCTTAAAAACCATAATGATGGGCATAAGAAATCCAAGACAGAAAAAAAAATTATGCTAGTTTGGTTTTGATATCCAGAACTCATTTTGTCTAGATATGAATTCTGACCAAAGTTTAGCTTGACACCAAAGAAGATGCTTGACAAGTATGGAATGGACTAAGCTACTTGTTTAGTTTTCACCCAGTATTTTGTATGAAAAGACAAGTACTCCATGCTCAAAGTACAGCTACTTCAAGAGTACAGATTAAAGAATGGCGTTATGGGGAGTACAATTTTGTACACTGCCTAATGCTTTAGTTTTGGAACAATCAGTACTATGATTTCGTTTTCAAGGTGTAGTTTAAAACATTTTTACCTCTAACTTAAATTGGAGATATGGTTTCTTAAGATAAAAAGGCACAGATTAAGAAACTCCCCTCATTACAAATAATGCACAAAGAAAGCAGAGAACATTAAGGGAAGCATTTTCATTAAGATCCATGATAAAAACGTATGTTTGTCTGGATAAAATTTAGAGGCACTCAGAAGGGGATATTTATGTTTGTTTACATTAGCACCAAATTATAAAAATTAAGGGTTTTGCCCGAGATCTAGTTTATGTTTTATTGTTTATTTGCAGTTTCCAAATTCAAAAAAAAAAAAAACACCCACACAGGTCTGTTTCAGTGACAGGTTCTCATGCACTAGAATAATTGTTTCAGTTCAGTTTAGACATGAAGCTCAAATTGGGTGGGTTAAGTTCTGTGAAACACTGACATCCTTCCAAAATTGGCATGAGAGCAAACCCACCCAGACACAAGATCTACTTGCCCATGCTCATGATATAAACAATGTTTTACTCCCTGAACCCAAGCAGTTTTTCCACCAAGTGCAAGCAAGATTTTCCAAGGTTGTTTTGCAATACTGACACAAATTTGACTGCGTGTAAATATACTCCAGTACATACATACTCCCAAATCTTAATTTACTACAACTTTCACTCTGATTGAACAAAAGTGTCTGAACTGGGCTATTTCTTTTTCTTTTCTTGGCGGGGGGCGGGGGGAGGGGAAATAAAACTATTGCTGCCATTAGTTCACCGCCACCAGTAGCAGCAATAATGGAAGTGCTAGTATAGAAAGGCTCTAGAAAGCGGTTTAAATTTTAAACATCTTTTTAATCTTGCTCTGAATAGGTCTACACTATATGATGGCTCACCACATCAGAGATCACCACTTCATGTACACCAATCATGGGTATTACTAACAGAGCTGATGCAATAGTGGGGAAGTTGGGGAAACAATGTAGACAAATCCAAGTTACCAGGAGATTCATAGATAAAGTCAAAATAGCAATCTCTGCACTAAAGAATATAAAAATTAAAGTGTGTTTTATGACAGATATTTGCCCCTTCCATAGGATATTCACAGCTTACTTTAAATAAGTCCCAAAGCTTTTGAAGACAGATTCCCTGCTCTATTCAGGGAGGTTATGATGACTTAGGGATTCTGCAGGAAAACTTATTTATAGCACCTCTAGCCATGGTAATGAAGTCAGTCACATATACACAAAGTTGAACTAATGCTTCGAGAATGAACTAAATTGAGTGCTTTGTACTCTGCTGCTAAAAGCAACAAAGTATACCAAATTATAGTCAGTTAGCTAGCTGCAACCATGTTTCATCCACTCTTAATTATATCAGAACCTTATCATATTTAAATAGGTAAATAAGGTATAGTTCACCTTACTAAATCGATACAAATAGGGAATGCACTTGTTACTTCCTTATTGCACCATGACACAGGCTGCATCCGCACTGAGCTTTGATGAAAGTCTCCCACCACCATTGCTGCAGAACTGGTACAGCACCTCTCCTGCTACCAACAGAAGTTCTCACATCGAGGCAGACAGCATTATAACCACCATGTGATATAGATCTGTCAAACACTTGTGGGCTCTACACCAGTATACCAATGGAAGAGATTTTCAGAGAATCTTTAGTGCAGGCAAGGCCTAGGAGCTACAATTTAAAGTGTTAGTGTGTGATAATCCATTTTCAGACAGATTACTCAGCGATTTTATATGTTAATACAATTCACCCTTCAGAGTAGTGCTTGAGCAAGTACAAGAGGACCAATATTTTAATATACCTTAGGTTTTTCCATATACTGTGCAAAATGCATTTTCAGCCATCTTTACACAATTTAGCAGTCAGCCAGCACTATGTAACAAGACAGCTTTTCACAATCCATAAGCAACTATTCTACAGACCAATTTGAGAATCTCACATGGTCATAAAGGAAGTTCTGAATGCCACATAAAACCTGGATTATTAGCTCAGGTTAGCTTCGAGACCACACACCAATTCACTGGAGCTGGATTTTGTTCTAAAATTGTTTTATGCATTCCAGGAGCACAAATCAGATACACAGTGAAGGATCTTCAGAAGCACCCAAGTGATAGGAACACAGGTTCCATTAACTTCCAATGGGATTTGTGCTTCTCAGCCTACACAATCACTACATTCTAGAGTCTATAGACAGGATTTTCAGGATGTGTCCTAGGCACACTTAAAAATCTCATCCATGGACTCTAGAACATGGCTATGATGCTGACCATGGATGGGCACTTTTTGGCCCGAAGGCCACATCTGGCTATGGAAATTGTATGGTGGGCCATGAATTCTCATGAAATTGGGAGTCGGGGTGTGGGAGGGCTCTGGGGATGAGCGGTTGGAGTACAGGAGTGCGCACCGGGCTGGGACCAGGGGGTTCAGGGGACAGGAGAGGGATCAGGGATGGGGCACAGGAGAGGGTCAGGGGGCAGGCTCTGGGCAGCGCTTACCTCAAGCAGCTCCCAGAAACAGTAGCATGCCCCCCCTCCGGCTCCTACATGGAGGTGCAACAAGCAGCTGTGCATGCTGCCTTGTCCACAGGTGCCACCCCTGCAGCTCCCATTGGCTGCAGTTCCCAGCCAATAAGAGCTGCAGGGACACCGCTTGGGGCAAGGTGCAGAGTACCCTGCTGCCCCTATGTGTAGGATCGGGGGGGGGGGGGGGGGGGGGGGGGGGAGGAGGACACATGCCACTGCTTCTGGGAGCCGTGCAGAGCGGGGAAAGACCCCAACCCTGCTCCCCAGCTGAAGCACCAGGGCAGAAAAGCCCTGGACCCTGCTTCTTGGGGAAGCTCTAGGGCCAGATTAAGATGTCTGGAGGGTGAGATGTGGCCCCCCAAGCTATAGTTTGCCCACCCCTGGTGTAGACAGAGAAGCACAAGAGAGCTCAACACTATTAATTTCTAGTACCTCAAAACTGACAGGATTTGCTTCCAAGGACAAACTTTTGCCTATACTCAAATTACTCATAAGGCTTCAACCAGTTTACAAATCTCATTTATAAGTGTCTGAACATTGTCTTAATGCATTTTCTCTGTGGTATGGCTAGGGCAGTATTGCCACTACACATCACCAATTCCTCAAATTGAACATTAAAGGGCTTGAAACACAGACTAAACAAAATTCCACTTCCCACCACCAGGGAAACCAACCAATGCTTAGTCTAATGTAAACTCAGACAAAAGCACAAAGTAACAAATATGGATTAAGTAATTAAATTCTAATCTTTGTAACGAAATAAAACCGTGTTGAACAATTCTACTTTCCTTGGATGAGGTGTTATGAAGGGTAAAGTGGGAACACAGGCTATAAAAATAAAGCAGCTAAGAGCTCCAGTCCAAGGTAATTCGGTTGCTGCCTAACCACCACCATGTACATCATTAGGGGGGTGGGGGGATAGCTCAGTGGTTTGAGCGTTGGCCTGCTAAACCCAGGGTTGTGAGTTCAATCCTTGAGGGGGCCATTTAGGGATCTGGGGCAAAAAATCTGTCAGGGGACAGTACTCGATCCTGCTAGTGTAGGCAGGGGGATCCTGCTAGTGTAGGCAGGGGACTGGACTCGATGACCTTCAAGGTCTTTCCAGTTCTAGGAGATTGGTATATCTCCATTATATATATATATATATATATATATATATATATATATATATATATATATATATATATATATATATATATATATATATATATATATATATATATATATATATATATATATTTATATTTATATTTATATATATTTATATTTATATTTATATTTATATTTATATATATTATATATATTATATACACAACTATCCCTAGCTCCTTAGGAGTCAAATACCAAATATATCTTCCTAAATTACACAAACTTCAGTGATTAAGAAAGCACCATTTCTTGTAGGACTTTTAGGGCCACATTTGAGCTTTGACTGATTAGAGATCTAGACTGAACACCACAACACAAGTGTAGTTAGGAACCACTGTTCTATTTATCATCATTGATACTTCATGTCTGTATGACTGGTACTATAAGATTTCCTGCTCTAGAAGAGCAGCAGCACTACCAGTCATTCAAGTCTGCACACTAAAGGGCAGGTCTACACTCTGGCAGGATCAATGCTGTGAGATCAATCAGGGGTCGATTTATTGTGTCTAGACTAGACCCAATAAATCGATCCCCAAGCGCTCTCCCTTCGACTCCTGTACTCCACCACCGTGATAGGCATAGGCGGAGTCGACAGGGAAGCAATGGCAGTCAACTCACCACCGTGAAGACACCGTGATAAGTCGATCTAAGTACATCTACTTCAGCTACACTATTCCCATAGCTGACGGTGCACATCTTAGATAGACACATCCCCAGTGTAGGCCAGTGGTATTCAACTGTACACGCTGCCTGCAAGTAAGCATTGGCAGATAACAGGACTGCCACTGTAAGTTGATACAGTTGACCAAAGAGGTTAGAAGGCCTCGGGGCGGGGGGTGGGGGGGGGAGGGGGAGAAGAGAAATCTAGAGAGAAACAACCTGTTTAATGGGAACGTGTCTTGAAGTCAAGATCTGGTCAAGAGCATGGGGAGATGGGGAGGGAAGATCTTAGAACACACCCTTTTTTCTTAACAATGGACATGAAAGCCATTTTGAGGGAAGGTTTGCACTCTCAGATATAGGCCATATGGTTACTCCTGGGGGAATGCCGCACCAATTAAAAATTCAGCAAATTTTTCATGTGTGTTAAAACAGCACAATAAAATCCCATTCGTTTCAATTAGTTTGGTAATTTATTTCAAAATACTGGTCAGAAGCATGGTCTGTAACAATACAGTCAACAATAGCTTGAAGAAATGTAACCCCATTGCGCCCGGGGCTGACAAGCAGAGCCCCACCACACCCGGACCTGGAATTTGTAATTTCCACCAAAGGAGCATTTTAATGGAAACCACAAATTCATCAGGAAAAAACAGAATACTGCAGGGAACATTAATTCTGTGCAAATTCTGCATTGGTCAGCCACACAGAATTCTCCCAGAAGTAAAAGTGTATGCTGAAAGGACTTCCAGGGGACTCACCCACTAATAACAGATTGAGGGTGGCATCATAGAGAAACTGTGTGTCACCCCAGAAATCACCTGGTCTTACCAGCCACTAGTGGAGATATACTGGGGGTGAGAGAGAGAGAGAGAGGTTCCCAGGAGGTAAGGAAAGTCCCAAAGGTCATTCACAGATGCTGGAGATGAAGCTGGCACTGGGATGCACATGAAGAAGTGTAGTCACCACTGGGAGGGGAGTGGTCCAAGTATCTCTGGAATCACTCCAATGGCAGAGATTAACTAAGGATCTCACCCGAAAAGTAAGGGCAGGAGATCTAAAGAGCAATTCAATTGATCGTGGCATAAGACGTTTGTGGTTGGCGTGGAAGGGAGCCAGGATCAGATCGAGAGGGGCAGGGTGCCTCACAGATAGAAGCCTTCCCGGGTCACTCACTGATGGCGGAGATGAATGTGGGGGTCGGTGCCCCAGTCACTCCCTAACAGGCGAGTGGGGCAGGGCACAGGGAAGCCCCACTCACACACCACAGGCAGAGAAGAGGAGGGAGGAAGGAGAATATAGTCCCGTGTCCTCCCCCTCCCCCCCAAGGAGAGAACCAGGACCAGCAGGCAGGGCCCCCGTCACTCCCCGACGGCGGGGGGAGGGGGTCGCCCCCGTCACTCACCGATGGTGGAGATGAAGGTGGTGTTGAAGGCATCGTCGGAGAAGCGGAACAGCACGCAGGTCTTGCCGACCCCGGAGTCCCCGATCAGCAGCAGCTTGAAGAGCAGGTCGTACGTTTTCTTCGCCATGGGGAGCGCGGCCGCCGCCCGCTGCGGGCTCCCCCGTCCCTGCCCGGGCCGCTCTCACTCAGGGGCCCCGCGGGCCTGTGCAGCTGGGAGCCGGGGCTACCCGGCAGGGCGGCGGCCCGGCGGCTGGCGGGGGAAGGGGCGGCACAAAATGGCTTCCCTGGCGGGGCTGCCCCTGCCCTGCGCGGCCGGCGGGGGACGGACGCGCCTTTCGCTCTCCGGCGGCGGCTCCCGCGCTGCTCACTGGGGCGCTGCTCCGACGGCGGCCCCCGGCCTCATTCCCTCCGCGCCCGGCTCCGGCGCCCGCTGACTCCCGGACCCAGGAAGGCGGCGGCAGCGGCGACTCCCCGTCTCCTCAGGCTGCGCGCGCCGCTCGTTAAACGCACAGGCCGCGAGGCGAGGGGCAGGGCGACGTGCGCGCGGCGGGCGTATGCGGGGCCGACGCAAAGCCAAGGACGCGGAGGGGCGGGGCCCCTCTGCGCGTGCCCGCCAGAGCCGGGAAAGAAAGCGGCGCGCGCCGCCGCCGGACACATAGGGCGAGGTGACGCAAGCGCTTTCTTTGTCGGCGTGGGAAACGGGGCCGCGCGCGTTCGCGGAGGCAAGGGGCGGAGCCTTGGGCGAGGCCGCACCACCCCTTCTTTCCCTCACCGTGCCCCCACCCCACACACACACACACCCCGCTTCCGCCGCACACAGCGGGCGTGGCGCGAGGAAGTCCCGCCCCCTGGGGCCTCTGATTGGCCTTCGCAGCAAAGAAGTCGGAGCTGATTGGCGCGATTCGGGTAATCCATCGTAGAGGGGCGCCGGTTGCGCGAGACCAGGGCAAGGATGGTGTCAGCGCGGCGCAGGCGCGGAGAGGCCTGAGGGCGGCCGTCCCCTCCCCCAGCCTGAGGGACTGAGGGAGGCCCGGCTCCCCCTGCGGCCCGCCCTTTGCTCTGCCGCTCCTGGGCCCCGCCCCCACCCTTCTCCCCTCAGCGAGCCCGGCCTGGGTCTGGTGGCGCGTAGCCGACCCTGCCCTGTGGCGGCCCGGGCCTGGACTGTCCCAGAACGGGCCGACTTTGAGATTAACCCCGAGACTCCTCAGGGCCGGGTCACATAGGGCAGGGGAGCCGCTGGGTTCCACCATGATCGCCCCGTCGGGCTTGTGCTGCCCAAGCCCGGGTGAAAAGTACCGGCCCGGGCTCGAGCCGGCGATGGGTCCGGATTGTGACCAGGTTCATCAAGACACGTACAAGCAGAAATCAGTCCTGGTCGAAACTGGTTCACAGCCAACGGTGACCGGCCCAATGGAACGTATCCAAAATTGATCCTCGGCCAGATCTTTTCAAAAAACATCCACTCTTTATTTCAAAATGGCCCGTGATGGGGAATCCAGCCCAGCCCTTGGTAAATTGTTCCAGTGGCTAATTACCCTCACTGTTAAAAGTGTAGGTCTTATTTCCAGAAAACCATTGTGCAAAGCACCCGATAGACTTCAAGGCCTGATCGTGAAATTGCACAAGTACAGTAGCACCTCCGAGTTAGGAACACCAGAATTACCAAGTGACTGGTCAACTACACATCTTATTTGGAACCAGAAGTATGCAATCAGGTAGCAGCAGAGGCCAAAAAAAAGGCAAATACAGTACAGTACTGTGTTAAATGTAAAGTATTAGGGGGAAAAAGGAGAAAGTAAAAATATTGGCAAGGTAAGGAAGCTTTCTGAGCTTGTTTCTTTTAAGATGGTTAAAAACAGCATTTTTCTTCTGCATAGTAAAGTTTGAAAGCTGTATTAAGTCAGTGTTCAGTTATAAACTTCTGAAAGAACAACCATAACATATTGTTCAGTTACCAACATTTCAGTTACAAACAGCCTCCATTCCTGAAGTGTTTGTAATTCTGAAGTTCTGTTGTACTTGTTAAATAAGATACATAGTTCAGAGAGGGAGTTTCTTATTACAACAGACATGTTTTTAAGAGTTTCCATAAATAGTGAAAGTCAGCACTGCAGGAATGGGAGTTTGAAGGAATTCTGACACAAGTACTGCCAATTTCTGAAACTAAATTTGACAAGCGCTGAGAAGAAGCACAAATGACGCAACCTCACACCAGCTTGATGGATGGCCAACCGAAAGAGCCCACGTTCCTCCAGCATAAAAACATACCATGACTACGATTATAAACTGCTGCATATGATGAGATTCTGTACAAAGGACATTGCCTCATAACAATACCAATTACAAGGGCAGAATAGATAAGCATAATCCACAGTGCTCATCTGGATTCTGCAAAGTATAAATCCAGAGTCCAAGATGTTCTATTCTGACCACTGAAGTGTGGAATCTACAATAAATACAGAATACAGAACCTGATCATCCATGGCTGGAATTATGAGATTGGCTTAAAATTGTGATAGTTGAAAAATAATAAAGGTGGGGTTCCTTTTGTGAGATGTCCCAGGACATAAACAGCTGAAAGGCATTTTCCAGGGCATGGCAAAACAAGACTGTGAGATCTCCATCTGCTCCCTACCTGACGAAGTGGATGGCCTAATGAATGACAATCTGCATCTTGCCTACAGAGCTATCATGCACCTGACAGGACCCTTAAACAGGTTTCTAACATCCTCATGCTTTTAAAATCTCTCCAGACCTTGTCTGTCGAGCAGGGAGCGCCATCTGATTACAGAATAGCATGCTGAACAACAGACCTGCTGACAACTGTGTAGAGCTATGTGACCTGGCAAACCACATGGCTGTAGATCCAGGGATGAACACTGATCCTTTGTCACTTGAGGAAGTATGAAAAACCATCTAAAAGTGACGTAATGGATGTGCTGCTGGACCTGATGGTATTCCACCTGAGGTGCTCAAAGAAATGTGTGGCACTGGTAAACATCAGCCTGCATCAACTGTTCTTAAAAGTGTGGGCATCAAAGTGCCAGCAGAATGGAAAGGTGGCATCATAATGTCCCTGTACAATGGCAGAGGATCTCACAGTGAGTGTGCCAACCCCAGATCAGTCTCGTTGATCCCTGAAAAGGTCTTTGGTCACATAGAAAAGGAAAGGAAATAAATGCCACTGCATATGCATCCTCATTACATTTCCACTTAACTGGCCCAGTACAGGGAGCATGTAAGCATTGCTTGCTGCAATATTCTTAGAGCACCCTTGTCTTTCTGCACCTCTCCTGCTAGGATAACAGCTCCATAGCAACACTGCACACCAGTTTGCAGAAGACAAATTAATCCATAGGTATGGCTATAGATTCAGATGCAGTACTCCAGTTTTTTCTGTTTGGAACTTAAAAATCAAGTTATTCCCAAGATTTAGTAATGTGTTTTGAGATCCATTTGAATGGAAGATGCTCTATAAATGCAAGGTGGTTTTAATTTCTGAGTAAGGTAGAAACTGAAGGAAGTGATGAAAGACAGGATGGAGACCAATTTAAAAACAAAAGAATGGGGGCCTGCACTGTCTTTCTGTCTTCATAAATATTTTTGTATGTTTTGCCCTTGTTTCTCCACCCTTTTCAACAATCCCAAGACCTTTATTCTGGTTCCATGGCAACCCTAAAAGTTGTCAAATGCTACCAGTCTTTTACAAGAAGGACATTTTATCAATGACATCATAAGCCAGCACTTGGATGATGCAAGAACACCCATTGCAAACTTCAATATGATTTTAGCCTTATTCTTTTTATTTGGAAAACACTTTCTGCAGCAACCTTACCATGGTACGCCATCAGCTTCAAACAGACCTGGCAATGGAAATTCAATGTAATAAAAAAAAAAATTCGTATATTTGAATGTTGACCCAGAATTTGCAACAAACACAGTAAAGCCTATATTCCTTGGAAATAGAGGGATACTATCTAATTTAGTTTGCTCTGTAGATACCCTGGTGATGTTCTTATGTGAGAGGTGCTAAGTGCTGATTTAATAGTTTAAATTGAAGTAAAAGTAGGATTGCCAGTCAAATAGAGGCAGGAAGGGCCCACCAAAGGTCATTCAGTGTCCAACTGGAGTTTGACAATGGGTCTCAGTTTTCTAGGCCCATATTTCTGCACAGTCATTGCACTATGGTTTCTGAAGAGGAAGTTCCTAACGCAGATGGTTCAGCAAAGCTCTCCCTGGTGGCACGCATCTTGTTGGGACATGTTTGAGGAGTTTTCTGTGCTCTGTATCTAACAACTCAGAAATCTCTAGGTTGGATGACAAGAGCAGACTGGAAGAATAACATGGATTCTTCTCATGGATTGGATACTTCAGGATCTTCATGTTCCCATGTATCTTGATAACTAGATATATCTGTGTGGTCTTCCTCATTCAAGCACATTCAGATGCTTTATCTGCAGATGAAAATCTCTGCCCCAATTCCAGCATTGCTTATGGTAATATCAGTTCATGTTACCACAAGCTGCCTGCAAGTGGAGGAAGAAGCTTAGCATTGTTATCATTAGTGCTTTGCTGAGCCAGTCACTGCCTTGTTTTCTAATGTTTTCACCATGGAGGAAGAGTGAACTAGTGATTAGAGCAAGAGACTGAGAAACACTACTTCTAACCCTGCCTCTAAGTGCTGGGCAAGGGCTGCTATCAAATGGGTGCTTCCCTACTTCACAGAGATAGTGTGAGGCTTAATTAGTTATTGTTTGTAAAGCACTTTGAAGTCCTTAGATGAAAGGATCTGTATAAGTGCATATTAATTATAATTGATTATTAATAGTTACCTGAAAATAGGGTGCTAAACTTTAACCCTAGAACTATGTAGTAAAACTAAAGATTGTCTTAGTGTGCCTGGAATAACTAGCATTGAAGGAATGGTAGGTGCTGGAGATGCTGATGACAAAAAGAATCAAGACCTGGCAATGGCCTAAACTTCATTCAATAATGAAAGCAGCTTGGGGAGGGAGGGAAAGTGGGGAATTCATCTTAAACTCCCTGTTTGTCATGCTTTTAAAAATTGCATTCTGCCTCTTTAAATTGCATCTTGCTGGTAGACTGAATTAAATCCTGTAATCTCTTTGAGCAGTGATGCTGATCTAGTTTCCTTGCAGACATTGCTCACATCTGCATTGAAACCCAGATCCAAGATGAATGCCAGGAGCTTCCCATCTGCTGTTACATAGCCTGCCTTGTGCTTTATCCCCAACCACAAGAGAAGCAGAGTGAGGAGAGAAGCAATAGAGTGCCTTCCAGCTGCAGTTGCTTCACATTGTCTCTTGCCAAGGGTTACACTGGTAAGATTAACTGGACTGTGGAATTAGAACAACGGGGAAGGTTATCAGCAGGAAGGTTGACTACTGACTCACTTACTCCCAGTGATGGATTGGTGTTCATGGAGTGTAGGGAAGGACCATTAGATTGCTTTTATATTCTGAAGCCTCAGTGGTTACATTCCACAGGTAGGGAAGTAGCCACATAAGAATGCACAGAGGGATTGTAATTTACCCAAGGTCACAGAGGAAGACAGTGATAGAGCCAGAAGTAGAAACCTCAGTTGCTGACTCTCTCTCTCTCTATATATATGTGTGTGTGTTTGTCACACACATCCCAAGAGGGCCAAATTGAGCCCTGCCAGAAGCAGAAGTAGCGTCCATTGATTTCAGTGGGAGCTGTACCCATTTTATGCCCAAATTGACATACCATGACTTCACTTTGTCACGCTCATTTTGCATGCCCAGTGAATACCAAATCAATGCAAGTCACACTGCTAAACCAATTAAATCCACATTCATTTGACAGACCCTGACAATCTACACCATCATTTATCTCCCTAGTGACTTTGGCCCAGAAGTTTTTAAATTGGAACTAATTAGACTGATCAAATGTTTTTAAAAGTTTCCATCTTCCTGTGAAAGAACTGTTCCAGACACCTATAGAATAAGAAACACTAAAGGGCCTACAGGTAAAACTGCATAATGCACAAAGTCTACAAGATTGGCAATAAAAAGAGACACCACAAACAGTGTCATTCATCATGCCATTTTAAGCCTTGTAGATCATTTTGACAGTGGGTGGTTTTCTCTAATTATATATCCGTGGGTGGTTAAGAAGTTGAAGCTCTGTGCTCCAACAGAGTTGGCTTCCTACTAAAAGACATCATCTAATTATAGGAAATCAACTGCCTGCAGATGGATCCATCATAAAACCCAGGTTCTAGTTTAATCTGCATTATTATTAAATGGGGCTGAGTTTCTCTTGCTGATACCTCTACTCAGGATGGAGAGATAACTTTGTTTCAGTGATAAGAAATTTCCTCTGGGCACCATTGAATGTTGTGTTCTAGAGAGGACCACTACATTCTCCCTCCAGAGCCTTGCTGTTTGTTTAGCTAGCAGAGTCAGATTTGTGTTAGTGAGCATACACCAGACAGTTCAGAATCTATAAATGCTGAGAACATCACAACAAAAGGAGCCCCTGAAAGAGACCTCCTAGAGCAGAACCACCCAGACTTTGTTCAGCCGGAGGTATTATATAGACAACTTGTCAGAAACTTTAGGGCCATAGCTAATTTGCAGGTAACGGTACTAATTGTGGCTGTCCTGTTCTTTAACATGAAGGTGTGGCTTGCAGGATCTACAGATTCCAGCAGGGAATGTTCTATCTTGATCTAAGTAGCCAGATGGAGCTCCAGAATGGCTAAGACCTTGACACACGTTTCCCTCACCTCAGCCTGCTTTTGTCTCATCCACCTGTTATGTCTTGTCTTCTAGAACTAAGTTCTTTGGAGCTGGAACTGTCATTTACTGTATGTTTGTATAGCACTCAGCGAAGTGAGGCTTTGACGTTATTAACGGTGTTTGTTAATGTTAGAATACATGCTCATGGCGACTGTTTGACATAGCAGGACTTCCAGACAACACAGCGGTAAATTCACAAATATATATCAGTGCCCTGTCTATACTAGTGCTTCACTGTTGATAGGACGTATTCAGAAAGAGCTCAATGTAAACTAAGGCCATTGTTTTTGCACAAAACCCCATTACAGGAGAAACCAAAGAGGGAAACATTTAAACTTGAATTGGACTGTTGGTATTTAGTAGCTATCTGCCCCGCTGTGGTCTCAGTGTGTCTCTGGGGATTTCTGAAGAACACGAATCCCATCTTCAAAAGGAATCGTAAAACCTTCAAGAGTTTAAAGTCACTCTCATAACACAGGAGAGTCTTGCTGTCTCATAAACAGTGCAAAGTAGAATAAGCTTTTCTTGGACTTTTCTACAAGCAGATCCCAAAATGTTTTGTACTAAGCAGTCAGGGTTTATCTTGTGCCGGTTTTAGAGGTGTGTTTTGTTAGAAGGTGTTAGGTGGTATGTTCTAACTAACATGCTAAAACTCGAGTGTGGTTTTTAACTTGTCAGCTCAACTCTTAGCACGTTAAAGCCTAAATTAGAGTTTTTGAATATTAGTTAGAAGATGCTAGCTAACACCTGCTAACGAGGCACCTTTAAATCCGAGTCAAGATAAATCCACAGAGAAATGCTAAATTATTAAAGCATGTTGCAGATCAGTTTGAATGAGTGGCCCAGTGCTGTGTCCAAGGTGCAGGTTCTATGAGCATTCCAGCCACGCAGTGAGAGTAGGATATTGGACTGGAGAACCAAGAGGAATGGTGCCCTAAAGGTGCCTGTTTTCCCCACATTTCTCTCATCTGCTCATGGTGAAATCAGAGTGTAGACACTGACCGAATGCTGGCCTCTTCTCTCCAGCTGCGGCCTGATTTCAGAGCAGCTGAGTAAGCTGGCAGCCCACCTCTGTACAGATTGAGGCTTCACCGAGTTAACACAGCATGGGGGTTATATTGGATCTGCTGCTGTGCGCTCATCCAGCGACTTATTCTCCCTTCTGAGGGCAGGCCAATGGGGTTGTCTTTGTCAAGGAGCATGCCAGCCACTAGTACTCTAGTCAGGAATCCTATCCGTTAATCAAATCTTGTCTGAAAAACGCCCAAGTCACATGATGATACCGATCGGCCTGTTACCAGCACTGAGATCAGGTCTTCCTTTCCAGCCTATGTGATTAATCTTCTCCTGCTTTGATCCATGAATTGCATTCTTCCCATTCACAGATGGCTGATGTCATCCCTTTAAGAAAGTGAGACATCCTTGGGAGAGGGTTGCACATATTGAGACTGTGGTAATTTGATTCAGACCCCAAATGTAGATTTTTATTAAGAGCTTTTTTGACTCTAGTCTGAGGAGAGGGTGTCAGGACGCGGTGGGGAAGTTCAGGAAGACAGTTGCAGACAGATTGAATAGCTGGACATTAGGTGAGGAGAAGGGCGTGAGGGCTATTTCCGCTCGGACGGAAACATCTCATAACTGATCTGTTGATGCCCCCACAGGGAGGATCCTGCAAACTGTCTGGATCTGGGATCTGACACCGTTTATACGTCTGCGCCTTCATAGCTTCAGAGGAGGAATCCCACCCCCTCCCCCTCCCACAAGCTGGTTTACAACGATGATGTGAAAGGAGACAGCAGGTGAGCTACCGTACAGAATCAATCACTGATGACACATAGCTGCATGTCCTGCCCTACCCCCTCCCGGGCAGACGGCTTAGACTCACAAATCTTTTCTCTTCCACAGGGAGTGGAGGGACAATCTCTGCCAACTGCCAATAAATGCATAATCTGCACTGTGAGCCTCTTGGGGAAGGGTTCCTATCTAAATGGAAAGTATACAGGCTGGGCAGACATAGATGGAAAGATCATCCCAAACTGGCTTGACATCTAACCACACTCCGTCCCAAGCAGTGTTGAAGCATTGGGGGGAGTGTCTATTGTTTTCTGCAAAAATGAAAGCAATATCACATTTGCATGTCCCCCACATTTGCTACTTGAGGGGCCTTTCCCACTATTCCAGGACTTCTGCTTCCACTGAAAGTGCAGGTGAGGAAAAGTGCCAGGCGCCATGTTACCATAAAGATACTATCAGGTTGAGCATGGGGTGGGGACTGGCCTACAAGGAGAGAGGTAAGGAGCTAGACTTGTATAGTTTGGCTAAGCAACATGTAAGCAGAAACAGGGGCCAACATTTCAACCCAGGGGTATTATAGTCGGCGTTCTAACCATTGACACCCGTAGTCTAAAGGAGCTGCCGGTCCTTTGCCCGGGAGCACAGGAATTGCCAGACTGGACCAGACAATTGGTCAGTCTAGTCCAGTCTCCTGCCTCCAATAGTGGCCAGCACCGGATGCTGCAGCAGGAAGCCAGGGGACATCCTGATTGCTTTATGCCCTGAAAGTGCTGGTTTATTTAGTTAATATTTACTCTGATAACTCTGGGTATTCAAACAATCCATTTTGGGATCTTGCTAAGAGCACCTTTGAAAACCAGCCCGCTTTCTTTCAGATGCCTTCACAACAGTGCGCAGGCTAAATATCCGCAGGGCCTAACCCCCGAGGAAGAAGGAGAGTCACGTCTGCAGGGCGCTGGGGGAGAATTAGGAGGAATGGGAAGAATCTGAGCAAAGGGAAAATGTAAACTGAATAATAAACTACAGATCCTGATGCTCAGTCTAAGCTGAGAGGAATCCTCTCTCCTGGGACCTGGTGGAGGCCACAGGGCTTGGGTCAGTTAAGTCCCCACCGAACAAAAAATAAAACGGAAGCAGATTGTAGGGAACTATCCTGCACTGCCTTCCACTGGAGGGCTTGAGGGGAATGTGTGGATGGGACCTAGCGCTGGGAAAGCCCTATTACCTTCTGTGACTCTGTGAATAGGAATATTAAAGGGAGGAGAGAGAGAGAGAAATGAATGGAGTTTTAGCAATGGGTCTTTATTTGAGCAGGTCCATTTCCCCTCTCCCAGGGGGTTTACAAAGGAGTAGGAGATCTAGGAATAAAAAAGCTGCTTGAAGAATCGCAAACTGCCAAGCCGGGTGACTCTTGAAAGCAGCCTTGTCTCCACAGCAATGCTGGGTGCATGGTTCTGATGTATGAGTCAAGGATCCTGGAAGGAGGAAGGCCAAGCCAAGGTCAGTGGTGGACGCAGAGGCTGGTAACGTTGGGTGCTGAAGGACACGGCAGTGGGGTGCAGAGGACAGGAAGAAGTAAGAGGGAAATAAAAAGGCTGTTTAATAATTGAGCAGCTGGGACACCCAATCCAGCCTGCCTTTCCTGTGCCATCACAAACCGTCTGGGCAGCTCTGTGCTCCAAGCTGTAAAGATGACCTCGTTCTTTTCCTAGTGAGGAGCCCTGGGGCTTGCTCTCTAAGAGGCGCTGGACTGGAGTGGATAGCATGTCACCCTGACGGGGGTGGGGGACTGAAACCCAATCCCCACGGCAGGGTTGAGCCCGCTATCCGACACCTCCAGGGGCTGCTCTGCTCTTCTAGCTGGAGGAAGGGGGCTGCTGTGGCTGGAGACAGGCTGCAAAGGCCAGTCAATCAGGAAACTCCTTGGGGTGCCTGAGTGGAAGTTTTCTGCAATCGATTTCCAGTGCAGATACAGCTGCAAGCTGGCAAGGGAAGAAGAGAGACCAGAGGCGGAGCCGAAGTGTCTGTTGGGGGGGCTGCAAAATGTGCTGTGGTGACTGTAACATGAGGAAAAAAAGACAGGGAAAGAAGAGGATGGGGAAGTGCCCCCCAGAACCCACTGAAAAATAAAACGCCTGTCGCTGTTAGACACTGTAATCACTTCAGTGTCCCCTGCCCTGACGGAGCACACTGCACACTGGATAATAAAAAATAAATAATAATAAATGGAGCTATACCAATCTCCTAGAACTGGAAAGACCTTGAAGGTCATCGAGTCCAGTCCCCTGCCTACACTAGCAGGATCCGCCTGCCTACACTAGCAGGATTGAGTACTGTCCCCTGACAGATTTTTTCCCCCAGATCCCTAAATGTCCCCCTCAAGGATTGAACTCACAACCCTGGGTTTAGCAGGCCAATGCTCAAACCACTGAGCTATCCCCCACCCCCCCAAAAAAATGGAGATATACCAATCTCCTAGAACTGGAAAGACCTTGAAGGTCATCGAGTCCAGTCCCCTGCCTACACTAGCAGGATCCCCCTGCCTACACTAGCAGGATCGAGTACTGTAATAATACTCATCTTCTCCCACTTCCCAAAAGTTGTAGCATGGAGAGGCCTCACTACCCCTGCTTGGGATGGGTAGCATCAGACCCATTTTACAGATGGGAAAAATGAGTCACAGAGAAGTTAAGGGACTTGCCCAGCACCCCACAAAAAGCTAGGAACATATCTCAGGACCCTGATCTCTCCCACCTGTGCTTTGACCCTGTCCCCACATTGTTCACACTGCTTTTGTGTTATTCCCCTTCCCTCCCCCTAGGGCTGACTAGTCTATTTAGACAATATGATCTCATTCTTTTCTTGTGCTCCCCCCATCTGTCTCCACCTGGTGTCTCCCGTCTTATATTTCCATTGTCAGCTCTTTGGCGTAGGGACTGTCTTTGCGTTCTGTATCTGTCCAGCGCCTGGCAGGGTGGGGTCCGGCTGCATGACTGGCTCCTGGGGGCTACTCTTCTTTTGATTTTCACCCCCAGCTAGAGGCCCCTCATTCTCTGCATCTCCCTACACTCAGTTGTGTCGTTGCTTTTTACTGAATTCACACCTTATGAAAGGTGCCAGCTGGTTTGATCCTGGTGAAGTTGGTTGGAGACCCCAAAAGAAACATAAAGGGGAGATGGTCCCCGAAAACATAAGGAGCCACTAAATGAAAAAAAAAACGGGGCCAGGAGTGAGAGTACACGGTCAGTACCAGGGATCCGGAGCGGGAGGCCAATCAGAGAACTCCAGACAATGCCCACCGCTCCAAGGAGGAATCCAAGGAGCCGGAGGATGCTGGACAGAGGAACTCTCCAGAGAACTGAACAAACAAGTGATGGGAAATATGCCCCAGAGTCACAGAAACTGCCCCCATCTAGCAACCTCCTCCTGGGTTAAGCGATGGCCATCTCAGCCAGTGCCAGGAGTGGAGCCTGACAGGGAGATCCTGGGACTTTGCGGGACCATGGGCAGGGAGCACAGAAGTGAAAAGATAAAGGAAGAAATGCAGCCAGAACAAGAGGTTCGAGAGGGAGCAGGATTGGGGCTGGAACCTGGCATTGGGCTGGTGGGTGTGCACCGGTTGACAGACTCCTCGCACGGATCCCCAGGAGAGGGGCTGGAACCTGGCGTAGGGCTGGTGGGTGTGCACCGGTTGACAGACTCCTCGCACGGATCCCCAGGAGAGGGGCTGGAACCTGGCGTAGGGCTGGTGGGTGTGCACCGGTTGACAGACTCTTCGCACGGATCCCCAGGAGAGGGCCTGGAACCTGGCGTAGGGCTGGTGGGTGTGCACCGGTTGACAGACTCCTCGCACGGATCCCCAGGAGAGGGGCTGGAACCTGGCATTGGGCTGGTGGGTGTGCACCGGTTGACAGACTCCTCGCACGGATCCCCAGGAGAGGTACAATAGGAGCAGATGGGTCAGCTTCCAGCACTCTTCCCCATCACTTTGCAAAGCCTGGGAGACAGCGCAGTCTCCATGGCCTCCCTGCCAGCCATGGTGGTTCTGCGATGGACGTCTGTCCAGTGGTCAGCTGACGGAGACCCTCACCTCAACTCATTTCCAAAAGACCCCTCCACAGCCCCTCAAACAGGACCGACTTTCAGTGACTCCCAGCACTGTCTGCCCAGATTCTTACCATCCACTGGGCACCTCCATGATTCTCGTAATTTCACAGGGCCGGGACCCATCACTTTTAGCATTGTAGGAAGCAACTGAAGCACTGAATCACACAGTTCTCTGCAGGTTCGAACTGCTCCCCTAGAGGCAAAGGTCTCCATGCCTTTCCCAACCCCCGTCAATTCAGCAATCTGCTTCTAGCCCATTACTCGCAAGCAAACCCCATACAGTGCCAGCGTGAACTCTCAGCATTGTCACAGTGGCACCCTCCAAACTGTGGCTCCCCCAACTCCCCCACACCCACACCCCGCTTTGCACTGAATCATGAGCTGGGCTGTTGGTGCTTTGTTTTTTTTCCCTTCTCTTCTCCCAGGCAGCAAAATGAGAGATGCCCTGAAAAACAGCCTTTGTTCAAAGGAAAGTGGAGACATTTCCATTGTATTCTCCCGTCTAACAGGATAAAACATCAGCTGGCTGAACAGTCAGAAATAATAGGGCCGTACACAGAGCCTCAGCACAGCTGATTTCTTGCCTTTGGGTAGACGGGGTTATTCCTGTACCATTTGCAGGAAGTGCCAAACTCCCCAGAGATGTGAGTTCAAGGCATTAAGTTCAGATCAAGAGCTGTTTTTTGAATCACTAGGAGTTAAGCCGGTTTGGAGAAGGGGGAGGGGCTGCTGGACCGCCATCATGAGCAGAACTCTCCTACTTTCCATGGGGTTTCTGTTCCTCGTGCATCCTGGGTTCTTTGATCCAGTGACCTGCTGCCCCTCTGACTCTGGGTGTGCTGTGGAGCCCATTCCCTCTCCTCTTCCTTCCTGTTGCATCCTCGTTCTCCTCCCCTAGCCAGGTACTCACCACCCTTCCCCTGACCCGCTCACCGCTGCCTGTGTCCTGGGAGCACTTTTCGAGATGTCTCTTTTTTGAATGGCACATCAGGAAACACGACAGTGGCAGGGACCAGCAATTGCCTGCATGTGCTTGCAACACAGAGCAGCACTCCTCTGCTGCTCTTATTCAGACATTCAGAGATTTCTCAGGCCAGAAGGGACAATTGTGCTTGTCTAGTTTGATGACACAGGCCAGAGAACTTCCCTGAATTAATTCCTGCTTCAAGTCAAGTAGCTATGACTGAACTAGAGCCGAGCTTTTAAACAAACATCTAGTTTTGCTTTTAACATGGCCAGTGATGGAGAAAGCACCACAGCCCTGGGTAAGTCCTTCCAATGGTTAATTAGTCTCACTGTCAAAAATGTGCACCTTGTTTCCATTCTGCATTTGTCTAGCTTCAACTTCCAGCCATTGGATCATGCTATAAAGCATGCCACATGCTGTGTCTATAGAAAGTTCAGAACTTTTCAAGATTCATAATCCTTATGAGATGTACATATGAGTAATATTTAAAGAATAGTGTATTTATATTGAAAGTACGCTTTATGGACTTGGACTAAAAATGAGTCGCCAGGGAATAATGGATCCCAGTGATCACCCATTCAGATAGGAGGGAGTTATCAACCCGACCTGTTTAGCAGACAGTGCGATGGAAGGCTGAAATGTTTAGCCTTGCTCAATCCTGAGACTTTCAGTGGGAAAATATCACAGGCAACCGCAAACAATGGAAAACACTTGGAGGTAGAAAAGGAACAACAGACGGGATCGCCCTGTCTCTGGAGAAGGACAAGAGCCTGCTTCAAGAGAATACAGAGGCGGGAGAAGCACTCTGTATCCATACACTGAGGAGACACCTGGAGGAGCGAAGTGAAAAATTGGATTCTGGTTCCCGTGAAGCCGGGCAGCACTGCAACAGACCGAACTTTGGGGAGAAAACCTTCTTTATTAGCTAGGAGAGGGAACAGTTCATACGTGTAGACCCCGGGTTGTATTTTATTAGTTTGTATTGTAACCGTGTTTCCCTCCCTCTCTCTTGTTGTTAGTAGAATCTCTAGCTCTTCTGAGATGGACCTTCGTGTGGTTTATTGTTAGTGCTCGCAAGTGCCGGGTGGTTTACAAGAGCAGTGATTTCAGGTAAAACTGGTACACAGGGGCACACTGTCCTTGAGGGGCCCAGGGTCTGGGATTTCTGCGAGTAGCCAGTGTCAGGGCTTGATGTCACAGGGACTGGGAATAGGGGGGGCACCTACTGTTAACTTGCAAGGTGAAGACAGGGTTGGCCTAGCCCAGAGGAGAGTGACTGAGGGGCTGAAAGGCTGGTTTGGGAGTGTAGCGGGGTGAGCACCCGCTCCCAGCCAGAAAGGCTTAGAACAGCCCAGGAAGGGGTTGTGGCTGGGAGCAAACAAGCTCCCAGACTGATTGGGAGAGCAAGCTCAGCTGGGTGGCCACGCCCCAAACACACTAGCAGGCCTGTATAAAAAGGCTGAGAGGCAGGGGTCTGAGAAGAGAGTCTCCTCTGTCTGCAGAGGCAGACAGGCCTGGCTGCTGGGAGCTTGACAGGTACCTAGAGGGAAGCAGGGCTGGGGCAAGGCAGGAGGAGCTGGGGAAGCTCTGGCCTAGAAACCCCCAGGCTGCAGGGCCTAGGGGAAGGCCCGACAAGGGGTACTAGGGTTGCAGGGGGCAGCCCATGGCTATAGAGGCAGAGCAGCAGTCCAACTCCTCTTCGCTAGTGATGAGTGGCAATGATACTGCAGTCTGCCCCAGAGAACGGGGGCAAGTGGTGACTGGCAGTTGCCTAGACTGAGGCAAGGTGGGGATAGTGGGAGGAGGGTTCCCTGGGAGGGGAGACCCTAAGATCTGAGGGGGTATTGCAGGGGTGCAGCACCCAAGGGAAGGGGTCACTGGGGTCTGGGAGGGACTCTGGGCCAGAGCAGCAAGCGGGACATCGGCCTGCAGAGGGCGCTCCGGATGCTGGCGAGCTAATTTCTGGATGGAACAGCAGGAGGCGCCAAGGGGTGAGTCCCCGCCCTGCTAGAGGGGGACGCCCAGCAAGATTCCCTCCTGCTGGAGGCACACCGGGCTCCCTGAGACAGGCACCCATTGGTGCATGGTGCCTGTCTGCAGGGGATATCGCCAGGGTGCTTGCAATGTAGGGAGAAGGGGCTCTGGGTGGGACCCATCTCCCTATAGCAGCAGAAGACCCTTCGTTCCTCATGGTCCGGGGAACAGGGCTGCAGGTGTGAGTCACAGACAGGCTGTGCTGATGGGGAGTCCATTGTTAGAAGTATCCATAGCTGGGTACGGGGGACTGTGAGAGCCGGCTGGGGACTTGCCTGCTGGGGTCTCCTGAGCCGTCCAGAGACACGCCCAGCGAGTGCTGGGAAGGAAAGAGCCTGTGATTGTGACACGGCCGTTCCAGTGACGTAGGGAGGGGTCGGACTGAGGTCCTGAAGCTACACGGTCGCGATTAGGAAAGAGGTTCCATTTCAGGGCCTGCATTGGAGCTTTGTCCTTCCAGTTCCACACACAGGGATGTCTGGGTCTCACTATGTAGATAAAAAGATGGTACATAGAGAAAGGGGTTGCAGTGATTAAAACTGGGATCATCTGAGGACAGGGGGAGCCTAGACAGATGGGAACCAGATCCTGGCACAGAATGTTAACGAGGCTTGGGGGGGCGAAGGGGGAGTTATTTAAATGAGGAACTGAGGGAGCAGCACTCCCGTTAGGCAGGGATGTGACAATACAGCGGCCTCCAGGAGGGTGAGTCCAGCTGGACTGGAAGAAGGACAGGCTGAGATCACAGAGGTGGATTCCAAAAGAGGAACAAGGTATCGCCCTGGGGAGTTAAACAAGAACAGGGCTTCAGCAAAACCAGAAGCTACACTAGTCTGTAAACCGAGGTAGGAAAGTTCGAAGCAGAAAGAGCTGCACGGCCATGCCTGACAAGAGAAAGGTTCGGCACACGAGGCAACACTGAATCGTGGTGGATGGTCTAATAAATCAGTGGGATACGTGGTATCTGGTTACAAGCTGTGCAGGAGGGATGGATTAGGTCATAGACGTGGGGTGAGTAGCACCACACCTGAAAGCTTCCATGGGATCCACTCTCTGACCAGGGAGGAGCATACAGTAGAATCTAGATGGATACAAATCCTGGTGATACTAGTTGGGTTATATTCTAGCCTGTAGGTCATCAAACGGCCATTGAATGAACCACACTGAGGGAGATCAAAGAGGCAACTAAGCTGAACAAAGCAATCATTGAAGACTTCTACCCACAAATGTCACCTCAGGACAAGAGTCAGTGAAGCAACTTCCTGACGTCTTAAGTGATTTCTTCTTGGAACAGCTAGTTCTGGGCTCTGCAGGAGGAGAGCTGTTCCCAGCACAGTCCTGTGCAGAGCAAAGAGCTGGCGCAAGTGAGAACTGCAGTTGAGCCACCAGCAGTGACCACAGCGTAGTCATTTCATCACGCTCTGAGGAATTGTACCCGAAACGAGCAGTGACACGAATATTAGGTAAGCGTGGGGGCCCTAAGGGAAGAGGAAGCTCGTCCGATACGGCCTAATGTCAATGGAAGAGAGGAACCTAAAATCCTTGGGCTCAGCCTGGGGTGTGTAAGTGACACTGTGTTTCCGACGCCATGCTCACCCCAGAACGGAAGAGGAAGCAGGAAGGGGAAAATTCGCTGCCAAGTGTCGTGTGGCTGAGCCAGAGTTATCCGGAGACGCGGTCCGAGCGAGGCCAGGGGGGAGAAGTGTAACAACTGCAGGGGGAGCGGGACTTTTGAGGGACTTTGAAGAGCAAAAAAGTCAGAGGTTCTTCAAAACCAAACAAGCATCGCCGGGACGGGCAGGCTGGGAGAGCCGCGGGGTCGGCTGGATCCGCTCGGCCCAGGGAGCGGTGGCGGTGGATAAGGACACTGCCAAGTTAGATCACCCCTTGGCAGGATATTTTGCTACCAAAGGGGCGTGTGGGACATTGATCCCTGCCCTGCTCTTTCCAGGTAAAAGGACCAGGCTCCTGGCACTCCCCCTTTAATGTGTCACCCCGGGGCAGCCCCCTCCAGCACCTGAGCCCTGGGGCTGCCATTGGCCGAGTGAACGGCTACCAAGCTCCTATGGCGGGATATCTAGACCAAATTGTACCTTTTGCCCTCAGATCCTTCCTGGGGGCCCCGGGGTGTAACTCACACTCCTCCCAGAGTGTAACCCACACTCCTCCCAGAGTGTAACCCACACTCCTCCCGGGGTGTAACCCACACTCCTCCCAGAGTGTAACCCACACTCCTCCCGGGGTGGTCTCTAAGCCGTGTTGTGGCAGCGAGGGAGAGATGAACGAGTCGCCGGGTGGCATTTAGCTTGGGCAGTAGAGGCTCATGCACTTCGCTCCAGAGGTCCCGGGGGTTTGATTCCGACCAGGGGCTGTTGGTGTTACCGTGGAAACGAGCTCAGCAGCACTGTCTCTCCCCCTTTCCAATGGCTCCTCCCGGGACTCAGCAAATGGGGGGGGGGGGGAATGCACCAGTGTGTGGTGGGGGAGGGGAAGCCTTGTCTGTGCATCCTCCTCCCCCCCCTTTACTCCCATAGGAAAACCCCACTCAGCCACTGCTGCCTGAGCTCCCTTGGAGCCACGTTGCCATGGGTGGGGGCACGCAGGGGGCTGTGAGCCCCTCCACAGGCACAGAGCCCCACAATTCACATGGCGCTAAGGGGACCGGATGGTTTTAGAAGCAAAACTTCCTCCCCTGGCCCTAGCGGGCAGCCCCTGTGAGCCAGGAGAGCGGCTTTCTGCCAGCACTGAACAAGGAGCTCTGCTTGAATAAGGACGCGGGATGAGCCCTGAACCTGCTCTGTTTCTCTGCAGAGCTTCTGTCTAGAGCCTTTCCCCCGCCGCTGCACACACAGAGGGCCATGTGCGGCAGCCCAGCCCTCCTGCTCTGGGGACACCCATCCCTGGGAGCGTGGCTTGCTTGCCGTTCTCGCTGCTATTCCAGGGTGGCCTTGGTGCCAGTGGCAGGGAAGGGCTGATAACGCGGGCAGGGCGTGGAGACCGCAGGCCTGGCAACACCCTCTGCTCAGCCAGGCTGGATCTCCCTGTCCTAGGGGGGGTCAGCAGGGCCTGTGCGTGGGACGGGAACAAGCCCCCTTCGAGGACTGGGCTTGTGCCCTCGCCTGGCCTGGGCCCAGGACTCTAGCGGGGAAGCTGCCCATCTCCTAGCTCTGGGCTTTTACCCCTGGGCTGATGACAACAGCCCAGATTCCCCCTCCCTCCCCCACAGCCCCAGGAGACAGATCAGGACTTCTACAGACAAGCAGGCTGGCCTTGTGGCTAGGGCATAGGACGGAGCCCCGGGTTCCAGTCCCAGCTGTCGCTTTCGGCAGCTCAGCCTCCCAGCTGTAAGAGGGGTGATCGGCCCTGCCGTGCTGACCGGGGCCGGGGGACTGGCTCGCGCGCTCTGCCCAGCCCTTGGCAACGCTGCTGCACAAAGAACGCCCGTTTTCCGTGGACACAGTGAGGCAAAGCAGGGGGTGAGCGGGGTCAGATGTCGGCCGGCTCTGGCTCCCAAGCTCCTGCTGGGGCCATTGGACTCGCCGGCTCATCCCTTACAGGGGATTTTCGGTGCATGAGACTCTCTAACCCTAGACACTAGGAGTGGGTCTCGCCTGGTCCGTCCCCAGTGGGGCAGAATCACCCCTGACTTATCCTCCCGGGCCTTCAGCCAGCTAGGTTTGAAGCTGCACACCGGGGGCTCTCCCCTCTTCCCAGGAGAGACTGTTCCACAGCCCCGTAGACAGGCCTGCCCCCCTGTATATAAAGGGGAGAGTAGTGGGCCCTTGGCCCCCCGTCTCGCACTCAGGCCAGGTTTAACCCTAGATGGGACCAATCCAGGGGCCACCTTGCGCCATCTCAGAGCCCTGCGCTGTGCAACAGGCTGGCCAGACCGGTTCAGCTAGAGCAAGGAGTGGCTCAGCGGGAGCTGGAAGGCTCTGGGGCTAGGAACAGCATGTGCAGGCAAGCTCCCCTCCCCCTGCCCTGGTCTGCCCTGCTGGTGCTTCCTCTCTCCTCCAGGACACAGGAGCGAGCTCTGTTGGCCCTGGGCATCTCTGCTGACTCTGCCAACGGCCCCAGCTGACCTGGTGTTTGTGGGACACGGACCCACTGACTGATTTAACAACCTGTCCTACACCCCCGACCCACAGTGACCCATGCGTGCTCCTGCCCCGTTCCTGAGCCTCAGGCCCCCTGCAATGCAATGCTGGAGTAGCCCTGCCCACTTGGGGCTGAGAGCAGATGGACAGAAGCCCCAAACCGGCCCCTGCAGCTGCGAAAGCTGACGTGGAGCTTCCCACCGGCCTGGGAATCATGTTGGCTCCCTCCCAGGACCAAGCCTCTTGGTGAGTCAGGTCCCCACCCCGCCCTGTGAGTCAGGGCTATATAATTCAGCAACCTGCAGCGACCGAACGCACCCGATTCTGCAGTCCTAGCACATTTCCCTGCACCGGAGTCTGCTTTGGCAATGGGGTGAGCGAAGCCCTGCCATGCCCCCGCTCAGCAGCCGCCAGCTCCCAAGGCGTGTGAAGTAATGAGCGGTTACAGAACGGGGCGAGGCCAAGCAGCCGCCCTGAGCTTGGACCCCCCTGGGGGTGACCATATCCCTCCAACAACCACTGATGCTGTGGAGTGAGTCCAGGAGTTCCCAGGGCTAAATTCTTAGAGCTGAGTCAATGAAAATGACACCGGGGAGCTGGAGGCAAGATTGTGCTCTTCGAACAATGCTGAGGCCTCAGATAGAGAACCCCAGCTCAGTCCTGACTAGCCTTGATGAGTGAATGGAGAGGAGAAAGCTGGGATCTGCTGGAGAATGATTCACCAGCAGAAGAGAAGAAATCCATCAAATACATTGTTCTGATTGCACCTCCTTGGGATGAAGTCAATAACATCTCCCGCTGACATGTGGGGAAACTGAGGCACGGGACGGCAAACGGACTCTCCCCCAGTCACAACCAGAGGTGAGTTAGAAGTCTAGAGTTCCTGGCTCCCAGTCCTGTGCTCAGGCCACTCCTGACTCCAAAGCCAAACCCCAGTGAAAGGATCCCTATTGACTTCAGGGAGCTGTGGAGTGGGGCCAGGGTGAGGAATTTAGGCCTGACTGCTTCGTGGATGCAGCTGGGGGGTGAATGGAGAAGGGGGCGTGTTAAGGTTCTGTGACGCAGGACGGGATAGACGTCCTGCATGGAGCAAACCCTGTGGCACCCGGCAGGTTGGTTGGGGGCATATGGCCAGTGGGGCTGCTGGCATCCAGGCCTGCCCAGGTCTGCAGGAGAAAACGAGCGGAGAGGAGCTTGGCATCTGCCCTTGGGAAGCAGAGAGGAGCAGGGACAGAGCCCTCCACGTTCTCAGCACAGAGCCATCGTCTGACACAATCCGCAGAGCAGAACCCAGCAGCTTCGGCTGGATGGCCCAGGGAGCTGCGGTGGCGTTTAGCCTGACATCAATCCGCAGCAAGGATGCCCCATCTCAGCCTCTCCGAAATACCAGGCCACAAGCGGGCAGACACGCACTGCTCCTTCCCTGGGTAACGACGCCCCCTGGGGAAGGTGGGTGATCCCCGGGGGTTATTGCCATCGAGTATTTCCGCTGTTCCACGCGCTCAGTGGCTCACGGGCCGCGCACGGCACTTCTGCAGCTAGCAGGGTCACCGAACGCCACGGAAAGGACCCAGCAGACGCTATCGGTGGGAAAGAAAACACTCGTCTCAGCCGATCAACGGGGGTTGCCAGAACCAGAGCTCGTCTAGCAAAAAAAAAGAAAGAAAAAAGCCTTGAATTGGCTTTTCTCCATCCCTGACCATGTTGAAATCAAGATTGCAGAGTAACAGGGTCCTTTTTGGGCTGGATTGCCTAGTGGTTAGCGTCCACTCAGTAATGGGACAGTGGCAGGGGAGCCCAGCTCCACCAGACTCCAACCCGGGGCCCTAGGAGGGTCGGCAGCCTTAGACCTCTGGGGGAAGGACCCTCTGAGTTTCCCCCCATGGGTCACTTCCTCCCGCTGCTTCCCTCAAGGTCTGGCCCCAGCCAAGGGACCGAACTGTCAGCCCCAGCTGCAGTCTTGGTACTTCCGGGCGGCGACTCTCGCCCGCAGGGTCAGTCCGGACTTCTCCCCAGCAGTGGGGCAAGTGGAATCCATTTCTTACCAGTCCAGGGGAGGCCCACAGGGGGCACGTGACTTCCTCACCAGCCCCTCCGCGTGACTGCTCCCCGCCCTCAGCCCAGGGCCCCCATGCTCTCCCCATGATCCAACCCCCCTTACCTGGGGAGGGGGAGGGGCTCGGTCCTCCTCTCGCTGCACCTTCGGAACCACAGCGGGGAAAGGAGCAAGACGTGGGGCCACTGGGCAGCCCCACACCCGCAGCTCCTCCAGTGCAGCTGTACTCGCCCCCAACCTGTTCTCCGGGGCGGCCGTGCCCGCCTCCAGCCCCATCCCCCTGCGCGGCCATGCCCGGCTCCAGCCCCATCCCCCGGCACTGCCATGCCCGCCTCCAGCCCCATCCCCCTGCGCGGCCGTGCCCGCCTCCAGCCCCATCCCCCTGCGCGGCCGTGCCCGGCTCCAGCCCCATCCCCCGGCACTGCCATGCCCGCCTCCAGCCCCATCCCCCTGCGCGGCCATGCCCGCCTCCAGCCCCATCCCCCTGCGCGGCCGTGCCCGCCTCCAGCCCCATCCCCCTGCGCGGCCGTGCCCGCCTCCAGCCCCATCCCCCTGCGCGGCCGTGCCCGGCTCCAGCCCCATCCCCCGGCACTGCCGTGCCCGCCTCCAGCCCCATCCCCCGGCACTGCCGTTCCCGCCTCCATCCCCATCCCCCGGCACTGCCGTGCCCGCCTCCATCCCCATCCCCCGGCACTGCCGTGCCCGCCTCCAGCCCCATCCCCCTGCGCGGCCGTGCCCGCCTCCAGCCCCATCCCCCTGCGCGGCCGTGCCCGGCTCCAGCCCCATCTCCCTGCGCGGCCGTGCCCGCCTCCAGCCCCATCCCCCGGCACTGCCGTGCCCGCCTCCAGCCCCATCCCCCGGCACTGCCGTGCCCGCCTCCATCCCCATCCCCCGGCACTGCCGTGCCCGCCTCCAGCCCCATCCCCCTGCGCGGCCGTGCCCGGCTCCAGCCCCATCTCCCTGCGCGGCCGTGCCCGCCTCCAGCCCCATCCCCCGGCACTGCCGTGCCCGCCTCCAGCCCCATCCCCCGGCACTGCCGTGCCCGCCTCCAGCCCCATCCCCCGGCACTGCCGTGCCCGCCTCCAGCCCCATCCCCCTGCGCGGCCGTGCCCACCTCCAGCCCCATCCCCCTGCGTGGCCGTGCCCGGCTCCAGCCCCATCCCCCTGCCCACCTCCAGCCCCATCCCCCGGCACTGCCGTGCCTGCCTCCAGCCCCATCCACCGGCAGTACCGTGCCCGCCTCCAGCCCCATCCCCCGGCACTGCCGTGCCCGCCTCCAGCCCCATCCCCCGGCACTGCCGTGCCCGCCTCCAGCCCCATCCCCCGGCACTACCGTGCCCGCCTCCAGCCCCATCCCCCGGCACTGCCATGCCCGCCTCCAGCCCCATCCCCCGGCACTGCCGTGCCCGCCTCCAGCCCCATCCCCCGGCACTACCGTGCCCGGCTCCAGCCCCATCCCCCTGCGTGGCCGTGCCCGGCTCCAGCCCCATCCCCCTGCCCACCTCCAGCCCCATCCCCCGGCACTGCCGTGCCTGCCTCCAGCCCCATCCCCCGGCAGTACCGTGCCCGCCTCCAGCCCCATCCCCCTGCGCGGCCGTGCCCACCTCCAGCCCCATCCCCCGGCACTGCCATGCCCGCCTCCAGCCCCATCCCCCTGCGCGGCCGTGCACGGCTCCAGCCCCATCCCCCTGCCCACCTCCAGCCCCATCCCCCGGCACTGCCGTGCCCGCCTCCAGCCCCATCCCCCGGCACTGCCGTGCCCGCCTCCAGCCCCATCCCCCTGCGCGGCCGTGCCCGGCTCCAGCCCCATCCCCCTGCCCGCCTCCAGCCCCATCCCCCGGCACTGCCGTGCCCGCCTCCAGCCCCATCCCCCGGTGCGGCCGTGCCCGCCTCCAGCCCCATCCCCCGGCACGGCTGGCTGCTGTACAGAGGGAGGAGACTTGCTGAGGGTGCATCTGCGCCATCCTCCAGAATGATCATTAATGAAGATATTGAACAAAAACGGCTCCCGGACCGACCCTTGGGGCTCCGCTCGATACCGGCTCCAGGACCGACCCTTGGGGCTCCGCCCGATACCGGCTCCAGGACCGACCCTTGGGGCGCTCCGCCCGATACCGGCTCCAGAACCGACCCCTGGGGCGCTCCGCCCGATACCGGCTCCCGGACCGACCCTTGGGGCTCCGCCCGATACCGGCTCCCGGACCGACCCTTGGGGCTCCGCCCGATACCGGCTCCCAGACCGACCCTTGGGGCTCCGCCCGATACCGGCTCCAGGACCGACCCTTGGGGCGCTCCGCCCGATACCGGCTCCAGAACCGACCCCTGGGGCGCTCCGCCCGATACCGGCTCCCGGACCGACCCTTGGGGCTCCGCCCGATACCGGCTCCCAGACCGACCCTTGGGGCTCCGCCCGATACCGGCTCCCGGACCGACCCTTGGGGCATTCCGCCCGATACCGGCTCCAGAACCGACCCCTGGGGCGCTCCGCCCGATACCGGCTCCCGGACCGACCCTTGGGGCTCCGCCCGATACCGGCTCCCGGACCGACCCTTGGGGCACTCCGCCCGATACCGGCTCCAGGACCGACCCTTGGGGCTCCGCCCAATACCGGCTCCCAGACCGACCCTTGGGGCACTCCGCCCGATATCGGCTCCCGGACCGACCCTTGGGGCTCCGCCCGATACCGGCTCCCGGACCGACCCCTGGGGCGCTCCGCCCGATATCGGCTCCCGGACCGACCCTTGGGGCTCCGCCCGATATCGGCTCCCGGACCGACCCTTGGGGCACTCCGCTCGATACCGGCTCCAGAACCGACCCCTGGGGCGCTCCGCCCGATACCGGCTCCCGGACCGACCCCTGGGGCGCTCCGTCCGATACCGGCTCCCGGAACGACCCTTGGGGCACTCCACCCGATACCGGCTCCCGGACTGACCCTTGGGGCTCCGCTCGATACCAGCTCCCGGACCGACCCTTGGGGCTCCGCTCGATACCGGCTCCCGGACCGACTCTTGGGGCTCCGCTCAATACCGGCTCCCGGACCGACCCTTGGGGCACTCTTTGCCCCCACAGTGTCCAGGGGGAACCCCCGTGTGTGCCAGCTCTTTCCAGGTCACCGCCTCTTTGCCAGGGTTGAGCGTCTGCTCCTGCGCCCCTGGGACCGCTCACTGCAAACCCCAGGGGTACCCTGATACTGCAAAAATCCTTCTCCTCTTAGGGCCAATCCACATGCTTCTCCGCCCCTGACTGCTCCTTGCAGTTTTCAGGGGGACCCTGGATCCGCAACAGTCCTTCTCTCTGGTCACACACTCTCAGGGGTTACGCTGCAGCTTTTCCACCCCCTGTAACTGGCATTCTCTGGGCCTTCAACATGCCTGCTCCCCAGCGATCCCACAGTCACTTACTGCAGGGTGCGCCATCCACGGGGTCCACAGGGTGCTGTACATCCCACCGCACCCACCAGTTGTCACGGAGCGCCCGGGCGATGGTCTGGAACCGCTCCCTAGGAAGCCAGACCCGACTCCGGGTGGAGGGCCCCTTCTCCGTACACAGCCTGTTTCCCAGGCCAGGAGCTTCAGGGGTCCCCACTTCCACCTTCCTGGGTCTGACCTCGGAGCATTCAGCACCTTCTGCCCGTCTGTGTGCTTCCCCCAGCAAGCCCGCCTGGGCGGGGTCCTGGGGGAGCCCATGTGTTCTGCACCCCAAATCCACAGTCAGACGTGACTCTCAGCCAGCCAGCAGAATAGACGGTTTATTTGAGATGTCAGGAACACCATCCAACTCACAGCTTCTCAGTCTCAACAGGGTCCCTCAGTCAGGCCTTTCTGGGGTGCCAGGAGGTGAGGCCCAGATTCTGGGCTCCTGCTTCTCCCCCAGGTTTATTCGATGACTTCTATCTGGTCTAACACAGACCATGCAGCGAGAGAGTGTGAGCCCTCAGCTGGATCCATCTTGGGGCAAGAGAGCGAGATGGCTTCTCTCCCCCTCCCAGCTAGACCCAGACTGACTACCCCCTCTAGCCACTCCCTGCTCTCCTTTGTCCCTTGTCTGGTTTCCCGGGCTTCAGGTATCACCTGACCTCCCTCCAACAGGTTCAGCTGACCTCCCTCCCCCACCTGGGGTCAGGTTACAGCTTCACCTTGGCTTTGCTTTGCATCAGCTACACATTCCTTTCCCTCCACATAGACGCCCAAGAAATGCATAGGGGAAACTGAGGCACGCACACACACAGTACTCCCACTTCGTCACAGGCACTCTGCCCGATACCGGCTCCCGGACCGACCCTTGGGGCACTCTGCTCGTTACCGGCTCCCGGACCGACCCTTGGGGCACTCCGCTCATTACCGGCTCCCGGACCGACCCTTGGGGCACTCCGCCCGATACCGGCTCCTGGACCGACCCTTGGGGCATTCCGCTCGTTACCGGCTCCCGGACCGACCCTTGGGGCGCTCCGCCCGATACCGGCTCCCGGACCGACCCTTGGGGCACTCCGCCCAATACCGGCTCCTGGACCGACCCTTGGGGCACTCCGCCCAATACCGGCTCCTGGACCGACCCTTGGGGCATTCCGCTCGTTACCGGCTCCCGGACCGACCCTTGGGGCGCTCCGCCCGATACCGGCTCCCGGACCGACCCTTGGGGGCTCCGCTCGATACCGGCTCCCGGACCAACCCTTGGGGCGCTCCGCCCGATACCGGCTGCCGACTAGACATGGAGCTGTTGATCACGACCCGCCAGTCTCCAGCCCTTTGCCATTGAGGTGCCTGGGGGAGAGGGGGGTGGATGCCGGTCCACTAAGCACTGGCCTGAGGCCCTCAACCCAGCTCATTTCACCTGGCTTCCAGGCCCACGCTCATGGCTTGCAAGCATCCGCCAGCTTTTGTGCTCCTTGTTCTTGTGCTGCAGGTGTGGAGCGGGGGCCCCTGGGACTTCTAACCTGAGGCTGATGGGCCAGGGCTGGGGGCTCCTTCGACAAGCCCATACCTAGGGGAGCACCTGGCTCCCCTGGGCCGCCGGCCGTCGTCTTGTGTTGCACTGACATCTGCTGGTGAGATGCCATCGGCTCACTGACACCGTGATCCGTGGTTCCTTGGCGGCCTCTAGTGCAGGAGTCACCTGCAGCCTGGGGGTCCGGGACACCCCTCACAATAGGTGGCCAGACAGGAGCTGATGCTGCTTGCTTTGCTTTACCACCATTCATCAACCCTCACAACCCCTCCGTGGAATTAGCGCCACTTTCCAGAGAAACTGAGGGACAAGGTGTCACGTTACTGGAATTATTTGGGATGATATAGATCATTAGAGCAACCAAGGTCCTATAGTGACAGCAAATCTTATGGGAAGGTGTCATAACAGGTGTCTAAGACCAGGTTATGGAGGGCTGATTATGAATATGCCATTGATGTGTGTGTATGTTTTTTGGAACTAAAGTTATGAATATTGGATATATGGTGCCTGTACTTCAAACTTAGGCTTGGCTGCTGGGTGAAATCTCAGACAAGCTGTTGTTAACTTGGCTGGCCTGGCTGATGGGCCGTTAAGGGACATCAACTATACAATGGACTTTGTAAATGCCTGTCCACACCCGAGCTTCTCTAGGAATGTCAACGGCCTGGTCAGAAACTAAGTCGTGGAGAGTCTGGGGATTGGACCATGTGACTATGAACCTGGAGTTTGCAACTGGACTCTGCATAAGGAGGAGGGGGGCTTCGCCCAGAAGGAGAATCTATAAAACCTGGGAGAAACTTCCTCCATCTTTGTCTTCAATCTGCAACCTTCAGCGAGCACCTACCTCTGGATGGGATTTTGCTACATGTGGAAGCTCTGACCAACGGATTGATGACCCATCCCTGGGGGGATGCATTCCAGAGACTTTTATCTAAACCTACAGTTTATTCTACCTTTGCTGCAAGCCTGACCCAAGAGATGTGCCATTACTGCATGTAATTGATTTCTTTTAACCATTCCTAACCCTCACCTAGACCTTTTTCCTTGTACAATAAACCTTTAGATTTTAGATTCTAAAGGATTGGCAACAGCGTGATTTGTGGGAAGATCTGATTTGTATATTGACCTGGGTCTGGGGCCTAATTCTTTGGAATTGGGGAGAACCGTTTTCTTTATTTGGGGGATTGGTTTACATAACCATTGATCCCCAGGACAGGTGGCTGCTGGTGGTGATACTGGGAAGCTGGAGTGTCTAAGGGAATTGCTTGTGTGACTTGTGGTTAGCCAGTGGGGCGAAACCAAAGTCTTTTCTGTTTAGCTGGTTGGGTTTGCCTTAGTGTGGAAAAACCCCAGCTTTGGGCTGTAGTTGCCCTTTTGGAAGCAATCTGTCCTGATCTGACACTCACAGTTGGATCCCACCAGGAACAGCACCGTCACACAAGGGAAAGCTGATCTGCCCCAAGTCAGAGCGTGAGCTGGGGTTGGCCCACTGCAGATCAGGCTGTGTCTGTCTGTGAACTTTGTGGACGCCTTTTCAGGGGTTTGTCTGTCTTGGATCCTTCGTTGTGGGTGAGAGACTCCATTGGGTAGCAGGGGCCTGGCACCCGGAAGACGACGTCTGGGACACTGGCACAGAGCAGGGTTATCAGCTCAGAGTCTCAGCAGGGATCAAGGGGCTGTTTGTTATTTTGCAAAGACCCATAACTCCCCGGTGCTCCCTAAGAGTAAAGTGCCTGGGATCAGAAATTCCTTTGCTCAGCCTGTGTTCCTTGCTTGCCAGGCACATTGTCCCTGCAGGGGTTAAACTAGCAGATGCCCACAGCTAGGTGGGTCTCTGGAGGGGTGTGTGTAAGCAGCGCTGGGGCGCTCGGGAAGGCTGTGGCATTGGTTTTAGGGGCTAAGGCAGCTGGACTGCCCAGTGGGGTGAGACAGGGGGTCTGCGCCTGAGATCCACAACAAGGACCAGTGACCAGTCAGTACCCAGACCCAGGGGTCTCAGAAACACAAAGGAACCAGTGGTTGGGTCTGCTCCCAACAGACTGATGCCTGTCCCGGGGCGGGGACTGGACCTGGTCGAGACACTAGGATTGGAACCGTGGGTTCCTGGCACCCAGTCCTGTGCTCTAACCACTAGACACCTCTCAGACCTCCCCTCCTCCTCATAGATTCATCGGGTATAAGGCCAGAAGAGACCATTAGATCATCTCGTCTGGCCTCCTGCAGAACACACGTAAGGAAATGTCACCCACTCACCCCGCACTGAACCCAATACCTTGTGTTTGACTAAACACCTTCCACAAAGGCAGCCAGACTGGACCTGAAGGCACTAAGAGATGGAGAATCCACCACGTTCCTTGGTAGCTTGCTCCAGTGGTCAATCACCCTCTGGGTTAAAAGCCTGTGACTTATTTCTAAGTGGCATGTGTCTGGCTTCAGCCTCCAGCCATGGGTTCTGGTCCTGCCTGTCTCCACGAGATTAAAGTGCCCGTTAGGACCTGTTGTTTTCTCTCCAGTCCAGGACTTATACCCTGTGACCAAGTCACCCCTCTTTGGTGAGCTAACCAGACTCTGCTCCTTCAGCCTCTCCCCGAACCGGGCCTTGTCTCCAGCCCTCAGATCATTTGTGTGGCTTTTTTCTGTCCCCCTCTCTGATTTTTCAACCTGCCTTTTCAAATGTGGTCACCCCAACTGGCCGCCGGATTCCAGCAGCGGCCTCACCAGTGCTGCCCCCAGAAGTGAAATCACCTCCTCAGTGTACACATCCAAGGATCACGTCAGTCCTTAGCCCTGGGAGCTCAGTCCACTACGCCCCCTAAATCCTCTTCAGGGTCACCGCTTTCCCGGGCGCCAGCCCCCATTCTATAGGCACGTCCCACAGGCCTCGTTCCTGGGTGCAGAACTGCCTCTGCGAGGCTGGCTGACTAGGGGATCCCTCACTTGTGGGATTTCCCTACACGCCCCCTCAAGCCTCCCCTCCCAGTGGTCAACTAGTTACATGCAGTGCTTCCAAGGGAGCTGTTCCCAGCCCTCTCCCCCCTGTACATTTGAACCCCCCCTGCAAGCCATTCGAAAAGCCAGCAGAGAGAGCTGGCCGGGGCGCTGCTGAGGATTCTGGGATTGGGGACGAGAGCCGGTTTCTAGCTGGCGCTTACACTGAACTGCGGTGTCTGGAGAATAACCTGCCCGGCAGGTAGGGGGGAGCAGGCTTTGGGCCTGGTGTTAGTCCTCCCAGGGCGGGAGAAGCAGCCACGCAGCCTTTCAGGCCCAGATGACACGTGGTCTATTGCTCTGTATGACAGCCCTGGTGGGAGTCACGGCTCTCGTCCGCCCTCCTCCCCCGCGAACTCGCCCTCCTCCCACTCTGCCGGGTGCCTCAGCAAGAGAGCCTCATTGCCCCGGGGCGAATGGAAGGAAACCACCCTGTGTGTGGGAATGTGTAGGGAACGCAGGAGCATTGTCCTGGGTGGGGCTGTCCAGTCTGGGTGGCAGGTGCGGAAGGGCTCACGCTGCCGGCACTGAAAGGCCTTGACCGCTCCAGCGGTTCCAGTGGACAGGTTCCTGCCCCGCTCTGGGGATGCTCCTCCCTTGCAGGTATTTCTGACTGGGCCCAGGAGTGAATGCTCCGGGTTCCGGGAGGGCTGGGGGATGCCGGGGGAAGACTGGAACCAGCCAGCGGGTGTGTAACTTTCCTGGCTCCCCAGGCCTGGAGGTACACCCCAGCCCCACTGGTGTGTCAGACCCCAAAGGGTCCCCCTCTTCCTCCAGGGGCAGCCACGCTGCCTTCACCCCTCCTCGACTGAGCCTCTGGGTCCAGCCCTCCTGTTTCACACCCTCAGCTCTGCTCAGCGAGACTCCCAGTCAGAGACCTGTCCGCTCTTCAGGGCCTACCGCTCCCCAGCCGGTATTGGCAGGGTCTGGGACCCCAGCCAGGATCGGCAGGATCTGGGACGCCAGCCGGTATCGGCAGGGTCTGGGACCCCCAGCCAGGATCGGCAGGATCTGGGACCCCAGCTGGGATCGGCAGGATCTGGGACATCAGCCGGGATCAGCAGGGTCTGGGACCCCAGCCAGGATCGGCAGGATCTGGGACCCCAGCCGGGATCGGCAGGGTCTGGGACCCCAGCCAGGATTTTCAAAGCACAGTGGGGTCTGTTCATTTATTGGCACACGGCACTGGAAGTCCTTGGGTTAGCACAGAGAAAGAACGGTGAAAGTATCGTCCAATTCATCAGCCAGGCTGTTAGTGACTTTCATTTTCAGGCTCTGTCTCTCGCTGAGCTCCGGCAGAGAGCGCTCCAGGCTTCCCAGAGCCCGCACTTCATCTGTGCTCCACACCTCTGGCCTTTGTTCTCCAGCAGGGCCGTGCTAAGTTCACCACCCCTTCCGGCCAGAGCTTCCCTCTGCCCAGGGTGACTGGCACTGGCCTTGCTTTGTCTCTCCGGACCCTTGATCTGGGTCACTTTCAGCCCCTTCCTTAATGACTCCATTCATCTCACACACACACACACACACACCCCTCACGCACACACACCCCTCACACACACACACACACCCCTCACACACACACACCCCTCACACACACACACACCCCTCACACAAACACCCTCTTGTGCTGGTCTAGGAGCCGCGTTAAACCTTTTGCCCACACTAGGTATCAATGCAAAGTATAGGGGAAACTGAGGCACGCATAGGTTTCATTAACGTATTACAAAAGAATTCCCACGTCATCCCAGTCACCCGGCCTTCTCCTGAGACAACCAGAACTGCTCCCCCGTCCCTCATGGCTGAGAGCTAAGGCGAGGACTCACGTTAGAGCTGGGCCGGGCCTGGTCCATCCTGGACCTGCATGTGAGGGGCAGCCCAGCCATGCGGCTCGTGTCTCCAGCTGGCCACACGCCCGGCACAATATTCTCTGCCAGAGACCCCACCTCTGCACCGCACCCTCAGATTTCACCTTCCCAACACCCTGCTCCGCTCCAAGGCTCCACTTCTGCTTTGGCCTCTTCCCAGCCCCGCCTATCTGCTGGGCCCTCCCTCCGGTGCTATGGCAGGAGGCACTGTGCAAACTAATCCCTTCCCCCGTCTCTCACTGCCAATGTGGGAAAGCCCCCCCCCCCCCGCGGGAGGCACCCTGGGATGGGCAGGGCGACCCCCCAGGAAGTGACAACCCTCACCGAGGGACCAGCCCCCATCGGCCGGGCTCAGTCCCTTGGCTGCCTTCAGCAGTGGAGACCCTGGTGCTTCTGCAGCCTCCACGCATGCGCCCATCACTAGCTCATTAGCAGAAACCACCTCGGGATGAGGGCAGCCAGGTCTAGTAGTCGGAGCAGGGGACAGGAGGCCGGAGCCAGAGCCAGGGTCTGGAAGCCAGGAGGGAAGCAGGGCTAGGGTGGACCGAGCAGGGCAGGAGGAAGGGTGGGGACAAGGCAGGATCGGGCCTGGAGCAAGGCTGGTTACAAGACAGGCCCGGGAGCGATCCCTGGGCCGCAGGCACGTGTGTTGAGCAGGCAGAGCTCAGCTGTTGGACTTAGGAGCAGGCTGGCTGGCCTCCTTGGTCTGCCAAGCGCAGGGGTCAATCGGGCATCACTGCCACGGCTCAGCTGTGCCTAGAGACTGGACAGGCGCGGCCGCAAGTCCTCAGTCCTGACCCCAGCCAGCCAGCCAGCGGCTCCAGTCGTGGCACCACGGGGAGTCCGGCCTAGTGGGCTGAGCACTGGCCCAGGAGCCAGGACTCCCGACATCTAATCATGACTCTTCCTCCTATTCCCCAGGTGACCTCGGGGAACAACCTGCTTCTCCCTCTCTATGCTCTACATCCCCGTGCAAAACGGGGGCTGGTGATCCTGTCCCTTCCCCGGGGCACTGGGGGCTGGGCTGGGCCAAGCCATCCGCGGTTTATTTCATGAGGGGGGTCAAGTGACCTGGGGGGCAGTGAGAGAATTAGTTCAGGGGTGGTGCCCGCCTGCCGCTGCCCCCCAACCCCCCCGCACAGCTGGAGCACCCGAAGGACATGCCAGCGCAAGCCGACGCCTTCCACCCCAGAGAATCCAGCCGGTTCCCGGGGGACTGGACCCGGTGAGGCCAAAGGGCTCCACGCAGCAGCCAAGACTCCAGTCCCGACCCCAGTGAGGGGGCTGCTCCAGGCACGGTTCTCATGGAGGCTTACGGCTGGGATTAAACCCGCAAGCCGGCGTGTCTGCCAAATCCTGATGCTAATTAATTAATTAAGGCATCATCTCTAAGTCGTGGGAGTGGGCGGCTGCAGAGACTTGATTAACCCCAGGCCGTTGAATCCCCCTCCAGAGCCATTCACCGTGTGCCCCCCAAAGCGATCGACGTTATTCCTACTACACACCACACCAGAGTGTGAACGACACACCCGTGTGGAGAGCAGAGCTCCGTCTCCTGGGGCACCCAGCTTTGCATGGGCTGTGCTGCCGCCGGGGCAGGGCCAGGCACATGGGCGAGTTGGGGGCTGGGTTTTAAAGCAAATCACTGCTCAGGGGCACGGCCTGCTCCGAAAAGGGGCAAAGCCATTGGGCCGTTTGCTGTCAATAAGGGCCGCCCTTGGATGGGTTGGGTGCTCCTTCTGTTGTGGAGTTAATTGTTAAACGTGTGGAACTGGGGGGGGGGGGGGAGGAATAACCATCTGCTGGGATGGCAGGGAGGTTCCCTGAACACGCTCCCAGCTCCCCCCTCCCAGCCCGTTCATTCTGTGACCTTATCCAGGGCAATCCCAGCACATGGGGACTCCCCATGAGGAGGAGGAGAGGCGTTGAGTTCCCAGTCCTCCTCTCCTGGATGGTTCGAACACAGGACCAAGGCACAGACCTCTCTAACTTTAACCAAAGGAGTCACTTTGCTAGATGGCAGCAGTAGTAGGCTGGTGTCCTCTCTTGGGCCAAAAATGGCAGAGGATTGGGTCTGGTACAGACAGGCATCCACACGTAGGCGCTGGAACGAGGGGGGCTGCCGCACTCCCTGCTTGACGGGGTTTCTAGGGTTTACGGTTGGGTTCAATGGCTCTCAGCAACCCCATTACACAAACTGACCCAGTGCCCTTGCATCCAGAAGTTCCGTCTCGGATCTGGCTGGGTCTTTAAAACCCTGAAGGGACTAGTCCAGCACTGGTCCCTAGGGTGGAGGTGGATAGATTGGACCCGTGGTTCTCAAGCTTTTAACCCAAATGTTTACAGCCTGTCGCGATCCAGAGACTAGTCTGGGGATTCGGTCAGGTCTTGTCGCCCTCCGGAGGGGTTGGGAGTGGCCCAGCACTCACCCCACAGTGGCGGCTCCTGTGCTGGGGGGCTGGCTGGGCTTGCCCCCCTGCTGTGGGCATTGCAACCTCCCAGGCTGCAGCACCCCTCAGGTTGGCCCTGTCCCCCTCTCCAATGTCCCACAGCTCCGCTGCTCACCCCCGTGGCCCTGGCACCGCCTCTGCGCCCTCACCTCTGTCTTCGGTGCAGAGGATCAGTGGCCTGCAGGTCCCGGGGTCCTTGCCCCTTTCCCGTCCCTCTCTCCCCCGCTCGGGCCCATCGTCCCACCCATGTGCAGCTTGTGCGCAGCCGGCCCTGTTCTCCAGCGGGTGCTAGTAGGGAGCTCCCCGCCCTGCAGCGTGCCAGGCCCCGGGCCTACGGGTGCCTGGCCCTGGGCACTGGAGCCTGGTGCAAAGGGCAGGTCAGGCAGCATTAGAGCAGAGGGGAGATCCCGGCCCCTTGGCCCAGGGTGGGCCAGGCGAGGGGACCCGCTGCTGGCCTGGGTCCAAGGGAACCGCCCCAGAGCAGCTCCCAGTCCCAGCTGCCATCACCACCGACCCCAGGGGGGCTTGCACCGGTGAGACCCCCCCCCCCGGCTGTCCCCCTCCAGGCGCGGGATGTCTCCAGCCCCCCTGCACCGATGGGCCGAGCCCCCCCGCGGGACTACAGCTCCCAGCATGCGGGGCGGCCGGGGGGCGGGGGCTGGGGGGGGGTGTCGCTGCTCGTCTCTCTCCCCGCCAGCCAATCAGCTGCTCTCCCCCCCCCCCCCCGCTGCCTCTGTTTCCCTCCCCGCGCCGCGCACACGCAGCGGCTGCGCTGCAATGAATGAGCCGCCGGCGCAGGGGCGGGCGAGGCGTTCCCGGCCCGAGCCCCGCGGAGCTCCGGCGTGAGTCGCCCCCGCGGCCCGGATCTCTGCCCGCGGCCCCGGCGAGCGGCGCGGGGCGATCCGCGGCGGGATGAGCCGCCATGGGGCGGCTGCGGGGAGGCTGCCGGGGCCCTGCGCCTAGGGACGAACCCGCTGCGCGGAGACCGGGGCGACGCCGGGGCAAGTAGCGCCGCCTCCCCCGCGGCACCCGCGGCCTCCCCCTCCCGGGGGGACACACAAAGCCGCCCCCGCCCACTGACCCGAGAGCGGCCCGCTCTGATCGCCGGGGGGCTCGCGATGGCCAACCGAGCCAGGACCAGCGAGGCCTTGAAGGTGGTGGCCCGCTGCCGGCCCATGCACAGGAAGGAGGCGGCGGCCGGGTACGAGAGGATCCTGGAGATGGACGTGAAGCTGGGGCAGGTGACCCTCCGCAACCCCAGGGCGGCCCCCGGGGAGCTGGCCAAGACCTTCACCTTCGACGCCGTGTACGACGCCAGCTCCAAGCAGGCCGACCTGTACGACGAGACCGTCCGGCCCCTGATCGACTCCGTCCTGCAAGGGTTCAACGGGACGGTCTTCGCCTACGGCCAGACGGGCACCGGGAAGACCTACACCATGCAAGGGGCCTGGACGGACCCCGAGAAGAGAGGGATCGTCCCCAATTCCTTCGAGCACGTCTTCACCCACATCTCCCGCTCCCAGAACCAGCAGTACCTGGTGAGGGCCTCCTACCTGGAGATCTACCAGGAGGAGATCCGGGACCTCCTGGCGAAGGACCAGAGCAAGAAGCTGGAGCTGAAGGAGAACCCCGAGAGCGGGGTCTACATCAAGGACCTCTCCTCCTTCGTGACGAAGAACGTCAAGGAGATCGAGCACGTCATGAACCTGGGCAACCAGGCCCGGTCGGTGGGCAGCACCAACATGAACGAGTACAGCTCCCGCTCCCACGCCATCTTTGTGATCACGGTGGAGTGCAGCGAGGCCGGCCCGGATGGAGAGGACCACATCCGGGTGGGCAAGCTCAACCTGGTGGACTTGGCAGGCAGCGAGCGCCAGAGCAAAATGGGGGGGCCAGGGGAGAGGCCCAAGGAGGCTTCCAAGATTAACCTCTCCCTCTCCGCTCTGGGCAACGTCATCTCTGCCTTGGTGGATGGCAAAAGCACGCACATCCCCTACAGAGACTCCAAGCTGACCCGCCTCCTGCAGGACTCCTTGGGTGGCAATGCTAAGACCATTATGGTGGCCACCCTAGGCCCAGCCTCTCACAGCTACGACGAGAGCTTGTCCACCCTCAGGTTTGCCAACAGGGCGAAGAACATCAAGAATAAGCCGAGGGTCAACGAGGACCCGAAGGACACCCTGCTGCGGGAGTTCCAGGAGGAGATCACCCGGCTGAAAGCCCAGCTGGAGAAGCGAGGGATGCTGAGCAAGAAGAGGAGGAGAAACAGCCGAAGGAAGAAGGTGGTGGATGGAGAGAGCAATCCAGAGGCCGAAGGGGAGGAGGAGAATGACGACGGCCTGGAGAAGAACATGGAGAATTACTTGAAGGAGCAGAAGGAGAGGCTGGAGGAGGAGAAGGCGGCCATTCAAGACGACCACAGCCTGGTGAGCGAGGAGAAGCAGAAGCTGCTGGAGGAGAAGGAGAAGATGATCGAGGATTTGAGGAAGGAGCAAGAAGCCACTGAGTTACTGGCCATTAAGTACAAGGTAAGTGTCTCCGGGCCCGCGGCACCACCAGGGCTTTGCATGGTCCAGCTGGGCTGGGGTCCCGTTTCACTGGCCTCCCTGGTGCATGACCTCCAGGCCTGCGCTGGGGAGTGCACCTGCAGCATTGCACTGCGGGAGGGTGTCTGGGTATCTGCTGTCCTGCCATAGATTCCTTCGGAGTGTCCTGGCCATTGGCTGCCAGGCCCTGCCTCACTCGCTCCCCGCTTGCTGGGAGGGGCCGGGGGGAGGGGAGAGCCGTCTGGTGGCGACTGCTCATCTGTGGGCTGAGTTCGGCATCCTTGGCCAAGTCCCTGCCACGTGACACAGCTGTTTGCAGTGGTTGTGTGCTCCGGTGATACTGCGAATTCATGCCCAGGCCCACGGAGGTGACCTCCCGGATAGGCACCGGCCAGCAGAGCCTGGGGGCAGGGACAGCCAATTGGAGCCCCCCCCCCCCCATTGTCTCCCTCCGCCCTTTCAGCAGATTGGTAACTGGTCAGTGAGCCAGGAGATGCAGACCAATCGCAGCCGCACGCCTCTTCGGGGTACCAGTGTCCCTCCCCTGCTGGAGCCTAGGACCCCCCGTGGTTCTCCACAGTATTCCCCCCCCCCCCCCAGTGACCTCCCCCGAGCGGTCAGGAAGTGGGAGGGGGACATTTCACTCCAGGCTGGCTCCGCTGCTGAGCTGTGATGCTCTGTCTGAAAGCAAGACCTACGGGCCCTGCGTGGGAGCCTGAGGCTGGGCCAGCTTGTGGCTCAGTCGCTGGGCCAGTGTTTCTGGGGCGGGGCTCGTGGTCTGACGCGCAGTGCTGAGTCGTCACCCCCCCTCGCCCCCCCCGGGGCATGCAGTGCTTTGCAGAGCCCTGGAGAGCACTTGGAGGGACCGACCCGGGTCTGTGCTTTCTACAGCTAGCACAGGCCAGCCAGAGCGCTCACATCGCTGCCAAGGGGGCTCCAGACCATCGCCTCCAGCTGGGGAAACTGAGGCCTGTGCTTCCCCAAGGTCACAGAGCCGGGGAAAGAACCCAGGCATCCTGGCTCTCGGCCCCATGCTCGGTCCATTACATCACAGCTGCCCTCCCTCTACTTTCTCTGCTTGGTGTTTGGAATGAATCCCCAGGCCAGAGGCCTGGCCCAGCCCCCCTCCATTAACTTCCAGGCACCCGCCCCTGCTTACCCTAATTGGGAACTGGGAACCGGCCCCTGCATTGGGTGGGGAGTCTCCCCTGCCGCACCCCTCCCAGAACCGGCTACTAGGGGCTGGGGTTCTGGGACAAGCATTTCCTCTGCCCGGGCACCTAGCCCAGCCTTTTGGAGAGTGGCACGTCCATGTGCCTGTAGGAGCGCAGACCAACCTCGCTGGGCAAGGACTTTGCCATCCAACCCCCCAGTCTCCCCCGTGCCCACCCTAAATGTCTGGGGTGGAGACCCCCGCAGGCCCTGGGCTGTCAGTGCAGGTCCCCGCGGGCTGCCTCTGGGGCATGGAGGATGTTGTTGTAGCTGGTTTCTCTGGCCCCCTCGCTGGGTGTTTCTGTTATGGCCTCTTCTAGGCATGGAGGAGCTGATGGGGCGTTTGGGGTTGAGGATCAGGTGGGTTGACACCCTGTGCGCTGCAGGAGGTTGACGTGTAGCCCAGTGTAGCAGATGTGAATGTTAGGTGTGGTCTTTTGGGGGGGTGCCGTTTCCCTCTGGGGCGTAGCTTTGGTGGGCCGGGGGGTATTTGGGCAGGATTCCTGAAGGTCACAGCCACCAAGCCCCAGCGTGGGAAGCTTGGGCTGAAATCAGCAAAAATCCTTGGGGCTTAGTTCCCGTTCCCGTTATCTCCGTGGGACGGAGGCCGATGGCAGGACCCAGCCCCGAATGGGGGGATTCTCCACCATCTTGCCCGGCCGTTGCTGTCTTAGTCATTGTGTGTCCTCCAGCTTCACTGCTGTGTTGTGCCCTTGGCCTGGCCTCTCCAGCTACTCGCCCACTTCCCACCTGCTCTCCCTCTGGGGGGGCGGCTCCCCCTTGTCTCTCGGAGGCAGATGGGGACAGTCTGGTTTACACACGCTGCCCACTCAACAGGATTTTCCGATTCCAGCTCGGAAGCCAGCCGTGAATCGGGGGCTTGGATGCAGACAGACCCCGGGGAGCTAGGTCCTGCAGCCATCTCACAGGGCTAAGCCCCAGCAGCGCATGGGCCCAGGGGCTGGGCGTAGGTCTGTCCCCAGGGTTCTCTGGGTAGCGTGGTGCCCCGGGAGGCCATCCCCTTTCCCTGAGGCGTGAGCTGGGCCGTGGGGCAGCCTGGCGCTGGGACTGGCAGAGGTGGAACTGCCAGCCTCACCCGCTGGGCTCTCCGAAATGTGCTCTGCAGGTCAGTGGCTCCTGTCCTCCCCTGCGAGCGCCTGCTGGTGTTTCAGGGACACTCCAGGCTCCCTCTGGGCTGTAATGCTGAGCCTCTGTGCAGGGTGCCAGCCTCCCATGCATCCCGCTGTGCTGCCTGGACCCCCCATGCAGCCCTGTGGTGGAGAGGTCCCGCTGGAGCCGAGGCTCTGGGGCAGGAGGCAGCAGGTGCAGCTGAGGTCACGGGGCACTAAGAGAAGAGGGTGGCCCAGGTGTCGGGAGCTTTGAGGGGTGGACACTCCTTCCTGCCTAGCCATAGTCTCCGGTTCCCCTTCCACTCTACCTTGTTGACTCCTGTGCCCGTGTTTCCTTCCTCTGGGGATGTCCTCACTTCTGCGAACGGGACTCTTGGGTAGGGTAACTGCTGCTGCGGAGCCGGAGCGGTGGGGTGTTCTCAGAACTGCCACGGTAACGCCGCTGTCAGTCAGAGTTTGGGGGTCGGGGGTTGATATTTAAACTAGAGGGATGCAGGGGATTTCCGGGCATGCCGCTGATGTGATCAAAGGTGGATTCATTGGAGTAGCTGGTTCCATGGACTCCTCTCCCCACCCCCAGGAGACGCAACATGTCTGGCCCAGGGCCGCCCCGTGTCCTCTCACGGCTGAAAATGAGAGAGGAAGGGGCAGAGGCTGGCTGGATCTGCATCTCCCTCCCCTTCAGAGCAACTTCCCCTCCTGCTGCAGGACTTGGGCCAGCAGGACACCACCTCTCGTCCGCACCTCTTTTATATCTGAATATTTGTACTGTGATCGCGTCCGGGGGCCCGAATCCTAGCCCAGGGCCCCGCTCTGTCAACCCAGAACAAAGACCGTTCCTGCCCCAGAGAGCTTACGGGCAAGACGAGACACCAGCCGGACTCCCGGGAGAGCACAAGGAAATGGGAAGACAGGATAGGACAAGAAGCAATGGGCTTAAATTGCAGTGAGAGTGCTTTAGGTTGGACCTTAGGAAAAACTTCCTGCCCATCAGGGTGGTGAAGCACTGGAATGAATTGCCCAGGGAGGTTGTGGAATCTCTGTCGTTGGCAATTTTTAAGAACTGGTTGAACAAATACCTGTCGGGGATGGTCTAGAGCAGCGGTTCTCAAACTTTTGAGACTGTGACCCCTTTTTTGGCTGGGTGGGCGGGGCACGACCCCTCCAGTCCCCGCCACGGGCGGGCTGCCGGGTGCGCCCCGCCCCCCCCCCCATCCGCCGCGGGCGGGCTGCCGGGTGCACCCCGGTCCCCCCGCCCCGCCGCCGCGAGTTGCCATGGCAGGAGCTCACGACCCCCAGTTTGAGAAACCCTGGTCTAGATAATATTTAGTCGTGCTATGAGTGCAGGGGACTGGACTAGCTGACTTCTCGAGGTCCCTTCCAGCCTTGGGATACGTTGATTCTGAACACCACGGTAGGCTGTGGTCTCAGCACACCAGCTGCCAAACCGTGGTCAAGTTTTTGTGGGCGTGGTAGCAGAGACGAGTTCTACGGGGGGGTTTGAAGGAGGATAGTGGAGTAGTTTTGTGGGACTTTACAGGGAGAGCCTGGGAGAAAGCATGAAGGGGCATGTTGGGAAATGCTGGAGGCTGGTGCCATGGACCGAGCAGAGATGGGCGATGGGGGGTTGGGGTGGGGGTGGGCTGTGAGAGGCCTTGGAACAGAAGTAGCTTGTTTGGTATGATGGAGACGGGGATTCCTTTCGGCTTAGAGTGTCTTCATTAAAGCGCCATGGAAGCTGCGCCAATGCAGCGTTTCTAATGTGGACGTGGCCTGAGACACAACCTGGGTGTGAAGATCCGGAGAGAGGTCCGGTTCAACGGTGATGCCCAAGTTATGGGCTGGAGTGACAGGAAGCAGTAGGGGGGTTGCCCACAGTGGTGGATAAACCGGGAATACGGGGGCAAAGATTAGGAACGTTGTTTTCGCCATATGAGCTTCAGCCGCTGGCTGGCCAGCCCTGGGGAGATGTCGGAGGGACAGGCTGAGATTCCAGTTTGGACAGAGAAATGGGGCCGGGCTGGGTGGGTGGATCTGTGAGTGGCTGGAGGGGACTCAGACGTGGGGCTTGCAAATGAAACTGCTCAGAGCCCAGGTGCTGAGGGTCCTCCCATCCCCCTCACAGTGGTCCCTCCTGGCCTAGGGATCCATGCACCCCAGTCTCCTCTGAGTTCTCAATCACAAGGGAATCTTCTCCCGGCCATAACTCCAGACAGCCACCTCCCGGCTCCACGGGTCACTCGGGTGCGGAGCCGGCCAGCTGACTAGTTATGTCCATAACTGACAGGCCTTAAAGTGGAGGTTCCCAATCTGTGGGGCGTGCCGCCCTAATGGGGCGAAGAGGAACGTTTGGGGGGGTGTGGCGAGGGCCTAGGCCAGCCCCCATAGAGGGCGAAGAGGGAGTGCCACCCAGTTCCACCCCGGCCCTGGGCCTGGGGTCCTGGTTACCAGCCACACGCCCAGAGATCCAGCTGCCGACCCCACTCCTGGGGCTCCACTCCCCGGGCCCGGGGATCCAGCTGCTGGCCTCGGCCCCGGTGGAGGCTCCATTCCCACCCCTGCCTCCAGCTAGGGCCCCGCTTCCCCTTACCTGCATCCCCCCTCCCAGAGCCATGGCCCTGGTAAGGGGGACGCAAGTTAAAATGTTCGGGGACCACGGCCTTAAAGGGACAGCACGGCGTCTGACCCTGCCAGCCCCCCCACTCCTCCATTACCTGGGGAGCGTTTATTTGGCCCTCCCTGGCCGCCGGCAAGCAGGGGCGATGAGGTTTTAGGAGCCATTGGGCTGCCCCCAGCACGTTACATGGCCACTAGAGACCGGCTGTGGCTCCCTCTGGCCAGCAGCAGGGCAGTGGGTGCACACAGAGGCCGGGGGTGGGGGTGGGGGGGGTCGTGGAATGTGGCGTTGCCGTGAATGGAGCCTGTCTCTGGCACATTCACTCGCTCATTGAACAAGCATAATACCCATTAGCGAGCGTTTCGCCGCACGCAGCCCGGGGGGGACGTGCTCCGGGCACAAAGGGGGCTGTTGTGCTCGAGAGAGAGCCGTGCGCAGGCGTGAAGACAGGCAGGCACACAGGGTCTCCGTCACACCCACCCGCGCCCCCCTCCCCTGACTCTCTCCCTCAGGTCAGGTTGATCACGCGTATTTCCCCACACCGGCCGACGGCCATGTTCCCATCTCCGGTGGTGCCGGTCCCCAAGCGTTAGCCCATCCCCACGCTCAGCCGCTCCCACACCTGCAGCCCTCCCTAAGCCACTGCTTTGCCGGGCAGCAGTGCCACCCCCCTGGGCATAGTGCCATCCCCCGCCCGAAGAGACGGCAGTGAGCATCCCTCGTCTCTTCCTGCTTCCCGTAGGGCACCCTGGTGATGTCACAGGGGCCTGCCTGGCTGGCAGCCTCTTGGCATAGCCTCAGTTTGCTTTTGGGGTGCCTATGAGGGCTCTGCTCAATGGGAAGAAGCTGGCACAGCCCGTGGGAGGGGAGTTCAGCCTCCTTCCTAGTGCTCCTGGGCTTCACCCCTTTGTTACGCCGGGTCACAAGGAAACCGAACCTGTCTGTGAAAATGGAGCAAATGAAGGGACCTGGGTAGCTCAGTGTGGGTGAGGACCAGGCAGGGAACGGGACTTGGCTCCCGTGCTCCCCAGTTCTCCGGGTACAGCAGAGAAGTCTGAGTGGGCAAAGTCCTTCCCAGCAACCTGTTTGGCTGGCCCAGAGGCACGGGAGACCCTGAGAGATTCCTGGCGGGGGGGGCACGAAAGGAGACTGAACGGTGTTCGACCCTGCAGTGCGGAGATGTCAGAAATACTGGAGTGGGTGCAAGGACGTCACTTGGGAACAGCTCATTGCCGGGGCTGGCTGGCCGGTTGAAGGGAGTCGGGGCTCGCTCTCCTAGGAGGGTCAACTTTGTTGAGACCGAGCCCCGCCCAGCCCACCCTGGAGTAATCAACTGCCTCCGTGGCTAGTTGGCAGCTGAATGGTTAATGGCACCTGGACTTGATAAAAGCACCAGAAGGCAGGTGGAGAAAGGTGCTTCTAGACCGAGGAGGCTCCTAAGGAGACGTAAACCCAGGGAAAGGAACTTACAGGAGCTCGAGGGGACTCCGCATCAGCACAGCCTGGTGGGAAGCAGCACTGAGCCAGAACCCCCAGGGAGCAAGGCCTGGGAGGAGTCGCTCTGTGAAAGGGACCTGGAGGCAGGGGAGGTAGGAAGTGGCCAGGGGAACGAGCAGCGAGTCTGAGGAAGCAGCCCTGCTTAATACAGGGCCCCAGAAACCCAAGTAGGGGGACCGCTGATCTGGGTTCCCCTGCCAGCCACTGAGGAAGCGGCCACAAGATCTGTGGAGCCCAGGACGGGGCTGAAGGCCGGGGATACGGGTTATTAATAGATGCAAAGGCCAGAAGGGGCCATTGCAATTGTCTGGTCTGACCTCCTGTGTGGCACGAGCCAGAGAACTGCTCCTAGGTCATTAGATTTCTGTTTGGTTGGACCCTTTGTTACCCTGCGAGGGGCTGGGACTGGCCCGAGGGCTGAGTTGTGAGACCGGGCAAACGGCTGCAGGCTCAGAGGGGCCACACGGGGCCATGCAGGCTGATGAGTGACCCCTGTCCACGCCCAAGTTCTTTATAAGAGGGGGGGTCCACCTTTCTCTCTCTGAGGCCCCCCTCAACCTGCTGTAAAATCTCCACTGCCCACCTTCTCACAACAGCTGGTTTTCTGTTTAGAAAATCCAGGGCTGGCGTTAGGGGGTAGCAAACAGGGGAAACATTTGGGGCCCCATGCCACAGGGAGCCCCATGAAGCTAAGCCCAGGTGATGGGGCTCAGGGCCTTGAGCCCCAGTGAGTCAGATGCTGGCCCTACTTGATGGACCCCTTGAAACCTGCCCATGGGGTTGAGAACCCCAGGTTGAGAACCACTGCATTCTGAGAAGCCAGGTGAGGCATTGAGTGTATTGTAAGAGATCCGCTTCTCGCCCCTCTCCACAAACAGGCAGGAGACTCTTCTGTGACTCACCGGTGCTCTTTATTCAGTCAGTGCAAATCCCACCACCTACTATGTACAGCTCTACAGTTTAGCTCAGTAGCCTGTAGCTCAGGGAGAACAGGCCACAGCTCAGGAAGGTAACTCCCTTCTTCCTGGCTCACAGGGATCCAGAGTCTAAATACTTCTCCCTGTCCTGCTTCCCTAGCCTCCTTCTCTCTCTAACACTCCACCACCTCCTTTACCACACCACCCTGGGCTTCCTTCCTGCCGGGCCTTATATCCCCCAGGGAGGCTGCCAGGTGCAGCACGTAAGGTCCTCTGTTACCCAGGGTTACCCCCCAGGTGGCTAATTAGCCTTCCCTGCAAGGGGAGGCTTTCAGAGGTTTTTCCCCCTTAAAGGGCCAGCAGGACTGGCTCAGGCACTCCTGGCCAGCACCCTGACACAGTATGTAAACAATGTACAGGAGCTCCTCACTTAAAGTCGTCCTGGTTAACGTTGTTTCATTGTTAGGTTGCTGATCAAGTAGGGAACATGCTCGCTCGTTAACGTCATTTGGCAGCAGCCTGCTTTGTCCACTGCTTGCAGGAAGAGCAGCCCGTTGCAGCTAGCTGGTGGGGGCTTGCAGGACCAGCAGCCCCCCATCAGCTCTCCCTATCAGCTCCCCACTCCCCAAAGTTCCCTGTGCAGCAGCCCCCCAGCAGGCTATTAGTTGCCAGCCGTTCAACTGTCCCTCCCCCCCCACTGCCATGTGCTGCTCCTGTTCTCTGCCTTGGAGCTGCTCCCTGAGACTCCTGCTTGCTGAATGGGGGGAGGGAAGGAAAAGGAGGGATAATGTCAGGGTGTGTCCCCCCCACACACTCCTGCACCCCGCTTACCCCATCTGCCATAGAGCAGGCAGCTCCATAGATCTGGCAGCTGATTTAATTAACAAGGCCGTGTACTTAAGGGGGAAATGGGAGCCTCTGTCTGCTCTTCCTCCTTTCCTGCTCCTTATAGACTGTGAGAGTTAACCCGTGAGGGCTTAGTCAATTGTTAGTGCTAAATGAACTAAGGCATTCCCTGGGAAATATCCCGCCCTCTGACTCCTCCTCAACCAGGCTTCACAATCGTCATCACTGTGTACCAGGATTAAATTGTTTGTTTAAAAGGTATTTTGTGTGTGTGTGTGTGTGTGTGTGTGTGTAAGTCTTTTGTCTTGTGAATTTTTTTCCCCCTGGAACCTAATCCCCTCATTTACATTAATTTTTATGGGGAAATTGGATTCATTTAACATCGTTTTGCTTAAAGTCGTATTTTTCAGGACAGAAGTACAATGTTAAGCGAGAAGTTCCTGTACATTTGACCAGTTTACCAGTATGACTGATAACTAACTCAAGGCAAATTCATTGTGAGAAATGGACTTAACTTTGCACAGAACAGCGGACAGGTGAGGAGCTTGTTAGAGGTGTGCTCCCCCGATGAAATTGCTGGAAAGCAGCAAAAGAACAGAAGTGTCTCTAGTTACAGCTGCGGAGAGACGTATAAAGACTGAATAGACGTAGAGCGAACAGTAGAGACCAGCTCTGTTTGTTGTAAGTACGCAGGCCCTCGCCACAGACGAGGTGCAGTATCAGGCACGCGATGAAAGCAGCCACTTTGTAAAAATGTGTTTTGCTCTTAGTTCAAACCGCAAATAAAGAAATAACGCCAGTACCTCTAAACCTACTGATGCAGCACTCAGCTCTGATGATGCAGGGAATTTTTTTGTTGAGCCTCTTGATAAATGGACAAAACAGGGCTCTGCAAGAGATTAGTGTGTGAGAGTGGAAATGAACAAAAAGTGAATTTCAACGCCGATCTGGGAGCTGAGTGCAACATAATCACAGGCAGTCTGATCAGTGGTTGCCCGATGTGACCCATGACTAGGAAGGGTGTTGAACAGGCTCATGTGGGAAAGCAGAGGCCGTACATTTAAGGAAAGTTCCCGCTCAGAGGTTGGAAGAGTAGAATGTGAGGTCCCCTGTGAGCTGGAGTTGATGAGCATTCTGAATATGCAGATAATCACACTGGTCTATAACTTGTCTGCGGGTCCAGATGCAAACGAGGTTCTGAAAGAATCTGGTGAAGTGTTTAACATCTTCTATCCTGCGTTCCCCCTAGTCCATCACGGCGATGGAGACCCTAGAATGCTGCCCCAGTACCAGTGCTGTGGGAATTCATAGAGTCCAAAGCCAGAAGGGTCGACTGTGTGTGCCGAGTCTGGCCTTTTGTATAGCACAGGCCGTAGATTCCTAGAGCAGATCCAAGCGTGATTTTAGAAATGGCCAGGGATGGAGACTCCATCAGTTCCCAATGATCATTCTAAAGCAGCGTGAGAACTGAGCAGGAAAGGAAACGCTCTGCTTGGATGGTAAAACTAGACGGGGTTGAGTGAACACAAATGCCAAATCACAGGGTCAGCGGTATGATCGCTGTAATAAAATCAAACCAGTGCCGGGTTTGTATAGATCCCAAAGAATGAGCCAGTGGGTGGGGTAGGCCTAACTAACGATGACACCCTGATAGGAAGCGGGTGGGTGGTGCTCTGAAGAGGAAATTTGGAGCAGTCGGGGGCTCAGGGAGAGAGGGAGGTTTCTTTGGTCGCTCTCCTGGTAGCAGGGAGTGGAGAGGCCTGTGGAGGATGGGAAGGTTCTGGCAGGGTGAGGAGAAAGCAGGGAAGGGCTTGGTAGGAAGAAGTCCAGGACTCTGGTGGAGTGAACCTTGACTGCCTGTCTGAGAGTCCCTGGACTGGAACCCAGTATAGAGGGTGGGGGGCTGGGGTTTCCCTACCAGCCACTGGTAATGTGGCTTGAAGTCCCTCCGCAGGGGATATAGACTACAGGAAACGGAGAAAAGGGTATCTGAATCTGAACCACTAGGGAAGCAGACCATAATTTTGGTTTTGCTGGACTTCCTGTTGCCCTGGAAGGGGTGGGACCAAAGTGTGACCTGAGGCTGATCACCCCAGGACAGGAGGAGCATTGGCAGGCAGTGCTAGCAGAGGATAGCCTGCTGTGTAATGCCCTGCAGTGAGGGGGCGCTCCAGAAGTGAGTCGACTCTGCTCCAGGCCACTGGATACAAGGGGCGCCTGGTGAGAACCCTTGAGGGGGTCCCGTTTGGACTTCACAATAGTGACTTCACTTCTGGGTGCAAGTCAGAGATGGGGAAAACACGCAGCTCTGCGCCTTCAGCTCCCCTTTTGGGGTAGCTTGGGGAGCAGGGACCCTGTGAAAGGTTTTGGGATTGCAGTGGATGGGCTGCTGAACATAAGCTCCCAGGGCCGTGCGGTGGCAAAAGCGGCCGGGGGGAGCTGTGAAAACGGGAGCAGTGACTGGGAAGAGGGTGGTGATTTTTTTACTTCTGTATGTATGAGAGTAATACTGGAACGCTGCTTCCAGCCCCGCTGTCCACATCTCAAAATGGATGTGACAAGCTGGAGACGGTGCAGAGAAGAGCCACAGACATGATGGGAGGTCTGGAGAAAGTGCCGTCCTGTGAAAGGGCTGGATCTGTTTATTTTATCAAATAGGAGATGGAGAGGATGACTTGATGATAATGTAGAAGTACTTTCATGGGGAGGAAATAACAGCGACTGAAGTGCTCTTTAATTTAGTGGAGAAAGGGAAAACATAAGAGCCAGACTGGTCAGATCAAAGGTCCATCTAGCCCAGTATCCTGTCTTTTGACAGTGGCCAGTGTTAGGTGCCCCAGAGGGAATGGACAGAACAGGGAATCATCCACTGATCCATCCCCTGTCGCCCATTCCCAGCTCCTGGCAAACAGAGACTAGGACACCATTCCCACCCACCCTGATTAATAGCCATTGATGGACCTTCCTCCATGAACTTATCTAGTTCTTTTTTGAACCCTGCTATAGTCTTGGCCTTCACAACATCCCTGGGCCAAGAGTTCCACAGGTTGACTGTGCGTATTGTGAAGGAATACTTCCTTTTGTTTGTTTTAAACAAGAGCAAGAACCATCAGCTGGAAGCTGAAACCGGACAAATTCAAATGAGAAATAAAGCAAAACATTTCCATAGTGAGGGTGTCGCCATAATGTCACAGAGAGTGCTTAACCATTGGCACAAACTATCACGTGAGTCTCCATCCCTTGGTGTCTTCAGATCGAGACTAGAGGCCTTTCTGGATTATTGTGTTTGGCTAAAACAGCATTTACTGGGTTCAGGGTAATGGTGAAATGTAATGGTCTGTGCGGAGGTCAGACTAGAGGATCCAGAAGTCCTGTCTGGCATTAAATTCTAGGACTCTGTGAAGCTAGATCTCTGTCAACGATCTCCCTTGGGATTGCCTCAGCCCCTGAGATGTCCAGAGTATCACGTCCTGGATTTCGAGTGTCTGGATGGGATGGGTGTAATCCCTGACTATTTCGGGGGGTCAAAAGAAGGAGACACTAGGATGTTCTGCAGTGAGCTAAAGGAAAAGCCTTCAGCAGCTCCTGGTCTGTAAGAAATACACCCAGTGATTGGGCCCAAGAAGGGTGGAGGCAGTTACTGTATAAATGGACAGAGCCCAGAAGCCCTAGGATTTGCACAGATTCACAGGCCTGTGAAAAGACTGGCACATTCATCCCATACCTGTTACAATTGGTGCCCCACTCCAAGGGCTGCGGGAGGACTGAGACAAGAGGGATGATTTAAAACAAGAAATGCACCGAAGCACCAGTACTGGAATGTATCGAGACTAACAAAGAGCCGAAGATCTCAGCTGGTGGTTTCCATTCCGCCTTAGCCCGCAATCCGGCAAAATGGCTGTAGGGGCGTTTGCTTCCAAGCCACTCCCTGGAGGATCACAGAACTGGGTTCAGATAGCGGAAGGAAACGCTGTCAGGTTCGTTTCCGGCTGTGAGCATTTTCTTCCCTACGTTTATAGACAGAAACCGGTCAAGGTCGAAGTTGTTGGAAGCCACAGGACAGCAGCTAAACAGCAATAAGTCACCAGGACCAGATAGTATTCATCCAAGAGCTCTGAAGGAACTCAAATGTGAAATTGCAGGACTACTAACTGTCATCTGTAACCTATCATTGAAATCAGCTTCTGTACCAGACGACTGGAGAATAGCTAATGTGATGCCAATTTCTAAAAAGGGCTCCAGAGGTGATCCTGGCAATTACAGGCCAGGAAGCCGGACTTCAGTACCAGGCAAACTTGTTGAAACTATAGTAAAGAACAAAATGGTCAGAGGCATGGATGTACATCATTTGTTGGGGAAGAGACAACATGGTTTTGTTGCCTCATCAAACTACTAGAATTCTTTGAGGGGGGCAACAAACATGTGGACACGGGATCCAGTGGATCTAGTGTACTTAGATTTTCAGAAAGCCTTTGACAAGGTCCCTCACCAAAGGCTCTTAAGCAAAGTAAGCTGTCATGGGATAAGAGGGAAGGTCCTCTCATGTATTAGTAACTGGCTAAAAGTTAGGAGACAAAAGGTAGGAATAAATGGTCAGTTTTCAGACTGGAGAGGTAAATAGTGGTGCCCTCCAAGGGTCTGTACTGGGACCAGTCCTGTTCAACATGTTCATCAATGATCTGGAAAAAGGGGTAAACAGTGAGGTGGCAAAATTTTCAGATGATACAAAACTACTCAAGATAGTTAAGTCCAAAGCAGAATGTGAAGAGCTACGAAAGGATCTCACGAAACTGGGTGACTGGGCAACAAAATGGCAGATGAAATTCAATATTGGTTAATGCAAAGCATCCGACGAAGTGGGTATTAGCCCATGAAAGCTTATGCGACAATACTTTAGCTAGTCTTTAAGGTGCCACAGGACTCTTTGTTACCTAAGTAACGCACCTTGGAAAACATAATCCCACTTCTACATATAAAATGAAGGGCCTACTCCCTCAGACTCGTACATGCCATTAGTTCACCTTGGAAGGTAACAAAGGATGCCAGAGAGAAATCCCTTGAGAGTTACTCAAAGGAACAGAGAGAGGCTAGAAGAGAAGACAGCCAGTCGCACAGCCTAGCATGCTGTCATGTACCCTCGTTCGTTTGTGAGGGGATTTGTTTTTCGCTGTTGCTGGCAGAGTATCTTGTTAGCAAGTCTGTAGCTGTCACAATGCTCGTGGGACGAGTGAGCGGTTCAACAGTGCATAAGACACTCATTGGTAGAATGAGTTCGACAGCCGCCGGTGGATAGCGAGCCATGGGACAAAGGCGGACAAGTAAGAACACCGCGACAAGAGCAGGAGGAAGCATGGCTTCTCACCCCGTAAAGGGGGGGGGACGACTGTCTGAGCAAAGAGCAACAAGAGCTAATTGGTCTAGTTTGGCTAGATGACGCTCACCCGGGGCCATGACAGCAGGATGGCGCGCTCCCATCCGAGGGGGATATGGGCCATACCAATACCTGGGTAGATCTCTCTGAATCGGTCTGAGAGATTCCTAGTGTGCCATTGGGAACTCTACTAATGACGGTGGGAAGGACGTGAACAAGGAGGGCAAGGACTTGCCTAGGCTATAAAATAAGAGTGACGGGATTAAAATGGACGAAGGCGAATTGAGGCGAACTGAACAGCAAGAGACACGTCCTGACAGTGTGAGGAGCAGTTAGACCAGGCAATGACCTCCAAAGAGAAATGATGGAACCCCATCTCTGGGGACACGTCAAGCCAGGCCCTGGGGAGGGACTGGATGGGACGATCATGCCCTGGCCCGGATGATTAAGCTTGATGATCTCCTTGACGATCTCCGTTCCTCCTCTCTGCTCCCCAAGCCAGCCTGCCCTCTTCATGATACTGCTAGTATCCTGGACCCTGGTCCTAGTTTCTTGGCGTCCACCACCTAGGGCGATTCGCACTGTGCATTAAGATGACAGGCAGCCTCAGTTCTGACCAAATGCAACAAGCTTCTGACCTCCCCTGCAGATTGATAGAACTAATGACGAGTTAAATTGAGTCATCTATAGCTGAAAGCAGGAAATGCCCTTTAAAGACTGGAGATGACAAAGAGATTCTAGAAAATTATTAGTCCGATAGTCAGAGGCACTGGCATAATAGGTCATTTATTCCTTGAACCAACTGATGCTATTTGTACTGTAATATCTGAGCTAATTAGCACACAATGTTATTACATCTGGGTTCTTGGTGTAGAATTCAGTGTCGGACTGTCATTATCTGGGGTGTTGGTGTGATGTCTATCGAGTGGTTTTCACATTATTAGTATTACGTTCCCATGAGATTGGTGTCACAAGGCTATTGTGTCTTAATGTTAATGCCGGGCATGGGGAAGGAGGCTGGTGTAATATGCTGGTGACAATGTTAAAATACTACACACATAAAAGACTCAGTGGGGATACGTGTAGATGGATTTTTAACTCCTGCTCTCTCTTTTTCTGGCCCTCTTAAGGGTCCTGAAATAGGGTTGTTTCACCCCCCGTCCCAACATCTGGGGTAGTTGTGCTTCGGTGTCCCCCTTCTTTTGGGGCCCAATTCAGTGAACGGCCAAACACTTTGCTAACGTTAAACACACAACTTTAAGGTGTCCTTGGTTGCAAACCGAAGGTAAACCTCTTCCCTTCTCTCAGGCTCCCCGCGGCGCTTCGCCCTAACGCCAAGATTTCTCATTCGTCAGTCACCTTCTCCTGGTCCAAAAGTGGGAACGTTTGTAATGAAGAACTTGGGCCTTTTTTTAATCAACTTTTTTTTTTTGTATTTGAATTTGTAAAAAGATCAGGTTTTATCTTTACTCTCCGATCAGGGCTCCGATCACAGCAACTGGTACGTTTCTTCCAATCTTAGCGTGTCCTCGTTATCGCTGGTCTCATTCCCCCTATTTTAGGGGTGTCCTAACTGAGGCAGTGCACAAGGTCAGGTCAGTCAGAGCTGGGACTTGAATTCAGGTCTCTAATATGACAAGTCACGTTCACTTACTCTGTACCAGCGATGAGGTCGGCTGCGTGCCTGTCCTCCAACACGACACTCTCCTTCGAGACACGGCTAGAATCCGGGATTCCCATTTTCAGCATTTTCCTGTTGTCCACTGACAGGGGGTGTCATATCTCCTCTCTTGTGGCTGCTCCATGTGGAGGATAACGATAAACTACTGCTACCAGTTGCTCCTTTGGCTCAAGTCTGTGCTGCAGACCTAAAGGGCCTGGGGCTCCAACCATCCTGATAACGTACAGAAGGGGTCAGGATGGTTCCACATGATGATCTGTTTGTCGGTTTCTTTTTGAAGAAACCATGGAAATGAGATATGTGAGCCAGGCGAAAAGAATATCGAGATTTCAAACTCGAGGACTTAGAAGTGAGGCAGTAACGAAAGGGCAGGTTGCCAATGCAACCCGCATTTACCCACTTTCTGCATATGCACAATATTTAAACACATCCTGTGTTCTAACTGCAGCCGGTAGCCCCTGACTGTGCGGAGGGCTGCAAGAAGAGACCGGCTGTTCTCTTGCATTTAAGACCCTGGACTGGACCTCGGAACAGTTGAATTCTATTCCCACTGCTGCCCAGATGCTGGGAAAGAGCATTATAACCAAACGAGGAGTCCTTGTGGCATCTTAGAGCCTAACAGATTTATTTGGGCATAAGTTTTCGTGGGCTAGAACCCACCTCATCAGATGCATGGAGTGGAAGATGCAGTAGGAAGATCTAGCTAGCTAGCTATATATACACACAGAGAACACAAAAAGGTGGAGGTTGCCATACCAACATTTAGAGGCTAATTAATTAAGGTGGGCTATTATCAGCAGGAGAAAATAAATGTTTGTAGTGATAACCAGGATGGCCCATTTGAAACAGTTGACAAGAAGGTGTGGGTAACAGTAGGGGAAAACTTAGCATGGGGAAATAGTTTTCAGTTTGTGTAATGATCCATCCACTCCCAGTCTTTATTCAAGTCTAATTTAATGGTGTCCCGTTTGTAAATGAATTCCAGGTCTGCAGTTTCACATTGGAGTCTGTTTCTGAAGGTTTTTTATTGAAGAATTGCCACTTTTAAGTCTGCTACTGAGTGACCAGAGAGACTGAACTGTTCTCCTACTGGTTTTTGAATGTTATGATTCCTGATATCAGATTTGTGTCCATTTATTCTTTTGCGGGGAGACTGTCCAGTTTGGCCAATGTACATGGCAGAGGGGCATTGCTGGCACATGATGGCATATATCACGTTGGTAGATGTGCCGGTGAACGAGCCCCTGATGGCCCAGTTGATTTGATTTGGTCCTATGATGGTGTCACTTGAATAGCTATGTGGACAGAGTTGGCACTGGGCTTTGTTGCAAGGATAGGTTCCTGGGTTAGTGTTTTTGTTGTGTGGTGTGCAGTTGCTGGGGAGTATTTGCTCCGGGTTTGGGGGCTGTCTGTAAGCGAGGACGGGCCTGTCTCCCAAGATCTGTGAGAGTGAGGGATCATCCTTCAGGATATCTTGTAGATCTTTGATGATCCCCTGAATTCTGGCCTGTCCTAACTTTTGAATGCTTCCCTTGCACTCAGAACAGCTGAGGTTGGTTTGATGTTTTGTAGTAGAGGGAGGGGGCTGTGTCCAGTACAGTGTGGGTGGCGTACGGAGGGATGTGTTTGGATAGCTGTGTATCTAGAGAGGTACAGGGGGCTGAGGGAGTCTATAGGTTGGCTTAGCGGTCTGTGGGTGTACGTATCTTTTTATCTAACCCACTGACTGGCCTCCTGCCGTGAGGCAGCTAAGGGCTGCAGACTAAAAATGTAAGACACTAAAATTGAGACCAGTAAAAGCCACAAGCAGAGCATTGAAAAGCTCTCGCTCCCCCCCCCTCCCCATCAAAACCAATCAATATCCAGCTGCTTAGAGGGCCAGGGGAGCCAGCGGGATAGCAGATGCACAAACAAGGAGAGAGGCCTGTATACAGAGCCAGACCAGGCCAGCTGAAATCCTTCAGCTGTGCAGAGTGACCCCCATAGCCTTGTGGTGGAAATGGCTCCCTGCAGCCCGGCCTGGCCCCAGGGAAGAGGTGGTGTTGAGGGTCTTGGGTGCTTCGCGCTCTGCTGGGGTCCTGCGTGCTCGCCGTTTCCTCCACTCGATGCCACATCTGCTTCCGCTTGGCACAGGCGGTTCCGATCATTCTCGCCTGCTGCCCTTCCGTCCTTACCAGCCACGCCGGCCCGCGGCCACGGAGAGGCTCCTCTCCATCTCCGTCCTGCCCTCTTCACTGCTGCGCCTGTCTGGAAATGCTGCACAAGGCAGTGCAGAGGCCTGAGATCTCGTTCACTCACCGGCCTTCCTTAGCCTTCCTCCCCTGCCTACCCGCGTTAACACCACCCTCCCTTTGCTGAGCCGGCGACCCTTCTTCTAACGCCTCCTTCACCCCATGCAACTGGGCCATGTCACCCCCCCCCCCAACTCCTCCTCAGGACGTTTGGAAGATCAGTCCTTGTTGTTCCTGCTGCCTTGATTAGCTCCCCACCTCCACCTCCTCCTCCTCTCTGTCGTCCTGCTTCAAAGCTGGTATTCATCTAGCTTCAGCTTCCAGCCATTGGAGGTTAGATAAATCCAGCCTGGAACGAAGGTGGCGATTTTGAAGAGCGCGGGGAGTTAACCCCGGGACCTGTTCCCCAAGCGTCCTGCTGGATTCCTTACCTGTGGCGATGTTTAAATCAAGACTGGCTGTTCTTCTAACAGCTCTGCTCTGGGATTCTTGTGGGGCAGGTCTCTGGCCTGGTTACAGAGGGGTCAGATGGTCCCTTCTGGCCAGTCCATACAGAACACAACGGGTGGGATCAGCTGCCTGTTACTCTGATCACATTACTCTTCCCTCACGCTGGGAACGCCTCCAGGGACCTCCCCTCTTCCCCTCCCCATCAAATTCAAGCTTCTCCTTCCCCGTCAGAGCCCCTCTGCCGGGCTGAGCTGCGGGTGCACTGAATAATAAGGCTGGCATGGGAAGGAAGCAGGATGAAAACAGGTTTGGTTGTGTCGTGGTGTAACCCATGGCCGCTTGGTGTGGTCCCCCCCAGTGACACCTGGAGATTGATGAGCCTGGTACAGGCTTGACTCGGGGGCACGTGGGGTTTAGCGCGTGCAGTAGAGACTGGTACACTGTGCTCCAGACGTCCCTGGTTCGATCCTGACGCCTGGGGGACATCAACGCTCCCACTGCATTTGAGGGTTTGCTATGGCTCTAGTCCAGTTGTATGATCCACTCGCCCAAAACTCAGTGTCCAGCTGTGAATCACAAGCAGAAACGGGTGCCTCCAGGCCCCCCCCCCCCCCCGCCCCGGCTGTAGGTAACTCTCTCTGTGAGAACAGAGACAGAACAAGGAGTAATGGTCTCAAGTTGCAGTGGGGAAGGTTTAGGCTGGATATTAGGAAAAACTATTTCCCTAGGAGGGTGGTGAAGCACTGGAATGGGTTCCCTAGGGAGGTGATGGAATTTCCTTCCTTAGAGGTTTTTAAGGTCAGGCTTGACAAAGCCCTGGCTGGGATGATGTAGTTGGGGTTGGTCCTGCTTTGAGCAGGGGGTTGGACTAGATACCTCCTGAGATCCCTTCCAACCCTGAGATTCTCTGATTCTATGAACACACCCTCCTGTGAGCAGCAAATCCCCTGGGCTCGCCGAGGTGGCTGCCTGCCTGGCCTGCTGGCTTATTTGACCCCGTTCTCGCCCGTCACCGGCCAGGACCTTTCAGCTCCTAGCTTTGTGAACGAGGGGGATTTCCCCCAGGTGCCTAAGAGCTCGGTTTTGTGATGCGGGGTCGCACAATGCCCCACTCCTTCACTGGCACCAGGGGCGGGGATTGAAGGCCTCGCTTCCAGGGGGAAGGCTCCGTCAGAAGTGGCCATGCTGGGTCAGACCAATAGCCCATCTAGGGTCCTGTCTTCAGAGGGAGCGAACAGACCCAGGCCGTCATCGAGTGATCCCTCCCCTGTCCAGTCCCAGACAGAGCTTCAGGGACACCCGATGCGTGGGGTCGCATCTCGGACGATCCTGGCTACTAGCCACTGATGGACCTTTTCTCCACCACCAGCCCTGAGGCAACCAGCCTCGTCGTCCCGCTTAAGGACTGGGCTCCAAGTCCACCCGCCTGTCATCCCCCCAACCCTGAGCTCTTCCCCTTTGAGTGTTTGCTCCTGGCTACCGCTGCGTCCAGAACGCCAGGGGTTAACGGCTGCCAGTGGCAGCTTCGGAGAGACCTTGCTGCCGCTCACCCGCTGTCTGGAAGATTAATTTTTAAAGCTGTGTTTGGTAGCAGCTTCGAAAGGGGCTGTCTGGCTTCTTCCGTGCTCTGGGTCCATAATCCCCAGCCCAGCCCCTTTTTGGAGAGCAGTTAATTAGTGGTGCAACCTCCCCCTTTCTGCCCAGCGTCCAAACAGCTTAGGGGTGGGTGGCAGTGTTTAAAACTCTCCTGCTATTAGCCAGGGTTTAATCACTCGGCTGGGAAAGGCAGAGTCTCTCCTTAGCAGGAGGGGGGATCCTGGCACTGAAGCCAGCCGCTGTCCTTTGTACCTTTTCGCCCTCGGCTTGGAGAGCGGACAAGGCAGGCGGCTCTCGTGCCAGCAGAGGGCTCAGCGCAGCACCCCTGACATTTAAAGGAATCCCTAATCCTTCCGACAAGGCAGGGTCCATGGGGGCAGGTGGCTGTCAGAGCCCCCGAAGCTCCCCGCTGCTGCCCCTTTGCCGTGTGCCGCCTAATCCAACCCTCCGGGGCTTTGGTGTTGGAGTTCCCGGGCTCCCAGCTCCTCCGGTCTCTGCAGTCCGATCTGTCCACACGAATGGATTCCCGCTGGAGGGGCAGCCTGCTCCATTTCACCCCGTTCCTCCAACACGATATCGCCCGCCCCGGGGTCCCCAGCCACCAGCTCTTTGCCAAGACACAGCTTCAGCTCTTCCCTGCTGGAGCCCTGCAGCCCCCAGGTGGTCAGGGGCTTGTCTGAGCTCCCTGCAGTTCGCTGCCCCCTGGGGCTGCCCAGGCCTGGGCGGATATTTGCTCGGCGGGGAGGGGACGATCTCACATGTGGGGCCAGCCGCCAGGCTGCTTCCATGACACACTGACCGTCCATGACAGGGGCACACAGACACACGCACACACATTCTCTATTCTGTAGGCAAGACACCTGAGTCACTGTCCCTCTTTACACCTAGGAAGGTGCGTTTGAAGTGCCCCAGGCCTAGGTGCGGCGGGAATAGCCCACCGCGCCACCTCGATCAGCCGAGCCCAGCAACACCGCAGCACTTGGCTGCTCAGCGAGCATGTCCCGGAGGACGAACTGCTCCAAGGCTCCCCTCCTCGCCTAGGACTCCAGTCCTCCCCCCGCCCATTATGGGGCTGTGTGCCGTGCCTGGGGATGCTGCATCTTTGCAGAAGGGGCTGCTTTCTTAGCAGACAGCGAAGTGCTTAAAAGGCTGGGGGAGGGGAGAGATTTCGACCGGAGGGAGCAGGGCTCTGGGGGCCCTCCGCCCACATCAGTCCCCTCTTGAGTGGGTAACAGCCAGCGCAGAGGCAGGGCCTCCCCCCCCACCCACCCCCGATGTCTGGCTCCCCGGGTGTCTGGGTTTAAATAGACAACCCCCTTCTCCCTAAAGGGTCCCCAGGCTGGTCACAGACACAGATGGGAGGAGGCTTCTCTCCGCACAAGAAGACCTGGAGTGTCAATTCCTGGGGGAAAGTCACCCCCTCAGGGAGAGCAGCCCCAGCTGCCCAGCTCCTCCCACTCAACCCCACGGCCAAGGAGGAGGGGTGCTGGGTACAGCTGGAGTGTAAGGGCCTAGGCCCATCTCCATTCTCCCCACGGCACGCAGTAGATTGGAGTGAGAACCTGTGTCCTGGATGGCGAGAGGGCCAGGGCTGCCCTGGCTTGACCTACCCCCTGAAAGAGCCTCCGTCCCCCCGTGCTGAGTGTGTGTCCCCACCCCACCTGCGGGAGAAAGCAGGGGGTGGCAGGAGCCAGCCTGGGCTGGTGGATCGGCCGTGGGGCTGGAATCTGGGATTCTACGCCCAGCGGTAGCACTTGCTTTGTAGCAGTTCCCCAGAGGTGTGTCATGGGGTGAGCCCCGCTCTGCTGACTGCCGGGGAGGGGTTGTGAGTGTGTCTGTGCGCGGTGACATATGTAGGGGAAGGGGGGGGGCAATGTGGCAGCAGCACTGGCCAGGAGCGAATGGGCTCTGATAGGAGCAGGCCCAGTGATGGGTAACGCGCCGCTGTACTGATACCCGGGGCCCTTCGCCAGAACCAGGGGTCAGGTCGGGTGACCAGACGGCGACTGTGAAAAATCGGGAGAGCGTAGGTTCCGGAGCCAGACGGGAATACCAGTCTCCACTCATTCATCCCCCACAGCTGCCAGCCTCTGTCCTTCCAGCCTCCTGTGGGGAGTGGCCACCCCGGCCTGGCTCCAGCTGGCCTGACCTCCCAGCCCCGTCACACCCCTGCCTGAACCCAGAATCCCAGGCAGGGGAGTCGGAGTCTGTCTCCTCTCCACTAGTCCCAGGTGGGTGAAACACCCTGGCAAAGGCAGTGGTGGGGCCAAATGCTGCCCCTGCTCTGTGGCCAGAAGACGGCACTAGACACAGCAGGAGCAGATTCTGGCATCCGGATTCCCCTCCCCCCCCCCCCCCGGTGCCATGAAACCCTGCTCCCCGGGGGCTGGCTGTGCAGTGGAGTGGGAATGGATCCCGTTACCTATTGTGGACAAAGGACCGTTCCCCTTGTAGGAAGTTCTCCCCTCCCTGTCTAACGGGGGCACCTTGGGCCTGACTGGCCCCATCTCAGCTCCTCCATCTCCTCCTCCTCCTCAGCTCTTGTACCACGTGGCCCATCCCATCTTGGGAACCTGCCACCTACCCCCACGGAGTCCTCCGTGTCCACACCAGGGCCAGACTGGCAGAGATCCCGGCCCCAGGAGAAGGGGGGTCCCTCCCCCCTCCAGCTGTGGAGTGCAAGAGGATGAGGGATCAGGCTCAGGCTGTGGCCCATTTCCTGCAGAGGATAATTAACAGCACTAATTGCATAGCCTTGCCCAGGGGAGTGAGAGAGAGGTGCCTGCAGCGCCCCTGGGAGAAAGGGAGAGGCTCGGTGAGCAGGAGTCATGTGTGCACTTGGTGACTGGTGTGGGACATGCTATGGAGCCTGGGAAGAGCCTCCCCGGGGGAGGAGACATGCCCCCCCCCCCCCCCGCCAGGGACGAGAGACGGGCAGCAGGAGGAGGGCAGCTGGTTCTGCTCCCCCCGGGGCGGGCGGATGGAAAGCCCTGTCCTGTCTCATCACAGCTCACACTGAATTAGCCACAGTGACTTTCCCACCCCAGTTCCCTGGCGCTCCAGGAAATCCCGGAGTGGAGTCTGGAGGACCAGGATGGGCAGAGTCCCTCTCTCTGGGTGTTTATACTAGGTAGCAGCTGACGCTCAGGGTTAGCCAATGCTCAGTGCTCTTCTGGCAGGCCTGGGAGAGGGGGGCAGCTGGTAAGTGCACTCGGCCCTGCTGATCTGGGCCCCGCTGGGCTAGGGCTGTAGCGTGCCGAGGGTCTTGACAGGTTAAAGTACGGTTCCCGGGTTAACAGGCCCCTTGGGTCACTCCCTGTGGGTAGCAGAGTCCTGGCTGGAGCGACGGCCTCGCATCTGTGGTGCCCTGTCCTCCGGCTGGCCTGGCGGAGCTGAGCGTGAGGCAGCTGGAGTCGGTGCCCGCATGTGCGCCACCTTCAGAACCGCAAACTCAACTGGCAGCCGGGGCTGCGGAGGTGGGGAGGGTCTCAGGGGTGGAGCCTGAAGGGGCTGGGGCTGGGTGTAGATCATGGAGGCGGAGTGTGAAGGGGTGGAGTGGGGTGGAGATCCTGGGGGGCAGAGCGTGAAGGGGTCGGGGCTGGGTGGAGCCTGAAGGGGGCAGGGCAGATTGTGAAGGGGGGGAGATCACAGGGGCGGAGCGTTAGGGGCTGGAGCGGGCGGAGATCACAGGGGCAGAAAGCGAAGGGGGCGGGTCCGTGTGGGGATCAATGGGGGCGTAATTGTATGTGATAGTTCCCAATATGGAAACAGCCCCACTCCTCTGAGACCGCAGCCCGCGTTCCCTGCCTCCCCGACTGCTCTCCCGATTCCCCTGGGCTGGGTGGGGACGCCTGGGGCAGCAGGAGAGCGTCTGTCCAGCCTGGAATTCCTCCTGGGAAATCTTTCCCCAGGCCCAGGTGGAGAGCTGCATCTTTGGTGCCGTGAGCCGCACACAGTAGGGGCAGGGGGATGTAGCCAGGAGTCGGATTCTGTTCTTGCAGGCTCGGGGTCCGCGTCCCATCCAGCGGGGCAGCTGCTCTGCGTCCTGTAGCACTCCTGGAGCTCAGCAGCTGTGCGGAAGGAAGTGGGCTGGAAAATGTCCCTGGCTTTGCGCCAGCACCTCAGGGTTGTGTCATCACCCGATCCCAGGGCCTGACACACAACGGGACATTGTCTGCCATGTCTGTCCCACAGCCACCTGGGCAGCGATGGGGCCCCCGGCAGGCAGTCTGATCGCTAGGGAGGGGGCGCTCCCCGCCCATTCCCGCCAGCACACCAAGGGGGGAACCACCCACTCGTGGCACGGATCCCTGGGGCCGGGGGCGGCTTCTAACTGGCCGAGGGTGCCCCGGAAACGAGAGGATTGTCCCACGAGTGGAGCCTGGCTCCAGGATGCTGCAGGCTGGGAGAGAATCGCCACCAAGAGGAGCAGGCGTTGAGTGGCCCTGTGCTTCTGTCCCGCAGCCCTTGGCATGGAGGGCCGGGGGATCAGCTCCCCATTGGTTACAGTAGCCCCAGGGAAATGTGAATGGTGCCCTGTTCCCTCAGTCTATTGCCTCTCTCCGCTGCATCCCCCACCCGCCTCGGAGAGCAGGGCAAATGCTACTGCCTGGGAGCCAGAACGGGGGGGTATGCGGGGGGACGGGGACGACTGAGCCTGGGCAGCGGGGCAGAGATGGAGCTGGTGACCATACCCGAACGGCGGGGTGCCCGGGGAGGTTACTAGCCTGCAGCAGAGGAGGGAGCAGGAGCATGCATGGGGCTCTGAGTCTAAAAAGCCAGGCTAGTGGCCAGGCAGGTCACTGCTAATAAGGGTGAAACCTGCTCCAGGGATCAAGGCAGCTCCGTGCATGAGGGTGAGCAGCCCCCTCTGCCCACAGTTCCCCCCCGCCACGGGTCAGTGGGAGCATCCTGCCTAGCCTGGTGCGCTAACCGCTAGATCATCCTGCCTCTTCTGTCTCCAAGCCAAGGGACACTGGGCCCCCTGCTTGGCACCCCAGGCCCTCAGTTAATGACCCGACAGACCCATTGGGGGTGATGGTCTGAATGGCATCTCACCTGCCACACTCCATAGCATCAGCAGCACTGCCTCCCCAGCCCTGCCCAGCGGGGCCCAGCAGGAGACCCCCAGATAAGGCCAGGCAGGGAGGAGGGTTCCCTGCATAGGAAATAGGGCGGAGGCAGGGAGAAGAAAGGGGACCGAAGGGGGAGGGGATAAGAGCTGCCTCCTGTGTGTCTCTGCCAGCGCCTGGGCTGCGTGGCCCAGAATGTCACTGGCGAGGGGCAGTGTTGTTGCTGGAGCAGCCCTGGCCGCGTCCTGGGAACCCCTCCCCCCGGGGCGCTGGAGTCTGGCAGGAGAGGGCCCTGGGGCCCTGGGCTTCTCTTTCTGCCAGAGATGTGGGGACTGGCAGCTGTGGGGTGGGTCAGGGATTGGGTTACGGGGTCTTTCGCCTCTCAGAGCCACTGGTTTGGATCCAGCCCCAGGTCTGGGGGGACTGTCAGGCTTAGGGGAGAGGGAAATGGGATACGGGGCTGGGCAGGGGGACTCGCTAGCTCACAGGGCTGGAGCAAAGAGAGACAGGGTCCCTTGTCCCGGCCAGCCTCAGGTGGAAGGGGCTGGCTCAGAGCGGTGGGGGATGGGATACTGGGTTGTGGGGGTGGAACTGGCTGGCTTATGGGGCTGGAGCCTTTCATCTCCACCCCCACCTGTTCTCCCCCAGCCCGGTGACTGAAAGCTAATTTCATCTGAGCTATGGGGTGTCCTGGGTGAACTGTGAGGGACGGGGGGCAATGCCCAGTCCCCAGGGGACCGGTATCCACATCACAAAATCCTCACCGCAGCAGGCGCCCTGCTTGGTGGTCAGCAGCCTGGCCTGAGGGGGCTGTGGAGAATCTCACCCTGTGAGAGGTTCCTCTGGCCAGGCCGGGGGTGCGGGGGGCCTGGCCACAACCCATGCTGTCTCCAGCACTGAACTGGCTACGGACGCCTCAGGGCAGACTATCAGTGGGGCTGTTCTGAGCTGTGTGCGGCACCTCCTTCTGGGGACCCCCCATGCTGGGGCAGAGGGAGAGTTAGGGAAAGATCCCGGAGAGGGGGGGACAGGAAGAGTCGGGTGCTGGATCTCTCATCTCATCCTCCTGGAGTTTGGTTCCCTGCTCTGATACCAGAGGGAAAAGCCTGGCTGGAGGCTGCCATGCAGAGAGCATGCCTTACATCACGCTCTGTCACTAACATGCAGCCACCTCTGGGGTGGACCGTGGCAGCCACTAACAGCCACACAAGAGTGCCGGATTGGAAATCGAGATCCGAAATGAACACTGAAGGGGAAGTTTCGGGAGGCAGAATGGACTCGCCCGCTTGGAACAAGGCCAGGTCATCAGGACTAAACCACTTATTGTGTAAAGCCTGCTGAGGAGCGTGAATGGCCACAGATGGTTGGGACCATGGCCAGGCATCTCAGCCTAAAGCCAGCCCAGAGCTGCAATGGTGCAGCATTGCTACTGCAGTGAGCCTCCGCTCATTACTGGGCACTGCCCTCCTTCCCTTTCCAATGACCCGGAGCCACGAAGTGGGTGCCAGGGCAAGAGAGGGCGCTGGGTGGTCCCTGCGGAGCCGGGGCAGCGGGTGACGGAGAGAAGGCTGGAGGCAGCAGTGGATGGTGGTAGCAGAGGGAGGCCAGGCTAGGTGGAGAAACGGGTCCCTCTGTTCCGATACCCAGCTCCGACAGCAGCCAACCCGCAGGGCCAGTGATGTAATATGGGACCCATGGCAGAGCCCAGCTTGCTGGACGTTTTTGCCTTGCCAGCGTCGATAAAGTCCACTTGGCTGCTGCGTGGGGTCGGGCCAAGAGTGGCAATGCTGGGGCAGCCCCAGAGTTGTTCCCGCGCCCCGACGCCCTGCTCGCGACGGGTATGTGTCCGCTGGGGCCGGGGCGGGAGATCGCGGCATCGGAAACTCCAGCCTGCATTTCCCTCCGCTCCCTCTTCTCCTTTCCCTGCCCCTGGCCGGTTTCAGAGGCTGGACGGGACCATTACAAGCAGCAGGCCAGACCTCCGCCTCCTGCATAGCTCGGGCAGAAATGGAGCCGCTCCCCCATCCCTGTTAACACGTTGGAGGAGCCCGTTACCACCCGGGGTATTTTCAGAGGGGTGGTGGCAGCAGCTGCCCCGAGTTGGACGGGTGCTGAGGCGATCCCAGCCCTGCTGTCAATCCCTTGCAAGGAGCTGTCCTGGCTCCCATCCTCCGCTCTCTTCTTGTGAAACCTCTGCTGTGCCAAGGGAGCGCGGGGGAGGCGGTTCGGCTCCCTCGGGGCCCAGCCAACAAGCACCTGCTGCCAGCCGAGGGACAGGGCTCTGCGGGGCTGCTAGGAAAGCTCCATGAAGAGTGCCAGGCTGAACTTCGCCAGGAAGGACGCAGCGGCGCGGCTGGATCCCAGGGGTGCCTGAGGCCAGCCGCGGGGTGCTGGGAAAGGTCCCCCAGGCAGGCTGGAGCGGGCTTCCTCATTATCCCCCATGCCCCTGGAGACCCGAGTTCAAATCCTGGGTGTCTGAGAGGGAGCGGCGAGGCAGGAGAGAGGGGCATTACCCGAGCTGCAGGCTGGCAGAGCACAAGGGCTGAGGCAGAGCTGGGACTGGAGCGGCAGAGGGTGCTGCTGGCACCGAGAAGGCCGAGGATGGGAGATGCTGGGGCCGGAGTGTGTGCCCGGAAGTTTGGGTGCAGCAAGCTGGCGATCACAGGTGTGTAAACGAATTAGATACCAGCTCCGAGATGAAGGCCGAGCTGTTAAAATGGGGGAGGGGGGGTCCCAGTTCATCTCTGCAGCTGGCTGCGTGTAGGATGGCCCTCCGCAGAAGGCAGCCAAGCAGGGGGCAGCCAGCACGGGCAGTCCGAACGCCAGTTGTTTGCGTACCACTTCCTCACGTTACTACTACATTCTCATGCCCCATTGCACTGACCCTCTTAGCATTTTCCTGCCGGTCACAGGTCTCCAGCTTCTCACCCTGGCCTCAGCCTGACCCGCAGAATCGTGACTTGGCATCTCTTCTGCACGGTGCCTGAGCAAACGCAGCGGTGAACACAGTTATTCATTATTGTCATTTCATTGTAGGCCTTTTAAGCCTTTTCCAGCCATGTTTGTGAGTCACAAGGAGTCAGGCTCCGAGTGTGTCTCCTGGGCTGAGACCTGGTTACTGTCTGCCCCTCAGACAGGGCTCGAGCACTTGTTGAGTTGCTAACTCCATGTTCAAGTGACTCGGAAAGTAACTTCTAGGGCCTTATCAGCAGCTGACAGTGGATAAGCCAGCGGCTCAGGAGCAGGTTGAATGAGGCACCGAAAAGCTTTAAAGGGGCGAAGGCAGATTAATGAAAAACATACTTTAAAAAACAAGGACGGGACAGTTCCTTCCCAAGGTCACCCGGGACACCGGAATCAAACACCCAACGTCTGTTCCACTCTGTAGGCTGATTGTGCTGATTCCTCCCTCCCTTTCGCTCTGCACACGGCCAGGCTGTGTCCTGATCCTGACCCTCCTCCTCCGTAGCACCTCGAAGAGCCAGGCTTTCCTCTCTGGTCTTGCAGCCAGGCCCTCTTCATCTCCCATCTTGGTAACTGTAACTTCCCTCTGCCTGACGTCCAAACCGCGCCCCTCCATTCGAAACTCGTCTGCTCAGATCTTCTTCTTCCGGTACTCCAGCAGCATCCGCTGCCCTTTGGATCCCCCCGCTTACGCCCTTGCATGGCATCAGGTGCATGTTCTTGTCCTCTTCTCCAACGTGGCAGCAATGGAGCAAGTACTCCAGGAGCCAGGCTCGGGGGTCTTTGCCTGCAGGTCAGCTAGCCCTAAGAACAGCTTTTCATGGCCTAGGGATCCCAACCCTCCAGCCCGGTGCCTGCTGAGACGCTGTCGTTTCCAGTGCAGACGTCCCCTGAACAGGGGTCCCTGGTCTCTTCCTGCACCCCAATATGGCATTTGCTTTTCCATGACAACGTCACCCTGGACTGTCCCCATCCTCCCCACCCCGCCCAATGGTGCTGCTGCCCCTGCCGGGCATTTCACTCTCCCTTCCCAGGGGACCCTGATGGGTTGATTTCTATCACAGCCGTGCCTCACGGCCCAGAGCCCCAGGGGGTAGGCACTGAGCAAACACAGAACAAGACTACGTGCGTCTGGACTGAAACCAGCACTGGGAGGCCCAGAGAGTCCTGAGCTGTCGTCTCTACGTTGCCACTGCCAAGTCACTTAGCCCAGCATTTTCAAAAGGGATCACTAATTGGGGCAGGGGGGCTAACATGATTTTGGAGAGGAGTTGAGCATCTCTGATCCCAGCTGAACCCCAGGGCAGCTGCAGATGCTCAGCAGCACATTTATGAATCTCTAGGGGTCTAGAGTCGGGCACCCCAAAATGGAAGCACTCAAAATCCACGGCCAGTTTTTAACATTGGGAGTGGTATTTTCAAAAGCACCTGTGTGATTTCCAGTGGGACTTGTGCTCCTACATCTCTTGGTCACGTTTGAAAACCTCACTCTTTGGCCATCACCTCTGTGCCTCAGTTTCCCTATCTATACATGTGGGTAATAAAGATCTGTCTCAAGAGGGGTGGGGGGAGGTTAATACTGTAGCAGTGCTCAGCTTTCTGACCAGTTCCAGCCCATCTGCAAGCCAGAGCGGGAGATTCATTCTGTCCTTCACAGTAGCTGCGATCCCGCCTGCCTTCCTACCACCCACAAAGCTGATCATCCCCCCTCCAAGGTGGTATGTTCCACTTGCCGCAGCAGGGCAGGAGCTTGTTGGCCCGGGGCTCCTTTCCTGTGGATGCATGAGAGGTAAATGTTCTGATTCCTCCCTATCTGTTTTCTTCCTCTGTCCCTAGGCGATGGAGAGCAAGCTGCTGATAGGAGGGAGGAACATCATGGACCACACAAATGAGCAGCAGAAGATGCTGGAGCTGAAGAGGCAGGAGATAGCTGAGCAGGTAAAGACTCTGCTTGGGAGATGTCTGAGCAGGGCTGACCCTGGATAGCAAACATAGAACAGCCAGACTGGGTCAGACCAAAGGTCCATCTAGCCCAGTGTCCTGTCTTCTGACAGTGGCCAATGCCAGGTGCCCCAGAGTGAGTGAACAGAACAGGGAATCATCAAATGATCCATCCCCTGTCACCTATTCCCAGCTCCTGGAAAACAGAGGCCAGGGACACCCTCTCTGTCCAGCCTGGCTAATAGCCATTGATGGGCCGATCCTCCATGATCTTATCTAGTTCTTTTTTGAACCCCTGTTATAAACTTGGCCTTCACAACATCCTCTGGCAAGATCCAGTGGTCCCAATAGACTTGTGCTGGCACCATCCTTGATTTCAGATACTGGAAATAGATGATGCCTGAATCCTTATAAATACTGCATCTATTTATATGATAGTTCACGGTTCCTTGGTGAACTTGACAAAAGCTATGGTCCTGAATAAGGGAATCATACAGTTAGGTGGCCTGTGTACAAGGAGTTGCCAGGCTCAGTCCAGTTCCCAGTGGACAGTGCCCAGATATCACAGTGATGGGCACCCAGCAACGTACCACCGGTCAGACAGAATGTACTGCAAAGCACACGAAGGAGCTGTGTTTAAACTCAGTCCACCTAGGCGGTAGCACCATTTGGTCCCATCCACAGTGCCAAGGCAAGTGTTGGACAGCGGAAGCCATACACAAGTATGGCTGCTTCATTCGGTCCCTGGCTTGATGTAACTAGATTCAAGGAGAACCCACTGTAGGGAAAGGGGCTGTCCGCAGGCTTTGGTGTACCTCATCTCGACAGTCCCCAGTCTCTGGGCCAAGACAGCGGCTGCGACTGTGAGTTGTGGCGGTGTTGGCTGTGCTGTGGGCCAGAAAGGGGCTCCCAACTCACCATCAGATGCGAATGACTTTCAGTTACTACAAGTCCGGCCAGCCATTGACCTGGACACCCGAAGATGAAAGGCTCCAAGTCATATGCCCAAATGCAGTCCCCATCCTCTGTAAAATCTGCATATAACTACTCTGACGGAGTCAGACCAGAAGGGTATAGGAGAGTGCTGGAAGGGAAGTATATCAGCCTCAGAATGAGCAGGTCCCTGTTCCCTGGCTAGCCAAACAGAAAAGGTTCTAGAAAGGAGCAGAAACAGCTAGCCTGATTGGGACACCTGGAGCCAATCAGGGGCTGGCTGAAACCACTTAAAAACCCTCCCATCTAGTCAGGTGGGTGTGGGTGTCAGGAGTTTGGGAGGCGTTGGAGCAGAGAGCAGTTTGAAGGCGTTGGAGCAGAGAGCAGTTTGGAGGTGTTGAAGCAGAGGAAGTTTGGAAGGAGGCCCTGCGGTAAAGGTGAAGCGGAGTGTGAAGAAGCGGGGACTACTGTGGGGAAGTAGCCTAGGGAATTGTATTGTGTTTGGTGCCTAAAAGGTCAGCCTGATACTGATACTATTAGGGTCCCTGGGCTGGAGCCTGGAGTAGAGGGTGGGCCCGGGCTCCCTCCCCTTTCTACCTCCCCTAACTAATCACAGTGAGCCTCTGAGGCTAGCACAAACCACCTGGAAGTGCAATACCCACAGGGAGAAGGCCAAAGCTTTGACACAATACCCATCATGCTCTGAGAGCCAGCAGGATGATTTTGACGGTTGGGGGGTTGTTCCTGTTCAACTGGGTTTGGTGGTTTTCCCGGGCGCAGAAACGTCGGGAGCGGGAGATGCAGCAGGAGATGCTGCTGCGGGATGAGGAGACCATGGAGCTGCGCGGGACCTTCACCTCTCTGCAGCAGGAAGTGGAGATCAAAACCAAGAAGCTGAAGAAGGTGAGAGGCCACCTGTGTTGGGACTCAGCGGTGGGGAGCCAGTCGCAGGCTGGGTTTCTTTTGAATGGCACTTACAAGGTGAATTTACTCTTGTGCTGAGGATGGTGGGTTTGTCTTGCTTCCTGTGAACCTAGCACTTGCAGGACAAGTAGCGTCTAGGGGGGCCACTTCTGTACTTGCTGGTAACTGGACCCCCAAGGCCCTGCCCCTGTTCCACCTCTTCCCCCACAGTCTTGCCCCTGCTCCGACTCTTTCCTTGAGGCCCTGCCCCTTCTCCGTCTCTTTTCCCAAGGCCTGACCCCCTCACTTGCTCCTCTCCCCCATCCCGTTCGCTCACTGAATCATCTCAAGGAGCCGGCCTGCAGGTAGGAGGCGGCCCTGGCTGAGCAGCGGCTGGTTAATGATCCAGCACTACCCCTCGCCCCGCAGCAACTGGACTTCTGGTTCGGGTGCCAGGTTGCCTTTTCGACCAGACTTTCTGGTCAAAAACCAGGCACCTGGTAACCCTAAATGGCACCTGGACACAGAAACCAAAAACCAGACTGTCCAGGTAAAACCCAGACGGGTGGCAACCCTACAGCATCCCTGATTGCATCTGGGCTGCAGTAGGTCCCTGACACCTTTGTGTGTCACTACCGGGCAGCTCAGACCAGGGAGACTATATATTGCACCCGGGGACCTGTAGTCTCCACAGGCCCATCAGATCAAGGTGGAACGTGGACGGCAGCTGTGATTCCAGCACTCTATCAGCATCGCCAGCCAAGGGTCTGTCCCAAAGCCCCCCGCAAGACTCGCCTTTGTCATAAAGGTGCAGCCCACTTCACTTAACCACATGTGGCACATGCGCAGCATTCAGGCTTCTGCAAACGTTCTGTGTGGCTGATGTTGGATGAACTTTGGGCTTCCCCAGTGGGAAGACCCCAGGGAGACCCATTTTTCAGGTCTTTGGGGGATACTGTGAGTAAATAACTTGCTTTTCACATGGGCTGAGACCTCCGGCCACATCTTAGATGCTGCTGCCTGGACAGGTACTGACAGAAGCTCTTTCTTGGTGTCCAGCTGTACGCCAAGCTGCAGGCTGTGAAGGCAGAGATTCAGGACCAGCATGATGAGTACATCCGAGTGCGGCAGGACCTGGAGGAAGCGCAGAATGAACAGACCCGGGAACTTAAACTCAAGTAAGTGTCTCTCCCCCTTAATGGGCAATGCGGGATACAGGCCCTGCCAGCCACACTGCCGTTCTGACAGAAAAGGCAGAAACAGAAAGAAGCAGGATGAGGCATTCAGATGTTTACAGTGATAACGAACTAAACGTCCTCTTCCTTCAGTAACTAACAAGGATGTTACACAGCAGCTATTCAAGTAAAACATTTTGACATCTGCAGGACTGGATCTTTTGCACCCAAGCATGTTAAAATAATTATCCACGCAGCTTCCTGAGCCGTGAATGTTCGTTTTTCCAAATCTTGGGGAAGTTCCAGAGGACAGGAAAAAAGCGAAAGTTGTGCTAATATTTTGAAAGGGTAAATGGGATACCCGCGGTAACCGTAGGCCTGTAGGCCTGACGTCAATCCTGGGAAGACTCACGGAAAGGCTGACAGGGGACTCACTCAATAAAAAATGAAAGGATGGTAGCATAATTAATGCCACTTAGCATAGTGGTCGCAGCGTAGGGGAAAGTAGGTCTTGTCAAACAAACCTACTGTTGTTTCCTGACGAGGTCTTAAGTTTGGTTGCTAAAGGTAGCTGTGTTGATCTAGTATATTTACACCTCGATAAGGTGTTCAACTTAGTCCCACGCGATTTTCTGATTTTAAAATATAGCATCTTACAAAATCCGGGTAGCCACGGAAAATGGATTAAAAATGGATTAATTGAATGGTTTCAAAAAGTAATTGTAAATGAGGAATCCTCCTCCCAGGGGGTGTTTCTAGTGGGGTCCCCCAGGGATCTGTTCCTGGCCGAAAGCTATTCAATGTCTTTATCAATGATGTGGGGGAAATATCAAATCATTAGTGGCAAAATCTCTGGATGACACAAAAATTGGTGGAATGGTAAATAATAGTGAGAACAGCTCAGCTATAAAACCAACTTGGATCACTTGGGAAGATGAACGGGCTCATTTGAACAACGTACATTTTAGTCCCACCAAATGCAAGGTCATACATCTAGGAATAAAGACTATAGGTCACTCTTACAAGATGGGGGATTGTATCCTAGAATTCAGCGACACTGAAAAAGGCTGTCATGGCAGATAACCAGCTGAACATCAACTCCCAGTGCAAAGCTGTAGCTAGCTGGTCCAATGCAATCCTTGGATGTACAAGCAGGGGAATATCAAGTAGAAGTGTAGCATTAGTGAGACCGTTACCAGATACTGTGACCAGTTCTGCTGTCTGTGCTTCAAAAAGAATGTTGAAAAATTGGAAAGGGTTCAGAAGAGCCCCACAAGAATCATTCAGCATCTGACAAACTTGCATTATAGCCAGAGATTTGAGAAGGTCAGTCTAAGTAGTTTATCCAGATTGAGAGGAGACTTGATCAGTCTACAAGTACCTACAGGAGGAAGAGATTTCTGATAGTAGGCAGCTCCTTAATCTAATAGAAAAGGCATAATGAGATCCAAGGGTTGAAAGCTGAATCCAGACAAACTCAGATGACAACTAAGGTGCAGATTTTTAACAGTGGGGATAATTAACCAGTGGAACAACTTACCTCAGGATGTGGTGGATGCTCCATCACTTGAAGTCTTTAAATCAAAACTGGGTCTCTTTCAGAACTGCTTTAGCTCAAATAGAGGTTCTTGATGCAAGAATCCCTGGGTGAGGCTCTTTGGTCTGTGTTATGCAGGAGGTCAGCTAGAGGATACTAATGCTCTCCTCTGGCCTTAAAATCCACATGACTCTGGAGGAGACCCTTGCAAATAATAAAGGGATAAGGGTTGCTGATCAGAGGCTTTACGCTGGGGGACAGAGCGGGATGAATTAATTAACCCGGAGCAGAGACGAATCAGTGTCTCATCTGTGCATGGACATTGGGGATTTTTGCATGTAAATTAGGTGAGTGTAAATGGACATGCATGAGTACGTGAATCTGACTTTCAAAATCTGGCTCCAGTGGAGCCAATAAAAAGCGAGGTTGGTGCTAGACTCCATGTGTTCATTCCTTGAGGAAGACCAGCTGTCTCCCAGCAGAATGTCCACGCTACATCCATACTCTCTGTCAACACCATACTACAGGTTGGGGAAAGACCCAAATATGAGTTAACGAGCTTTCTGTGTAGCGTGTTAGTAACATGGTATAAAGTGCTATACCAGCAGTGTCCAATAGAAATTTGATGCTTGCCACACTTGTGGTTTTGAATTTTTCTTATACGCCACATTATTAAAAAGGATTTAAAAACATACTACAAACGACATTTCAAATTATTTTTATGAATATAAAAATAAGTAGATATTCCAAACAAATATTAATAGGTACTAACACAGAATTACTTCAGTGTGACACTTTGCATTCTTTTTCTTGATCTGTACTTGGATTTTATAAATTTTACTGCAGAAAAAGTGTCTTCAGTACACCAACGCATTGCCCATGCACTAGCCACAATTCAATAATAGCCTATTCGCCACATGAGGCTAGTGGCAAATGTATTGGACATCACTGTGCTATATACAATACATGCTAAGTAGGCTTATCAAGCGATTAAATAATTAATTGCGATTAATTGCACTGTTAAACAATAATAGAATACCCTTCATTTAAATATTTTTGGATGTTTTCTACATTTTCAAATATATTGATTTCAATTATAACACAGGATACAAAGTGTACAGTGCTCGCTTTATATTTATTTTTTATTACAAATATTTGTGCTGTAAAAAAAGGAATAGTATTTTTCAATTCACTTAATAGAAGTACTGTAGTGCAAACTCTTTATCATGAAAGTTGAATTTAAAAATGTAGAATTATGTACAAAAAAATCTTCATTCAAAAATAAAACAATGTAAAATTTTAGAGCCTACAAGTCCACTCAGTCCTACTTCTTGTTCAGCCAGTCGCTCAGACAAACAAGTTTGTTTACATTTGCAGAGGATAAGGCTGTCTGCTTCTTGTTCACAGTGTCATGTGAAAGTAAGAACAGGTGTTTGCATGGCATTATTGTAGCCAGTGTCGTACGACATTTACATGCCAGACGCATTATAGATTTATATGCCCCTCCATGCTTGAACCACCATTCCAGGGGACATGCATCCACGCTGATGACGGGTTCTGCTCAATAACAATCCAAAGCAGAGCAGGCCGTCACATGTTTATTTTCATCATCTGAGTCAGATGCCACCAGCGGAAGGTTGATTTTCTTTTTTGGTGGTTTGAGTTCTGTATTTTTCGCATGGGAATGTTGCTCTTTTAAGACTTCTGAAAGCATGCTCCACACCTTGTCCCTCTCAGGTTTTAGAAGGCACTTCAATTCTTAAACTTTGGGTTGAGTGCTGTCGCTATCTTTAGAAATCCCACATCGGTATCTTCTTTGTGTTTTGTGAAATCTGCAGTGAAAGTATTCTTAAAATGAACAACATGTTCTGGGTCATCATCTGAAACTGCTATAACATGAAATATATGGCAGAGTGCCGGTAAAATAGAGCCAGAGACATACAATTCTCCCCCAAGGAGTTCAGTCACAAATGTAATTAACGCATTATTTTTTTAACGAGCATCATCAGCATGGAAGTATGTCCTCTGGAATGGTGGCCGAAGCATGAAGGGGCATATGAATGTGTCTCATATCTGGCTCGTAAATACCTTGCGTAACCCTTCTGCCCATCAGAGTTGGCAGCAACAAGGGCCAGCTTCAGTATCCAGGGGTTCCGTTCCAATACCACAATGCAAAACCAGCTCGAGCCCCACCCAGTGACCTGGGACAACCATATACCACCCTTCTGGGCGCCTCTAAGAGGCAATAATTCCCCTCTCGCAGGCACAGAGTCTGAGTGTACCAAAACCTTTTAATGACAGAGAGAAACAATGTGGCATTATATTGGGGAAACACCACAAACAGGATTCATACAACAAACCATGAATCAGAATCATCCCCCCCACACACACACAAGCAAATGGGCTGTGTCCTTCACCTTTGGTTCTTGAGTCCCACAAGCCCCAAAGTCACCCAAGGTCCCAAAAGTCCAACAGCCCAAAAGTCTCTGCAGAGTTCAAAATTTCATCTGCAGAGTTTTACATCCCAGCCTGAGTGGAAATGGGGGAGGGGCAGGTTAAGGGGTACCTTACATGGTCAGAGGCCAACTGCCCCACCTCTCCATGGGGTTCTGCTGCAGTCCTCACCATGAGCCGGTTCGCCAGCTGTCCCGCAAAGTGCTCCAATCTGCCAGCAGTCCCATCAGCTGCTCCGCTCCGTCCACTGCTGCGCAATGCCAGCCGTTCTGCAAGCAGTCACCCAAACTGTTTCACTCTATCAGCAATACATTTTTCAGGGGCCCCCCCTTAACACAGTGCTCAGTTATTTCAGCTCTTAAGTGATTTCAGCTTAAGTGGGGGGCCTTAATGTAGATGCACTACTGATCCCAAAGTGAATTCAGTTTAGCAGGCTGAAACTAGACTCCTAATGGAATCAAACATTAGATCTGACATTCCACAGTAGAAAGAGACAGAGTGAAATAAGCTTGTAGAGCCCTCAGACAAGACCCTCACCAAAAGATATACCTCTCCATTGCCTCTCTCCCTTCAGAGGGTTTTGGAACCCCTGTCCCTTGGCCAGTGAGTGCTACCTAGATGATGGCGAGTCCCTCCATCATGACAAAGGCCAAGTACATGTCCCAGTCCCTCATTCACATAATCAGGTTAACAACATTTTATCATTCCTGCCCCAATAACAGAGAAACTGGGGATCCCACAGCAGCCGAAGTGACCATTTGGGATGCTGTGAGCTCAGACTAGGCGCAGTGGGTGTGTTTATGCAAATAAGATCAGCCCCTGAAGTTATTTTCCACAAGTTGCTGCAATTCCTGCAATTCACCAGCAGATGTCAGGGTGGAGCTCATCCTGACACTGCTTACACTTGCAATGCCGGCTACAAAAGTCCAATGTGAATGCCTGATGACACTGTAAATAAGAATCCGGCAGCATTATCTCCCATAAATGTAAAAAAACGTGTTTGTCTTAGTGATTGGCTGAACAAGAAATAGGACTGAGTGGACTTGTAGGCTCTAATGTTTGCATTTTGGTTTTGAGTGCAGTTATGTATGAAAAAAGTCTACATTTGTAAGTTTTACTTTCATGATAATGAGATTGCTGTACAGTACTTCTATGAGGTGAATTAAAAAAAACTTTCTTTTGATTATTTTTACAGTGCAAATATTTATAATAAAAAATAATATAAGGTGAGCACTATACACTTTGTATTCTGTATTGTAATTGAAATCAATATATTTGAAAATATAGAAAAACATTTCATAAATTTCAATTGGTATTCTATTATTTAACAGTGCGATGAAAACTGCGATTAATCTTAATTAATTTTTGTAATCATGATTAGTTTGTTGGAGTCAATCACGTGAGTTAACGGCAATTAATCGACAGCCCTAGTGCTAAGTATTACTGGGATGCCACTGTTCAGAGGACTGGCAGAGTTATTGTCTAAAAACAAAGCTTATAGGAAATGCTGTCTCTTTTCTTTGACTGATATGCTCTGTCTCTTTCTGTGCCCTTCTCTGTCTTGCTGGCTGTATTTCTCTGTGTGTGATCTTTGGTTTTGTCATTTTATCCTATACTGTTACCTGTTCCTCTTCCCCTTTGCTCTCATGTCTCCCTCTCCCATTTCTCTGTGTCTTCCCATCCTCCCCCCATCTCTCTCTCCTCTTTTCCCAACACTTTGCCTCTTCCCACTTTTCCCCCCCCAATTCATCTCCCCCCTTCATTATTCTCACTCCCTCATCCCTTTTGTCTTGCCACCATCACTTGCTCACTCCGTCTCTCTCTTATCCTGGCTCTTGCTCAGATACTTGATCATTGAGAACTTTATTCCTCCTGAGGAGAAGAACAAGATCATGAACCGCCTGTACTACGACTGTGAAGAGGACCAGTGGAAGTTCCAGCCGCTCGTGCCTGCTGGGGGGTAAGGCTGCAATTCTGGGAGAGGAGGCCTGGCCTACCGCTGGGGTGTTTTTCTGAGGCACTGGTAGCGCCCAGGATTCTGAATGGGGAGAATTAGCAGTCTGGAATGGAAGAGTGGTAGGAAGCCCAGCGGGGCAGGGACAGCCTGTCCGTTACTGAGTTACTCCTTACCTCGTTACTACTGAGTTAACACCGTAACACGTTGTCACTGTCCAGCTACAGCCTCCCGAAACACTTCCTGAGGGGTGAATTTGGCTCAGAGTCTCAGAGGGGAGTGCTCTGAAGAATGGGCACTGCCAGAAAATCAGAGCCTCTGGCTGTGGTGTGGGACACAGCCTCTTCTCCCCCCCAACCCCTGCCTGCGCCCCACCTTTTCCCACCCAGTTCCGCCCCCTCCCCTGAGCATGTCCCCTCCCCGCTCCTCCTCCTCCCATCCCAGCCCCTCCTGCACGCTACAGAACAACTCATGGCGGTAGGCGAGAGCTCTAGGAGGGAGGGGGAGGAACTGATCGGCAGGGCCGCCTGTGGGAGGAAGGCGCTGGGGAAGAAGGGGGGAGCTGGTTGCCGATGGGTGCTAAGCACCCGCTAATTTTTTTCCCCTGGCTGCTCCAGCCCTGCAGCCCCATAGGGGTCGGCGCCTGTGTATGGTACCAACCAGGCTTTGTATCTGGCAAGTGGTGCCCGTGTCCGGCAGCAGAGCAGCGACCTCACTGCCGGTTGGAGAAAAGCACGGCCAGTTGCCCTGTTCTTGTAATAAAGGGCCTGAACCCCCTAGCTCCTGGCCACGGCGCTGCGGGGCCTGGGGAGGTTAGGGCAGGAGAGTTAAGGTGGGTGGCTGAGGTAGCTGCCTGGCCCCTCTCTCTCTGAGGAGACAGCTGCTGCTTTCCCCCTGCTCGGCGCTGGCTCCAGGGCGCTCCCTGGGACCGGGGAGTGCCAGGGCCGCGGGACAGGAGCAGTGTGCAGAGCGCGAAAAGCCGTCTTCTGGCTTACAGCTCCATCCCCCGCGCCAGAGAGCCCGTGAGGCCAGGACAGGGCTTCACACTTTCCAGTGTTGGGTTCACTTCTTATGCTTGAGATCCTGTTTGGACACCTGCCCCACCCTCCACCCGATCTCAGCTCCTTCCTGTCCAAGCCCTGGGGGGAACCCCCGGCTTACAACCCTCTCCCCATCCTCCCTGCTCTCATTCACTGAAACTCAATGGCCCGGTCTGCTCCGCTCCTTCTCCCAGTGGGTGCTCAGCTGCTGGGGTTCCTCTTAACAGGAGCTGCAACATGGCCCAGCATGTCTTCCCTGCTAGCCATGGGCAGCGGGTATTGGAGGCGGGGGGAGGTGAAGAGTCTCCAAACCTCTGCTAATGCTCCCCGCTGCAGCCCCAAGGCTGGGCCGTGGCAGGGCTCAGAGGTCCTATGGGTGGCTCAGGGCTCAGCCCCGGCTGGCCGGCTAGGGCTCGGGGCTCCTCTGGACTGCTCTGGTCGCCGGCGGGCCAGCTGGAGCTCTGATTAGCCCGGCCGATCAGAGCCGGGGGGGTGGAAGGGTGTGGGGCAGAGCTTTGGGCAGAGGGGGCGGAGCAGGGCAGGACCTTGGGCAGAAGAGGCAAGGCAGGGGACTAGCCTTCCCAAATGGGGGCACACGTGACCCTGTGCTGCCAGCCCTCATGATCAACCACTGCTCCAGTCCGCATGGATATAGTCGATGGGCTGCACAATTTGAGACCAGCGGTTAAGGCTAATGCGAAGCTGGTGGCTCAGGGAAGCAGACACACTCTGCATAGGCAGATTTGATGCTTCTGACTCAGGTTTTTATTTATTTAGGCTTGGCAGCATTTTGTTTTTTTATAGTGTTGATGGATAATATCGGTTTGTATTTACAATATTTACTGATTGAAATGTTCGCAGTTGTGAAAAATTACGGGGGGAGCAGCAGTGAGGGCTCCAACGGGAGGACTTCATGACAGTTGGCACTGAGAGTCATGCAGTTAAAGCTTTCTCCCCATGAAAACACAAATTGTCACCACCACATGCCAGAACAGCCAGAGGAAATAGCCTTACCTCAAACTCCTACGTTCTCAAGCAGCATCTATGTGACTCTGCTGATCTGCAAACCTCAGTTATCATCCGGGGAGATATTTTCATCCACGTGTCTGTGTGCGGTGAAATTGACGTTTATCGGCACCTGTCGATAAAAAGCGAATCCCTTCTGACCTGGCCATTTATTGGAGGCCAAGGGGGTTACCTTGGCTGACCCAGATCATCGTCACTGGCCATTCTGCATACGATCCCAGTGCTGGACAAGCCTCGGGAGGTTCTTGGATGAGCCCCCCAAAGTTCAGCTGCTTCTCCAAATCTCTCTTCTTTGCCTCCCCTTTGCTTTCAATTTCCTGGCCCAGCAAACACACTCTGATGATCTTCCTATCCCGGGATTCACAGGTCACAACTCCCTGAAAGAGCCTGATAATCTATTCCAGTGCTGTATTATTCAGTCGCAGGGTTCCTATACTAGTTTCCATCCCTCTACTGTTAGCCAGAGCCCCTTGGACCGCCCCCCAAATTGCTCTGATTGCTAAAGGTGTACACCTTTCATCCCTGTCGATGGTCTCTGTTAAGGACATGCAGTAGAAGTAAAACCCTGGCCGTCTAGGGCACAGGATGGGAAGACCAACCCTGCAGAAATTTACCTCCATTTGGAGAGAGACTGAGGCAGCCAATTCCATGCTTTGTCTGGATTTATTTTTAGTGGATCATTTTATGTGGTCAAAATGTTGATTATAAATCTCTCCTTAGGAGCAGCAGCCAAATGAAGAAGAGGCCAACCTCTGCCGTGGGCTACAAGAGACCCATCAGCCAGTATGCGCGGGTGGCCATGGCCATGGGAGCCCATCCTAGATACCGGGTGAGTGCGGGCACCGAAGGGAGGGGTGGAGTGAAGTCATTGCATGGACCGGTGGGGAACGGGTGGAAAGGATGTACGGCCGGGTGAATTGATGGAGGGAATCAAGGTAACGGGTCCTCTGAGAGTGGAAATGTGGAGACTCCTTTTGGGGGGGTATGAGGGGTCATAGCAGCAGGAAGAGAAGTTTAGCTTTGTGAAGAACTGGATGGAGCATGCTTGAGGTCTGGCTTTGAAGAGCATCTCTAAGCTTGTGGGTATGAGGAGCGGCTACCATCCACCTGGTGACTATACTTGCTGGCCTGGGAAGAGGAGTGCTCTTTGATGGGCCAAAGGAAGCCACTGCCCCTCCAAGCCATGCTAAGCACTTCACAGTTTGTACTGTCTGCCTCCAGGTGAGGGGAAAGGTGCCACGGAGCAGGCTTACGGCCATAGCGTCCCCCCCACAACCCTGCTAGCCAAATTCACCTGCAGAGGTATCTTCTCCCACCCCCACCAGTCCTCTCCTGGAGCAGTAACTGGCTAAAAGTCAGGAAACAAAGGGTAGGAATGAGCGGTCAGCTTTCAGAATGGAGAGAGGAAAACGGGGTCCCTCAGGGATCTGTCCAGGGCCCAGTGCTGTTAAATGATCTGGAAAAAGGGACAAACAGTTAGGGGGCAAAATTTGCAGACAATACAAAATTACTCAAGATAATTGGAAGCTGACTGGGAAGGTACAGAGGGATCTCACAGAACTGGGTGACTGGACAACAAAATGGCAGCTGAAATTCAGGGTTGACAAGCACAAAGTAATGCACATTGGAAAACATAATCCCACGTATACCTGTAAAACAGTGGGCTCTAAATCAGCTGTTACCACTCAGGAGCGAGATCCTGCTGTCGCTGTGGACAGCACACTGGTTGCAGCTGCAGTCAAAAAAGCTAACTGAATAGTAAGGAACCATTAGGAAAAGGGTAATGCCACTGTATCAATCCATGGGACACCCACACCTAGGATACTGCTTGCAGTTCTGGTCACCCCCGCTCAAAGAAGATATACTGTATTAGATTTGGAAAAGGTACAGAAAAAGGCAACAAAAATTATTCAGGGCATGGCACAGCTTCTGTATGAGGAGAGACTGAAAAGACAGGGACTTGTCAGCTTGGAAAAGAGACGTCTAAGGGGGGATATGACAGAGGTCTATAAAATCATGACTGGTGCAGAGAAAGTGAATAAGGAACTGTTGTTTACGCCTTCTCATAACACATTTCACAGGCAGCAGGTTTAAAACAAACACAAGGAAATATTTCTTCGCACGATGCACTACCTGAGGAACTCCTTGCTAGGGGAAGTTGTGAAGGCCAAAGCTATAATGGGGTTCAAAAAAGAGCGATATACGTTCATGGAGGAGAGTTCCATCAATGGCCAGAAGCTGGGAATGGACGACGAGGGATGGATCACTCACTAAGTGCCCTATTCTGTTCATTCCCTCTGGGGCACCCGCCATTGTCCACTGTCAGAAGACAGGACGCTGGGCTAGATGGACCCTTGGTCTGACCCTGGATGGCCGTTCTGATGTTCTAACTCAGCTGCTCGCTGTGTGCAGTGCAATTGGGGCCTCTCAGTCCTGTCCCTCGTGGACACATCACCACAAGTGGCACTAACCACCTCCCTTGCAGGCAGCCGAGGTGTGAGCGGGCCGTGGAGAGCAAGCCGGGGTGGGTCGGAGTCTGTAATGGGAGGCAGTGTATCTGGGGAGATTGATCGACAGCTGCCCCGATAGAAAAAATCTCCTGCCCCCAAGCTGGGCCCAGCCTCTCAGCAGTGATCTGCCTGTGCCCGTGTCAGTGAATCCGTTTGTTGGTGTTTTCCTCCTGGTCGGTGAAGGCTGAGAACATCATGTTCCTGGAGCTGGACCTCTCCCCCCCAGCGGTGTTTGAATTTGAGCTCACCAGGGACCAGGGCGAGCAGGACCCACGAGCTCTGCACCTCGAGAGACTGATGCGCCTGGATAGTCTCCTCGAGCGGCCGGCAGCTGCCAGGGTGAGGAAGTCCCGATCCTGGTGAGTGAAAAACAGCCTGATTCTGATGCCGGCTGGTGCTCAGTGGGGTGAACAGGAGGGCTGAAGGGAGGCAGGGACCTCTGAAGGGGGGAAGGGGCAGAGCGGAAATGAGCAGCTGTGATCTGCCAGGGAATAATTAATAACCAGTTGCATTGAAATAACAACCCATCTGTTCCGTGCCTGGCACGTTTGTTGCTGCTGGGGTGTCTGTTCTTCAGGCTGGAGAATCAGAGAAGGAGGAAGCTCTGAGCACGGAGGAGGAGAGAAAAGCAATCCCTTGGTCCCTGCTTTAGGGTCCTTTCCCTGGGGAATTGTGGGGGAGGGGATGTGCTCATGTGTCACCTAACCCCCCTCTGCCTCTATTACGTCCCCACCTCCTGGGGACTGGGGAGGGTTCACGCCATGCCCAGACAGCAGCGTCCAGAGGGAAGCACAGCGTACCCGTGCTAGGTTTTATTATTGAATAGAAGCAGCGACCTCTGCCAGTGCCCAGGGCTCCACAGAGATGACAGGCTTGTTATGGGACAGGTGGGACCTCTTCCTGCCAAGCCAGGCAGTTTCAAGGACATGGGGGCTTTTTACGTGGCCAGAACCTCATCACAAGTCTAGAGCAGGTCTCTTGCGGTGAGGCCGTACCAGACTCCCTGCGCTGGGGCCCTGAGTCTCATCGGTCACAGCCAACGCTGCCCAGCCTTGAGACTCATCAACCAGATTGAGCCGTAAGTCCTGACGAGCCAGTGGTTCAGAGCTGCTGTCTTGATACAGAGCCAGTCTCGGTGCCAGGGCAGGAAACCACTTTCCAGCCGAGGTTTGAGTGCGAGTTTAACAATCCCAACAAGAACCTGGGACCAAAACTTTCAAATTTGGGAGCCTAAAGTTTGGCACCTGAATTGACTGAGTTCCCCAGTTCCCGGTGGAAAGACACTACCGCTAGTTTTGTAATCGTTGGTAAATCAGTGTTAAAAGCAGGATGACAATGACACCAAACGTGTACAGGGTCTCCCAGCCCACAGCCTGTGCCACTAAACTGCAGCCTTCTCTGGCCTGGAGCGCGGCAGCTAGGTACACAGTGGGCAGGTAACGACATGGAACTCAGTGTACCTCCCACTTGGGTAGGACGTGAGTTGACCCTGTGATTCAAAGGGGGTTTCATCCTGATGTTGCAGCATTTATTCCGTCCCCTCTAGCTTCATATGCCCAACACTGGAGTTTCCCTTATAGCGACTCGCTGCCCAGAATGGCTGGCGTTTCCTGTTAGTGGACCTGGCTGGGAGGAGGGGAAGAAGTGGAAGGAGGTGGGTGATGTGACAAGAGACCAGTTTTTCTCTTTTTCTTGTCCCACTCTCAGGTGCCAGACACCTCGGCCGCTGCCACCCTCAACAACTCACAGTTCCCTGGCGTCTGTGTCCCAGCGTCCCCCCACGATGCCAGCTCACGAGTGACCCCCTGCAGCTCCTCCCTTCCCTTCCCTCTTTCAGCAAGGACTACGCCGCCCATCGCCGGCTGCTTCCGCAAGCTCTCGGCCCGGGAAGGGGATTCCCCGCTGGCAGCCTCCCCGCCCGGTCCCATCTCGTCTTTGTCTTCAGCTACTTCTTGTGTGTGTGTGTTTTTGTGAGACACTCGGTTCCCGGGGCCACGGGCGCTGCCTCCCTCTCCCCGTCTGGATCTGTCCCTTTATTTATTGATCGTATTTATTTATGAAGCGGTTTGGCAATGCAGAGTTAGGAGACGCCTTCAGAATAAGGCACAAGCCAAGGCGGGTGGTGGGCATCATGCAGATTTCTCCCCTCCCCCCATCTCGTTTAAAGCAGGAGCGAGCCGCGGCCCACGGAAGCTTCATTTTCTCCATGTCATTGGCACACTGCCCACCCCAACCCACAATCATCTCAGAAGGGAGGACGAGCAGCAGATGGGAGAGACGCTCTGCCCTCTCTGGTGGCTTTGCTGTGAGATGAGACCAGTCAGAGCTCTCCGGGGACTCCGCGTGTGGGGTGGCTGTTTGCGTTGCCAGATTCCCTGGGATTCCCCACGAGACCCGTGCAAGTGTTTGGGGATTTTCTGGCAGCTGGGCCTTGCATTTGCTGCACATGGACGAAGAGACACTTCCGGTGCCGTATCGACAGCGGCCGCGGCAGTGACGTCTCCGTGAGTTCTGGGCTCAGCTCTCCCCTGGTGACAAACAAAGGGGGTGTGAATGAACCAAACCGAGCCAACAGGGGAGCTAAAGGTTTCCGGTGATCCTGAGACTTTGCTCGCCAAAGGCACCTTTTGGCAATGGCTGGACCTGCCACATTAAGTCATCTGACATCCAGCTTTGTTCAGAGTCCCTCGCAGGAGTGGGGCAGCCACTGGGAATCTCCTGTTCTCCCCAGAGAAATGCACAGAGGCTGGAGAACAACATTATCTACTTGGAAACTGACCTCGCAGGTCAAAACAGAAACGAACATGTCTATTGTCCCTGGCAGCTAGAGAGAAAGAATCCGTGAAGGGCAGACGAGCCGGTGCCAGGAGAGGTAACTTGGACACACCTGTCCCTTGCACTGGCTACCTGGACTGGGTGATACAAGGTGTTAACCTGCTAGTCTCAAGAACACCTTTGGTTTGGTGCAGGGGCTGTGGAGGAGGGCAGAGAAGCTGGTAAAGAAGGAGGGACAAGAGGCGAGGCGCTTTTGTCCAGTGTTGAGGAGAAGGGTTAAAACATGGCTCCGCCAATAGCATGGGCAGCTGCTGTTAGAACAGAGTTCAGTGTTCCTGAGCGTGTCGACACTCAACAGGTCAGCTGAGGGCAGGTGCATCCTCACCTGAGACCTTCTGGGTGGATGTGCCGGGCTGCTGGGTGAGCATAGACAGTTAGGGGCTCTTGGATAGTTTGCAAATGTGCCGTGCTGGGGAATGGGGTTGGGAGAGATCAAAGACCTTTGCAAGACCATAGTCAACGAGAAAGGGATGTATCTGGTTCACTCAAGAAGGACTGGGCTATGAAACTGTCCTTCCACTTTTCCTGGTCTGAGGCCAGCACCCTACTGGAGCAGAAGGAGATGCATCCTGGAATCCAGATGACTGGGCTTGAACTAGGAAATCCAAGGAGGATATGAGGGTTGGCCCCATAGAGTATATTGTTGTGAGACCAAGGGAGTTTCTCATTAGGGTCTGGCCACCGCCTGTCTTGTAGGTTCCTGCACGTCCGACTGCTTCCCTTTCTCCCTGTCTCAGGGTGGCTGCTGTGTGACTCTGCCAGGCTCTCTAGAACTTTCCGCTTCCAGGTGTGCAGCTGTTGAAACCCACGGGCCGTTGAATTGCGGTGGGAACAGAGGAGTGGGAAGGACTGGGGCCTCACTCAGCTTTCCGAGGGGAGACACCAACAGCATCTTCTTTCAAAGCGTTTGAGTGCTACATAAAGCGGGGGGAAGGGGGAGGAGGGTCAATGCAGAGGTCACTGGGTAGCAAATCCCTGCATCGTGGGAATCGGCTAATTAGTCTCCCAGATCGAGGGCTTCGTTTGTACGGATTACAGAAGAGCAAACCATTCCTGAATCATCTTTCCAGTTAGTCCGCAGGTCACAGGATGGATAAAGCGTGGCCTATGGAGTCCCCAGAACTCAACAACAAGGCCTTCAACCACCCTCTTGCTTCATCCCATGGTGGAACCCATGCAAGCTGCAGGTTGCAGAGTGCAGCCGCTCTGCCCCGCTGCCGGCTGGGACCTGGAGTCTCAACTGGCCACACGTGCCTGTTGAAAGATGAAGCCAACTACTGCTTTCTCCAAGATGCGTTCAGGCTCCCAATCAGCCAGCATGAGGCTTCCAACCTGGGCCCCCTGCTTCTGCATTACCAGCTCTACAGTGCTTGTTCATTATCACTACCAACACTTCCCTTGAGCGCTCGCCCCTTTCACCAGCCTCTGACGGAGGAGGAATGGCGTCCTTGTGCCTTGCATCACTTCAGACGATGTGGGTGTGTAGAGCTGGCGAGAGAAGCTGCAGCTCCCTGGCTGGGGTTGGAAACTAGCCCTGCCCATCTGCAGTGGGTAGAAAAGCTAACGGAGCAACCCAAAAAAGCACATTCCGGTGAAGGATCCGTGAGATCGCATTCATGGAAGATCCTCCATGGGACTGGGGAGCGAGCTGCCGTAGAGCCGTACCAATCACAGGGAGTGTCCGTGAGAGGAGCAAGGGGACGTGAGGGTGAAAACTGAGGTGCATTCCTACCCTTTCTGTGACCGCCCTTCTCCGATGCCAGCGCCACACTGAAGCTATCAAAGACAGGCTCAGGCCCTCTCGGACCTCTCCCCACACTTACAAGTGGAGCACTGAACTGCAGGAGGAAGGATACAGACTGAAAAATGGGGGCTCCAGGTACCCTCTTCAGATATGCTAGTGGCTCCCCAATACTTCCATCTCCATGCTAAGTAATGGGGCTGTGGAAGCATTACTAGACCTGGCCTAGGTATATGTGGATGTGGGGTAGGGAGGTGATCAGATTTTGTGGGGTGGAACTAGCTGAGGCTAAAAATGGGGAGCTGCTGGCAGACTCCTTGGGGTGGGAAGTTCACCCTCTCCATGTGGTGCAAAGATCTGCAGCTGAGAGATTTGCTCCTTTACCTCACCCCGAAGCAGAGCGCCTGCCTCAGGAGTGCCACACTCATTACACTTCTCCCCCGCCTAGAGAGAGCGAATGTGGAGTGGGAGCAGCTGGGAATGTGCACAGACAACATGCCAGGTGAAGTAGCGTATCTCCAGCACCATCCACTGGGAGTGACTTGGGCTCCAACCCTCCTCCAGGGACCTGGGTCAACAGCAGCTCCCCACCCATGGCAGGTGTGTCCCATTCCCACCTCCAGGAACAAAAGCTCTTCTCCCCCTTACTGAGGAGGAACCTGAACTAGTGGAGACAGCTGCAGAACAGCCTCTCTCACCTTCCATTGCCCCGTCGTCCCCTTTAACACCCGACGCCTGATTTGCAGAAGGATTGTGTGCGCCCCTGGATGTCGCTTTGAACACAGCCAGAGAGCTGCTGGAGCCGCCTGCCGTAAGTGTGCTGGAAATGGGCTGAGCGAGACACACAAAGGCACCTATAGACGAAGGCAGTTGCCCTTTAGCTCCTGTCCATCCATTGCTAGGACTCCAGCACAGGCCAGTTTTGTAATGGTAGATCCCCAGTTTTAGACATGCTGAGCTCTGTACCTGCCCGCCCACTCTTAACATAGAGACACCCCTCATCTCTCCTTTCGCATGGGATACAGGGTGGGGAAAGGCAGACACGGGGACTAGCCTGCCTATCCAGGGCTAAATACCATCTCCCACCGCGTCTTGTGCAGAGCCAGTTTGCCCTCCTCAGGTTATTTTCTGTGCCGTGATGAAGCACCAGACCCAGCCAGGATTACAGCTGTGATGGGGCCCATGTGAAAACTCACCAGCCGACTCAGCTGCCCTCGTTAAGAAACCTCCCCTGTGGGCTGGAAATTTGACACTTTGGGGTCACAGCTCACCACTTGGCCAGCTTTGAATTTTGATTTTGACCTAAGCAAACGCCACAGGCAGTGCCCCCTGTTGGCAGCGTGCAGACAGCTCCGTGTGTGTGTGTGTGCAGGGGGCAGGGCTGAGCTCTCAATGCCTAAGTGCCGCTTTGACACATCTCTTGCGCGTGGACGTCTGAGAATCTCGCACTCTCTCTTATCTGCTGCTGCCAATAACCTCACAATCTTCTTAGCACAAAAACCAAGTAAGGCTGTAAATAAATACTGGTTATTTAAGATGAGACCCACGAAGCTAGCAGTGGTGTCTGCCCTCTGCCTTGGTACGGTGAGCTGGATCACTCCCAGAGCCTCACTGCCTTGCTGCAACAACCTCAGATGTATATTTCTATTGTTCTTTGTATGCTGGTATGTAAGTATTTACATAGGAACGTATGTAGGTGTGTGCTGGCGGGCGTGTGTGTGTTTCACCAAGGGGACTATTTACCGTCAGTGTGAGCGACAACAGGGGGCAAATTCCAGAGGGGGTTAGCAGCTTGGTTTTTTTTTTTAATTGATCAGCTGATTGACTGACAAGGTGAGGGCCTTGATTAGGACCAAATTTTTGTGCCTGTTGTTATGGTGATTTATTTAGAAATCAAAAGTTTCCTGTATAGTGGCCCATCCTTGTCACTACACATCTGAATATACAGGACATATTATAAATATATATATATTATACATACTATGCTGGGAAAGGTCCTTGTCCTCACACCCCCTCTGGCTTTGGATGGACACTTCTTCAATACTCTGTAAGGTAGCTTTGATGTGGCGCTGAAAATGAACAGACAGTGCCAGTACCTTTCAAAATGGCAACAAGGATAACAATAAAGGAATGAGCATCATTGCAAAGAAGGCCGCTGCCTCATTCGTTTGTGTTTTTTCCAAACGGACCCCCCAGAATCGTGGCAGGGGGACTCAAACCCCCTACATAACAGTTGCACTCCACATTGCTGCTTGACAGCTCAGGGTGATGTTAAATCTTCAGCTGCAGTGGTGAGAGCAAGGGAGTTGGCATGAGGACACCTGGCACTGCCATTTATTCGCTGTGTGAACCAGGGCACCCATAACCGCTAACAACATTCATGCTGCAGCATTTTTACTACAGCACATTTGTAGCACAGAGACACCCTAAGGAGATTTTGGGGCAACAAGAAGGGCTGAGAACCTGGGTGATAAGAAGATGGCAGGGCAGGGCAGGAGAAATAGATCATGAAGGACAAAGAATTATTTCATGCCAAACATCGGTACCTAGAGAATTCAAAACCTCCTTGGTGATGTGCACGTTACATCCTGCACAAGATGAGAAAGTGACTCCCAGCAGGGAAGTACAGCCCAGGCACCAGCAATACTGGTTCCCTACAAAGTTTCCTCTCAATTTTATTATATGAAGTTCTCAGGATCATTTGACTTTCTCTATGCAAATGGCAGAGCTGCTGTGGGACTAGCAGTTGCCATCTTGGATTAATGGAAGTGACATTTGTTCAATATTTGTTTCCCTCTCTCTTCTGCCTCACTCTCCCCACGCACACATGCAGAAGATACAAGGACACAGTCACCTTGAGTATATGCACATGCTTTCTAGGCAGTAACTGGCTGTTCCTGTACTGCGGCACTCTATGAATAACAAGATACCTTCTCTAAATACATGCAATGCATAAACCAACTGGCAACTTCCATGGTTTTGGGGTATGGGTTGGTTTTCTGAACCCAAGTCTGCTATTTCCATGATGACTTGGTCCAGTGGATTTAACAGTACAGTGAAACCTCCATTTAACGGACTAATTCGGGCGAGGCGGTGTCCGTTAAATGAAAAAGTCCGTTATTTAATAATAATTTAAAAAACGAGCTGTCAGAGCAGCAGCCTGACCGCCACAGGGTCGGGGCGGCAGCTCCCCAGCCCTCCCGCTGCCGGGACCCGGGTGGCAGCCGGGAGCCGTCAGCCAACCCGCCCGAGGCTGGGACCCCGGGCGGCAGCCAGGAGCAGGCAGCCAGCCCGCACGGGTCCCGGCTCCCAGGACCCACCAGCCAGCCCACCTGCTGCTATGACCCGGGCGGCAGCCGGGAGCCGGCAGCCAGCCCGCCCGCTGTCTGGACCCGGGTGGCAGCCGGGAGCCGGCAGCCAGCCCATGAAAAATGGATTTGGGATGCATCAGACTTGCTCAGAAATTTTGTCCGTTGCATCCGAAGTCCGTTAAATCGAGGTCCGTTAAATCGAGGTGTTACTGTAGTTGAAAATTTTGTTTAAATTCACAGCATTTTCACGTCTCTGGAACTGCCATCCTTTATGGGGAAGTCCTATAGGATTAAATGCAAATAATTATAATACCCTTCTTGCAAGAGAACATAGACCAGGAAGGGACCTCTTGAGTCATCAGATCCAGTCCCTGCTGTCACACGCAACCCCATCACATAAGTCCATTTGTAAATATATCAAGCTCGAGCTTTAAACCAGTAGTTGGATTGTGTGGCCTCATTACTTGTATTGGGAGTTTGTTCCGGAACCTCACTCCTCTGGTGGTTAGAAAACTTGTTTAAATGTCTAACATAAAATGTATTCGTGGCCAATTGATACCCACTTGTTCTTGTGCCAGCCAACACTGTTCTTTACGAGTTCTGCTCCCTCCCTGGGGTTTACCTCCTGATGTATTTATTGCGAACAATCATATATCCTCTCAGCCTTCATTGTGTTAGGTTAAACAAGCCAGCGCTCTCAATCCCCACTAGTAAGCTAGGCCCTCCATTCCTTTGATCATCCCTAGTAGCTCTCTCTGCACCTGGTCGAGTTCACGTTCATCTTTTGTGAACATGGGTGAACTGTACCCAGTATTCCAGATGAGGTCTGATGGGCCTTGCACAATGGTGTTAATGCTTCTCTGGTGCTACTGGAAATACCTTCACTGATGTACACGACACTCAAATTTCCCTTTTTAACTGCGGCATCACATGGCTCACTGTCATCCTGTGATCAACCAGCACCCCCAGGGCTCTCTCCTCTTGGCATTTCCAACAGATGATCCCCCAGCTTACAGCAGAAATTCTTGTTGTTAGTCCCTAAGTGCGTGACCTTGGGATTTGTAACGTTAGCTTCCATCCGGTTTTTATTACTTCAGTCCTCAAGGTCTTTCACGTCTTCCTGTGTAATGTTCTGAGCCTCCTCGCTCTTGATAAAGCAGTCTAACTTTGTTTCATTAGCAAATGTAATTAGCACACGCCCACTTGATATCCTGTATCACTGTATCCTTTCTATAGGATGGCTCAGAAAAACCTAAAGCAAGGTTATCCTCCTCTACCAGAGAGTATAGAATTTAGAGGAATTTCATTAGACCCCAATTGGTTGCTTCCTCGTTAAATTCAATAGGACTTTTCCATAAGAGATCCAATTATGTGGCCAAGATTTTTACTATAGGTGCTAAAAGGCACATAAATTTACAATTAGGCACATAAATAAGTGACCCGATTTTCAGAGGTGCTGATCACACGCCACTCCTGTTAACTTCAGCTTTGCAGAAAAGTCCACTGATAATAGGAGAGCCAAGATTGACATATAGGCAAAAAGAGCTGTGGGGAACAATCCATGACCAGACAGCTGAGTGTAAGGGGAAGTGAGGAGTACATGCTGTGGGAAGCCAATACAGCTTCTTGAGCTTTGTCCTCAGCTTGGGATGCTGAGCAAACAGCTATGAGCAATATACAGTCTAGAGGAGCCTTGTGAGGGACACACCAAAACAGCCCAGGGTAGGACAGCTAGGCGGGACACTTGCTGGGTGTCTGGCTGGTTGTTGGGAGGAGCTGAGTCCCACAGGAGGAGAGCTGATATTATTGAATGTAATTACTCCTGCCATTCCCTGAACACCCGTGGCCAATGCCCATGCTATTCGGAAGGGGAGAGACATTTGCAAGACATTGCTTAGAAAGATCATTGGCGTGCGGACATGGGTCTCTCTCTTTAACAGCCAGACACAGCAGGAGATTGATGTGCAGAACACATATGGCTACCAAGGCAGGGACTGGATTCCTTGGCAACCGTGCGTAACTATGGGCTCCCAGAAGAGCACCCAGCTCTGCATGAAGCATTTCTCCAGCTCAGACCGTGAGGAGGAAGCAGCATGTCTCATGTGACAAGCATACACCCCGTAGTTCATCGGTATAAGAAGGGTGTGACACCGATGCACTAAGTCTGAGCTGTATGTCCTACCTAGCCCAGTCACGCCCCTGCATTCAAGTTCTCAGAGGTGTGTACGTCCTTCACATGGCGGAGATCAGTATCAATGGACTCCCATGGCTACTGCTGCAATCAGCTGTCGCTAATCACAGTGATGTAGTAGGCCTTTAATTGGCCAGGAGTCAGGCACTCTGCACCAGTGGTCCCCAAACTTTTCACGGTCACCTCCCCTGGGAGCTGGGGATGGTAGCAGGGCTGGGGCCTGGAATGGAGCCACATCCAGGGGGTCAAAGCTGGGGGTGAGGCCAGGAAAAGGATCAGAGCCACAACTGGGTTGCGTTGGGGGCCGGCAGCCAGGGCTGGGGTCAGGGTGACCAGATAGAAAGTGAAAAATCAGGATGGGGGTGGAGGGTAGACGGACCTATAGAAGAAAAAGCCACGAATATCGGGATTGTTCCTATAATTTCGGGACATCTGGTCACCCGAGCCGGGCCTGAGGGCAGAGCAGGGCTGCTAGTGCTCCCTCCTCACCCCCCAGTGGAGGCTGTCCTGGAGCCTCCTGTGTCCCCCCCCCAAAACATTTCTCCATGCCCCCCTTGGATGGCATGCCCCACACTTTGGAGACCACTAATCTACAGGAAATCCGCCCAGTTGTTCCTTGCTCAGTGTACACTGTGACTGGAACTGAGGAGCTGAGCATTGTACTGTTGACAATCTTTGGGCTAATTTCACCACGTGTACAACTTGGTTTCTGTGAATTGAGCCCCCAGTGTCTGAGTCACAGCTAGATAGTAGAGCGTGACCATCATTAATCCAGCTCAGCTGCGAAGGCCACAGGTGAGGAGATATGCCCAGTCTCAGCGCTAAGATGGAGGGATCAGTTTGGGGAAGGTTTATGTAGTCACACGCTCCCGTCCCTCTTGCTCTCCTGTCATACTAGAAGAATGAGCAAGCCAGGCGATGCCCTCTCTCTGGATGGTCTGCGATGGGACCTGTGCCAACAGGGCTACAGGTTATAAGTGTCATAACTGATCTCAAGCAAAGGCCGCTCAGTGCAGAGGAGAGACCACCTATTGTAGTGACAGCATGTGCACACACATGATTTCCCGAGGACGAAGCGTAGCAAGAAGCCTTCAAATCCAGCAAGGCAGGTACTTTTGGGGTATTGTCATGCTCCCTTTCCTTGCTGTGGTGCTGTGGTGACACCCAGTGGACTTTCTCCTGTATTACTTTACCCTACGCAAGGCCCTTCGAATTCTTCCCTCTCTGGCTCCCTAGATCTGTCTTTCTCTAACGGTCTCAATTTTCTCTTTTCTCTCTGTAATGCTCCTTTTCTTCTTCCCTTACTTCTTTTACTCCCTTACTCTTCTTCTCGAGCTCTGTCCTCAGCTCTCACCTTACACTTTTGTCTCTGTTAATTAAGGATCCTTCTTATTTATTAATATCTGTTGCTACCTTTTGTTCTTGTGGATTGTTTTTCTAACCTCGGTTACTCTTAAATTAAACCATGGATTGGATTAGGCATCCCCATAACCAGCCTGACTTCTCCAGGAGACAAGTACCCCTGGCCCAATTCCAGTCTGTCCTCTTGAGTGCCTCTCTCTTCACTGGAAATCTTGTTCTCTCATCACAGGACATCCTGGCCTAGTTGCTCATCCTGTCCCATACATCCGAGGCCTTGAGGGCTTTTACATTTCAAATTAATTTGTCTGCAAGATGGAGCGTGATGGAATATTGCCGCTATCTTGTGTCATTAGTCATACTGCTGGGCTTCATATTTCTGCTTTTAATATGAATTGTCCCCACTCTGGGACAAATAGATCCTAAAGACCATTTATTCACTGAACATGCTTGCATCCCTTGCACCTGGTTCTTGTCCGGGTCATTAAGCATTCCATGTGCAGCTGGAGAACAGCAGCCTATGGGAGAGTTGTAGAACGGAAAGCAAATCTTTCTATTTCTAAAGTACTCACCCTTTCGGTTCCAGCCAGTCCCTTCCTCCCTGACCCTTTGATATGTGACAGCCTGTCTGTGGTGGATCCATGTCTGGTATCAGGTGTACCATGGCATTCTTCTCCTTCTCTTGCCTCCCTTGGGCCCCGTCAATTATACCTTTCAAGATCTACCACTCCGATAGTATGGTGATGAGCACTATATAAGAACCAGAACAGAATCAAAGTTACTTTGGTCTACCCCCATGTCCTCCCCCACAAGGTTTTTTTTGTTTGGTTGTTTTTTTGGCTGATGTGCTCTCCTAGGGGGATATGAGGGATGCTAGCGGAATGTCCATTGTTTGTTTCCCGGTTCCATTCAGGATTGTAGTCGCTGCTTTGCAAAAACAGTTTGGGTTCCTCTTTTGGTTTGATGGCTGTATTGCTTCCACAACTTAAAATAGTTCTTTGCAGCTGTGATGACACAATGTTTGTCTCCCAACCACCTTCAGATCTTAATTCCAGATAAACCTCTCCCCCCAGGACAGGGCCATCTGCTCCTTGTTGTGACCCTAGGCTGGCTGGAGGAATCAACCCTAAATCCTGCTCCCTGTCTGGCCTGCATCTAAGTTTAAAGAGACAGGGCTAGAGGTAGTCTTATCATTCTGCCTTAACTTTCATTCTTCTTTCTACTGGATGTGAATTATTGGTAGAGTAAAGGCATCAGTCCTGATGCAGTCTTGCTCCTGACTTCTACTAAGCGGGACAGTGCTGGGCTCTTGTGTAAAGTGAATCTCTTTTTTTCTGCAGCCAGACTGACAAGTAATTAATTGATCCCCTTATGGTGAACTATGCACCACTTCCTCTTGCACAGCTACAAGGGGGTCAGCGCTGAGCAGACTGACCTCGGAGGTCGGCTAACCAACCAAACATTTCTTCGGAAGCAGTTTTCAAACGGCGTTTCCATTCCAGCCACAGCACTGTATGTGTCACCTTGAGACCGGTACAAATACTGAATTAAATAAAAATGAAGGAACCGTTTCTGGAATCAATCCCCAACAATTCACCACCAGGGCTCTGTACAGCCTCTTTGATTTATTTTCCATGACCATTTGTGTAACTGCTGTTTCTGTGCCCAGAAACCTTTGCAGAAGTGTCACAACTACTCATGTAAATGAGCATGTGCACAAGTATTCCTGCTGGAAACGGCATGAATTTTGTACAAATGTATGTTCACACCATGAATTACTTACTCTGGTCATCTGCCTCTTGTTATTAAAGGTTGTGATCCAGGAGGGAGCAGAAACACCACCATTTAACATAGGTGACCAATCAGCCAATGTGGACTGTGAATAGTGAAGTAGCTGAAGTAATAGGGTGAGGGTGTATACAAACCCCACAACGGACAGCGCAGGGCCAGTGGTGATTGTGGGCTCACTAGGCCCCACCCTGACACATTATCAGAGATGTCAGACTTGGAGGGAGGAACTTAAAAAGGGAAACCAACATAGCTGGTGCTGGATGCGAGAGAGAGAGAGAGAGGAGAGTAAACCTCCAGCCCTGCCCGCAGACCTGCTCTAGAGGAAAGAAGGGAGGGAGAGCCTGATGCTGAACCACCTCTTATGGGACCATTTCGCTATATTAGCCAACAGAAGCCTTTTGAGGAAGAACGCCTCAGCCCACGTATGGGACAATTCATTTGTGTTAACTTCTTCCTGTAGTCACTGACAGCCCCAAAAGGGGCGGACTGCTTGTGGCTCAGTTCGAGGGCTGAGCCGCTTACGACTGGGTTCAGGCCTGGTGGAACAGCCAGACATCCAGAGCAGGGGCCCCAGTGAGGGCAGGGATGACTAAGGGGAGATATGATTGAGGTCTATAAAATCATGACTGGTGTGGAGAAAGTAAATGAGGAAGTGTGCTGGAAGCCCAGGGTTCTCAACATTGTCCTCTCTGACGCCCCCCTTCAACAAATTTGAGAGCCCAGCTGGGCGGAGGAAACTCAGTGCTTGGGCATAGGCATACTTTGACTTCTATTTTGGGCGGGAAGAAGGACTGGTGGGGCTCTGGTCAGCTCTGCACGGTGGGATCTAGCCAATCTAGATGTAAATCTGTGTTGGCAGTGCTAGGTGCTCCTTTGTTGCCACTGAAAGGCTGGATGTAGGAGTTTCCCACATTCCAGTAACAAACGTAGAGCAATACTCCATAACTTCACATACTATGATAGCAGATACAATTCAACAGGATAGTAATGTTCAACAGATGAAGACTTTTTCAATGATGTCTCACAGGGTGTGCTTTGTACAAAACAGATCATCACCATATCACATTGGTGACAATGGGGTTCCAGAATGCTATTTTAAGACAGCGTGTCAAACCTTCCCCTTTAGTTTACTGCAAGTGTGTTAGACACTGACTAACACCGAGGCAGTGTGCCCACGGTTCTCTTTAGTTTTTGATAATATAACTTCCAAATGTTGCTAAACATCGTACTGTTCATCATATATGCTCTTGTAAAGTTCTGTTTCAATACTTTGTGGATCTGTCAAGTGATCTCAAAAGTTAGCAAGTGTGTCTTCTCTGGGTTGCTAGAAAGCATCTCTTTGTATCTCTGCAGCATTGTTAACCCTTTTGCTTCTCTTCTTGGTGTTAACTCAATGTAGACAGTAATGTTTTCCAGAGTGTAGGCATCTTGGCATTTCCAGAGTGTAGGCATCAAAGCAATTAAATGGTATGCCTCAGTTTCCCCTTGCATACAGCAGAACATATTCATTATAGTTTCTCTGCTGTGACAAGTTGAGAAGCAGAATTATAGTGAGGCTTCTCCACAATGGTGTGTATTCTTATTTACCTCTACTAGAATGTCCAAAAGCTACTCCCCAAAATTGTGCAGATTGAACATTTTCATAGGGTTTACCATCAGTACCAATTTTTTTGTCATGAAGTTTAACAGTAGCACCAACTCCTTTATCACAGTTGGGCATTTACCAGTATCTTTGTCAAACCACTCCTTCATTTGGTGACCCCTAGTTCTTGTGTTACGAGAAGGCATAAATAACAATTCCTTATTTACTTTCTCCAAACCAGTCATGATTTTATAGACCTCAATCATATTCCTCCTGAGTCATCTCTTCCAAGCTGAAAAGTCCCAAGCGTATTAATCTCTCTTCATATGGCAGCTGTTCCAGACCCCTAATCATTTTCATTGATCTTTTCCATTTCCAATATATCTTTTCTGAGATGTGGCGACCACATCTGCACGTAATTTTCAAGCTGTGGGCACACCATGTCTTATTATCTATCCCTTTACTTATGATTCTCAACATTCTGTTCACTTTTTTGACTGCCGCTGCACAGTGAGTGGATGTTTTCAGAGAACTATCCACAATAACTCCAAGATCTCTTTCTTGAGTGGTAACAGCTAATTTAGACCCCATCATTTTATATGTAAAGCTGGGATTATGTTTTCCAATGTGCATTACTTTGCATTTATCAACATTGAATTTCATCAACCATTTTGTTGCCCCGTCATCCAGTTTTGAGAGAGCCTTTTGTAGCTCTTCACAGGCTGCCTGGGACTTAACTATCTTGAGTAGTTTTGTATCATCTGCAAATCTTTCCACCTCACTGTTTACCCCTTTTTCCAGATCATTTATGAATATGTTGAATAGGACTGATCCCAGTACAGACCATTGGGGGACATTACAATTTACCTTTCTCCATTCTGAAAACGGACCATTTATTTCTACTCTTTGTTTCCTATATTTTAAACAGTTACCAATCCATTACAGGACCTTCCCTCTTAGCGCATGCTTGCTTACTTTGCTTAAGAGCCTTTGGTAAGGGAACTTAAAGGATTTCCCTTAACAAAAACCACGTTGACTCTTCCCCAACAAATTATGTACATCTATGTGTCTGGCAATTTTGTTCTTTACTATAGTTTCAACCAGTTTGCCTGGTACTTGAAGTCAGACTTACTGGCCCGTAATTACCAGGGTCACCTTTGGAGTCCTTTTTAAAAATTGGCATCACATTAGCTATCCTCCAGTCATTTAGTACAGAAGTTGATTTAAATGATAGGCTACAGACTACAATTAGTAGTCCTGCAATTTCACATTTGAGTTCCTTCAGAAATCTTGGCTGAATCCCATCTGGTCCTGGTGACTTATTGCTGCTTAGTTTATCATTTTGTTCCAACACCTCCTCTAATGACACTTCAATCTGGGACAGGTCCTCTGATTTGTCATCTAAAAAGAATGGCCCAGGTTTGGGAATATCCCTCACATCCTCAACTGTGAAAACTGATGCAAAGAATTCATGTAGTTTCTCTGCAACGGCCCTATTGTCCTTTAGCATCTTGATCGTGCAGAGATCCCACTGGTTGTTTAGCATGCTTCCTGCTTCTGATGTACTTACAAAATTTTTTGCTATTACTTTTTAAGTCTTTAGCTAGATGTTCTTCAAATTCATTTGTGTGTCTTTTAACTCCTTTCTGAACTTTTGCATGTGTTCAGTTACTGGCTTTTCTTTCCCTTCAGAGTTCACGTCTGCATGGGTCCTTAGTCCGGTCATATTTCTGTGATTTTGGTACCTCAGGGTCTGGAGAGGTATTAGGATATAGTGGTGATTCTGCATGTTGGCTGGCCCTGTGTGGAGTGGTCTCCCTACCCCAGGACTGTACACATGCAAAAAATCCATCTCCCCTCTTAGGGTTCCAGTGGTGAATATGGGGATGCCAGGGTGCTGTTTTGCAGTATGGTGACAAAGAGACCTTATAGACTACCAGATGTATTAGAACATAAGCTTTCGTGGGGGGAGTGGGTATTCACCCATGAAAACTTATGCTCTAATAATACATCTGTTAGTCTATAAGGTGCCACACGGTAGGTATAAAATGCCTCCAACGACAGATGGAACGACGCATCGGTTGGAGTATACCCCAGTCATATCACTGGTTGTGTCCAGTCTAAGCGGACCCTGCCATAGTGTGGGAATAACGCTAGGAAAAACAGTCTATAAGGTGCCACAGGACTCTGTGTCGCTTCTGCAGATCCAGACTAACATGGCTACCACTCTGCTATTGAGGTACAGCGTTGCAGTGAGCTTAGACATTAGTTTACATGGCCAGATTCTGTGGTACAGTCAGCCCATTTGTGCTGCTCAGACAGCTTGGTAGAGCTGGGTTCTGATCATAAATAGCCAGTGGGGCATTCCCTTTGTGGAGGGGAAATGAAGCCATGGATGGGCATGGAGCAGAGCTCAGAAGCAGAGGAGAATTGACCCTAGCGTCTGTGTGCTCTAAGCTGAAGTATGGACTCAACCTGATTTCATGGCGTATGTACTGGTTGGTGTGTTATAGGCTGGATATTGATTACAAATTAGGTAGAGTTGTGTTGAAAATGTATTGAACTCAATGCCACAGTGAATTGCAAGGGACATGTTGCTGTTGGAGGTGCTGTGGAAAATCGAGGGCCTGACTAGGTACAGCACTTATTATTAAGACTTGGGATCTTAGCCCCATGTCCTGGCAAAATTCCCTTTTGAAGAATTGCATTCTGTCTCCCTAATTTCCTCCTGCAGTTGCATATCGTATTCTTTATTTCCCATCTCAGATTGCTGAATAGTAATTCCTCAGTGCTGTTAAGCACCTGCTAAGAGGAGGCTACATTTCAGCAAATACTCCAGTCTAGATTGTACAGTATGTTGTGATCCTTGAAGCTGACAGATGTAGAAATATTAAATTATTATTTCTTATGATTTTTTATTTTCAGAACATGCACCCGTTGCTGTTTTCTTTTCTTTCTAATTTAAGTGATGAGCAGCTTGTTTATGTTAATACATATGGCTGTGAAATCTGCGGAATTATTGCACTGTGGGCACAACCATTACCTGGGAAGTGAATTACCTCTTGTTTTTCTGATTTATTTGTAAAGAGTATTTTTTTGTAATTTCCAATCAATTAAAGTAATACTTGTTTCTACATATCTGCCTGGATATGTGCAGATGTTCTTAGCTTAGTTTCTGTCTCTAGAGCAGGGGTAGGCAACCTATGGCACACATGCCAAAAATGGCATGCGAGTTGATTTTCAGTGGCACTCACACTGCCCGGGTCTTGGACACTGGTCCGGCGAGCTCTGCATTTTAATTTAATTTTAAATGAAGCTTCTTAAATATTTTTAAAACCTTATTTACTTTACATACAACAATAGTTTAGTTCTATATTATAGACTTATAGAAAGAGACCTTCTTAAAACATTAAAATGTATCACTGGCACGCAAAACCTTAAATGAGAGTGAATAAATAAAACCTCAGCACACCACTTCTGAAAGGTTGCCGACCCCTGCGGATCTGTGAGACAACAGGCAGGAGGGCTACCAATGTCAGATCATAATGGTCTGCACTTAAAGGGGTTGTCTAGATTTGGAAAAGGGGCTGAGGTTAGGTGAGGTTAGCTGACACGTTAGCTCATCCCAACATTCCAACATCCCAATTTGTCTAAATTAGACAAACCCCAAAAGGGAACTTGGCACTTAACTCATTATTTTGTAGAGACTGGTTGGGTTTTTTTGGTACCTTGACAGAATTTCACTTTTATGCTGTAATTACCATATTGTTTCCTGAAAATATGCTGACTAATGATGGAAGCTCCTGCCCATCCCAAGCAAAAGAGGATAGAACCTGTCAATGTTCCATACCAGTTTATATACAGAGTTAAATAAAGGTGTCCTCTACATTTCTGTTGACAGTTCCTCATCCCTGCTCTGTAGGAACAGTATTTCCATAGTCGTTGCTGTATAAACCCCATGAAAGTCTCTTATAGAAAGCTTTATAAGGAGGGACTGCATTTTGTGGGGAAAGCCCCTCTGATAGATTGGTAATATCCTGGACAAACTGTAAGGAATTAAGATAAACCTTACTGAATTAGGGTTAATATCTTTGGGGTTGTCAAGGCTGATTCCCCACTCCAGCACTTCGAGTGCAGAAGGTGGGGGCCCACAAAGATTCAAAAAATTAATACTGGCCATTCCAGCCTTGTATTAAACTCCCAAGGATACAGGTTCTCTCTGACCTTGTATGAGTAGATGCTTCCACCACCCAAATGCAAACCCCTGGAAACCCAGAAAGAGACACTTGGAAATTCCTTCCTGTGGGGTACCCTCAAACCCTTTCACCCCCCCGGGGAAGAGCTGAGAAAGAAAACAAAGGAAAATAGCTGTTGCCTCTAGCTAATCAAACAACATATGCACGAACCTCTTATGACACCAAAAATCCAATCCTGTTCTTATAAAAGTTAAATTTTATTAAAATCAAAAAGAACAAAAATGCATCTGGAACTTAGGCTTTTGCTAGTTTTTAAAAGAACAATTCCAAAAATGAAGCAGGAGATTTGACTAATTGGGGGAGGGGAGGGGAGTTCCTAGGCAGCATGACCCGCCCAGAAGAAGGTCATGTGACCCCTCTAAGAGCACCTCCTACCTCCATCTATTAATCAGAGTGTAGCACCACCCCTGGAAGCCCCAGCACCGCATGGAAGAGACCATTTCGTTCCAAGAACACGTGTTTTAGAAATTATGGAAACACTGAGAAGAAACATGGATTCCTTCACCACCCCCGGGAGAACTCCGGATGATGTGGAGATATTTTACAGCCCATAACCCGTTTTGCTATGTCGATGTGTTACCTGCTTTTATAAAGAGTTACAACCGGAGCTTTCACAGAATTATACATACCAGACCTGCTGATGTTAACCCGTCAAATTTTCTGAAGGTGTGGAAAATTGTTTACGGAGACAGTTTTAAAATAAAACCAGTTGTTGCAGCTTTTAGAAAGGGTGACCATGTGAGACTATCTAAAACCAAAGGAGCTTTTGAAAAAGGTTATAAACAAGTGTTTACTGATGAGATAGTCATAGTGGATGAAGCCTTAACCAAGGGCCAGAGACCTGTTTACCGATTAAAAGATTACAAGGGTAAGACCATTTTCTCCCACTGGCGTAGAGCAGCTACACAGGAGACCTTACAGCAACACAGCTACAGCAGTACAGCTGTGCCACTATAAGGTCCATAGTGTAGACATAGTCTTAGTTTCTTCATTTTCTTCTGGCACAGCACCCACTAATGTGTTTCACATTCCCTTGCCTTTAAAACAGGGACATATGGTATTGTGCAGTGTGAGAAACTGTGTCCTTTCCCTGTGAATGATCAGGAATATCAGGACAAAACAAAGGCAATTTTATAGTGATGATTTAAACTGATAATGAATATGTGCAATTTTCCAAGGATCCAGCCCTTGAGATGTTACAAATCCAGATATAATCAGTTAACGCTGGCTGGCCACGTACCCAGCTAAGTTTTACAGATGTCACGTGGCTTTGGATGTTTAGCAACACACTTACTTTAAAGCTTTCTAATTCTGAATCAAAATGTAAAAATATATATAGGGACTGAGATTTTCACTTCAATCAGTGAAGGAATATCCTTTACAAAAGCATGATACAGGTTTGTAACTGGGACCAATGTATAAATGGTGAGATAATCAGTTCCTCTCTGCTACTATTCAGACAGTGAAAAGGATGTTTTTGTGATGTCCCTCTAATAGAAAAGAAGGGATAAATGCTGGAATCAGACGTTTATATGTGGGTTGAGAATGACAATTGCTAGTCATTGTGGCTGCAGAAAGTGGGAGAAGGTTAATGTCAGTTGAGAACGAGTGGCGGTGGCCGGGAAGGTCATTCTTTGAGAAGAGATGGGGTGGGGGTGGTGCATAAGGGAACCGGAGCAGAACAGGGGATGGCATTTGGGCATCAAGGATAGCAGTGAAGAGTGGTACACACGGTAACAGTTGGGAATATGTAGTGATGAGTGGGAGAAGGGATGGGAATGAGGAAACCTGAGGAGGGGTATGGGAGAGAGTTGGGAGCAACGGTTGGGGGAGGTAAAGGGTGGCAGTTGTTAGGGAACGCTGGTAGTGGCAGTTGGGTGAGGGACTGGGTACCAGCTGGAACTGGCAGTTGCAGGATGGTATAGATGGCATTTGGGAGGGGCCACTGGTCGCAGCAGTTGAGGGAGGGAAATACATGGCAGTAGGGACTGGTGATTGGGGAGACATGGGATGGCAGTTGGGGGTGGCAGAAAGGGAGTGAGTGACAGTTGGGGGTGAAAGTTGGGGAGGGGAGCGGTTTGTGGGAGGAGTGTGAGGCTGTTGGAGTGAGAAGTGTGTGGCAGTTGGGGGTTGTGATTTGGGGGAGGTGATCTTGTGGCATTTGGGGGTGTCAGTTGGGGGAGGGGAGTGTATGGCTGTTGAGTGGCAGTTGGGGAGGGGAGCATGTGGCTGTTGGGATGCCGGTTTGAGGGAGGAGAGCTTGTGGCAGTCGAAGGAGCAGAGTGTGTCACAGTTCGGGGTGGGGAATGACTGTGGCTGTTAGGGTGGTGATATGGGGAGGGGAGCATGTGGCAGTTGGGGAAGTGGAGTGTGTGGAAGTTGGGGGTAGGGAATGAGTGTGGCTGTTAGGGTGGCTGTTTTGGGGGGAGCATGTGGCAGTGGGGATGGCGGTTTGGGGGAGGAGAGTGTGCAGCAGTTGGAGATGGTGGTGTAGGGGAGGGGAGTGTGTGGCAGTTGGAGGAGTGGAATGAGTATGGGTGTTTGTTTGGCAGTTGAGGGAGGGGAATGAGTGTGGCTGTTGGGGGTGGCAGTTTGGAGGAGGAGAGTGTGTGACTGTTGGGTTGGCAGTTGGGAGAGGGAGTGTGTGGCTGTTTGTGGGCAGGGAGTGTGTGGCAGTTGGAGGAGGAGAATGTGTGTGGGTGTTCGTTTGGCAGTTGGGGGAGGGGAGCCTGTGGCAGTTGGGGGGGGGGAGCGTGCGGCAGTTGGGGGAAGGGCAGCATTTGGCGGTGGGGGTGGCGGTTTGTGGGAGGGAAGTGTGCAGCAGTTGGGGATGGCGGTGTGGGGGAGGGGAGTAGTAGCAGTTCGGGTGGTGGTTTCGGGGAGTGTGTGGCAGTTGGAGGAGGGGAATGTGTGTGGCTGTTGGAGTTGGGGGAGGGAGATGAGCGTGGCTGTGGCAGTTTGGAGGAGGGGAGTTGCGTGGCTATTTTGAGGAGGGGAATGTGTGTGGGTGTTTGGCAGTTGGGGGTGGTGGTTGGAGGGGAGTGTGCGCCAGTTGGGGTGGCTGTTGGGGGGAGGAAAGTGTGCAGCAGTTGGGGATGGCGGTGTGGGGGAGTATGTGGCAGTTAGGGTGGCGGTTTTGGGGAGCGTGTGGCAGTTGGAGGGGAATGAGTGTGGCTGTGGCAATTTGGACAGGAGTGTGTGACTGTATGGGGTGGCAGTTGTGTGTCAGCTGGAGGAAGGGAATGTGTGGGGGTGTTTGTTTGGCAGTTGGGGTGGTGGTTTGGGGGGAGCATGAGGCAGTTGGGGTGGCTGTTGGGGAGGAGGGGAGCATGTGACAGTTGGGTGGAGGGAGTGTATGTCAACTGGAGGAGGGGAATGTGGGGGGGTGTTTGTTTGGCAGTTGGGGTGGTGGTTTGGGGGGAGCACGAGGCAGTTGGGGTGGAGGGAGTGTGTGTCAACTGGAGGAGGGGAATGTGTGGGGGTGTTCGTTTGGCAGTTGGGGTGGTGGTTTGGGGGGAGCACGAGGCAGTTGGGGTGGAGGGAGTGTATGTCAACTGGAGGAGGGGAATGTGTGGGGGTGTTCGTTTGGCAGTTGGGGTGGTGGTTTGGGGGGAGCATGAGGCAGTTGGGGGGGGAGGGGAGCATGTGACAGTTGGGTGGAGGGAGTGTGTGTCAACTGGAGGGGGGGAATGTGTGGGGGTGTTCGTTTGGCAGTTGGGGTGGCTGTTGGGGGGAGGGGAGCATGTGACAGTTGGGTGGAGGGAGTGTGTGTTAACTGGAGGAGGGGAATGTGGGGGGGTGTTCGTTTGGCAGTTGGGGTGGTAGGTTGGGGGGTAGCGTGAGACTGTTGGGGGGGAGGGGCGCATGTGACAGTTGGGGGGAGGGTGCGGCAGTTGGGAAGAACCACTGGGGAGCAGCAGCAGCGAGGAATAAGAAAGGCGGGGGATGGGAGAAGCTGGCGGAGTCGGACACAGGAGCAGCAGGCGCAAGCTGCCGCCGGAGAGGGGGGTAGGCAGGCCATGGAGCCGTAGGGGCGGGGCATAGGTGAGTGGCAGTCCCAGTGGGGCGTGGCAGCCAGAGGAGACGGGGGCTCGCTCACGCCGTTTGGGAAAGGCCCTTGAGTGGCAGTTGGAGGAGGGGGTGTAGGCGGGGACCCCGCCAGAGCGCGGCGGCGGGGGCGGTGGAGGGCAGAGCGCAGGCGTTGGTCTCTCTCTCTCTCTCTCTCTCTCTCTCTCTCTCTCTCTCTGTCTGTCTGGGGCGGGGCCGGCGGACGGAAGGCCCCGCCCCTCTCCGTGGCCAGTACAGTAGGTGGAGTCACGCGGGCGGGGTCACATGACCGCAGCTCCTGTACAGTAGGATCCCAATATGGCAGCAGCGGCCGCAGGGGGGTCTGGAGTCTGCGGCGCTCGGACCTAGGGCCGCCCACCGCTCGCCACCTCGGGACCGGAGCAGCCGCGGCCTCAGCACCCCGGGCGGAAGGAGCGGCCGGGAACCTCCGAGTCAGCTGCACCCCATCGCGGGCGACATGAGGGAGAAGGGCCGCAGGAAGAAGGGCAGGACCTGGGCAGAGGCCGCCAGGACGGTACGTGGGGCCCGGGGACAGAGGCCACCAGCGCTGGACAGGGGCATAGGAGGGCGGTGACGGGGCGCCGGGCCGGGAGAGGGGCTGGCTGATGGCAGGAGGATGGGGCCGGGGGTGCCCAGAGGAGCCGGAGGCCGCTAGGGCGGGTCACGGGCCTTCCCCCGGCTGGCACAGGTCGTGCGAGCTCCCTCCTCCGGAGCGCGGCCGATCGTGTTGCGCGCTGAGAGTCCCCGAGCCGGCTGCGCTTGTCCCCTGGAGAGCAGCTCGTGGCGGGTCATTTGGCCGGCAGTGCCCCAGCCTGGACGGGTCTCTGGCAGCGAGGTGCATGCGGTGCCCTTTGGGCGGTTGGCTGTGTGGAGAGCAGGGTTTAAGGAGACGGGCGGGCAGCTCTGACACCCTGCCAGGGCTAGAGGCTGGCCGGGGAGTATTGGGGATCAGCAGAGCGTCTCTCTCTCCAAACACTAGTTGAGCTGTTGCAATAGTTTGTCTTGGGCAATTGCAGCCTGGACTTGTAGTTTTTGCTGAACGTGGGTGTGATAAACCAAAGATGCTATGGGATGATTCAGGAATATTTCTCTTTATGTGTACTGAGAATTCTTGCTTATTAACTGACGGTAACTTAAACACAAATGCTTGTTCTGAGGAGTGATTCTGAAGAGGTGATGCCTTCCTCTAACTCCATTTGGTCCCATTTTAGAGAAAACTTTGTTATAGTGACAGGGTGGGTGAGGTAATTGTCATTTATCAGTATCTTAATGCTTCACAAAACTAAACCATATTCTGACTTAGTGAAGAGTTTTAAACATTTGGCTGGTGTCTGATTAAATTCAAGAAATGTCTTCTCCAGAGAGTAGGTATATGTGAAAATAAAAGGATTTCAGTGAATAGCAACAACTTTATGGGTGCTGGAGAATACTTAATAACCAGTCTCTGGAGGTAGGAAGCTATTCAGATGGAAAGAGAGATTTGTGTGCTAGGAGCTGTACTCTTTAGGGACTCTGTGAAAGATGCGGGTGGAGGTAGCACTTGGTTATGCAGCGTCTCATGATGACCAGTGTTATCTCATTTGTTTTCTTGTACTTCTCCTTTGTGTGTGTTTCCACATGTGGTCTTAGTTTTACTTAGCTTGTAAGTTCTTTAGGGCAGGGACTACCTCATGATATGTTTGTATAGAGTTCAGGACAGTAGGACTCTGGTGTCTAGGTACTAATGCAATGAAAATAAATAACTTTTACAGTGCTCATAGTTCTCAACATTCACACCATGAGTAGAGCATCACAATTCACATTTTATTAATGGGAGACTGAGTCACAGAAAGGGTAAGTGAATTGTTTAAGGTCATTCAGTGAGTCAGTTGCAAACCTGGGAATAGAATTTTGGTTTCTCAATTTTCCTTGTCCAGTGGTCTACTAAACTCTTGCAGTTAAGTCTAAAGCTGACTGCGAAGACTTACAAAGGGATCTCACTAAGCTGAGTGACTGGACAACAAAGTGGCAGATGAAATTCAATAAATGCAAATTGGTGCATGTTGGAAAAATAATCCCAACTATGCATACTAAATGGTAGGGTCTAAATTCGCTGTTATCACTCAAGAAAGAGATCTTGGAATCATTGAGCAGATGTTTTTAGAGAACTATCCACAATGTGCGGCAGTCAAAAAAGCTAACAATGTTAGGAGCTATTAGAAAAAAGGGGTAGATAATGTCATAATGCCACTATATAAATCTATGCTATTTCCACACCTTGAGTAATGCATGCAGTTCTGGTTGCCTCATTTAGAAAAAAGATATTAGAAGTGGAAAAGGTACATAGAAGGGCAACAAAAATGATAGTTATGGAACAGCTTCTATATGAGGAGAGGTTAAAAAGACGGGGACTGTTCATTTTGGAAAATAGATGACAAAGGGGTGTGTGACGGAGTGGGAATGTTCTTAATGTTCTCTCTGGATACTGTGTGAATGCCTCAGTTTCCCCTATGCATTTCTTGCATCTTTAGATGGTGGCATAAGGGTGTGTAATTGCTGCGGAACAAAGGACCAGTGTAAGGGAAGGGCCTACACCCTGTCTCCTGGCAACTAATGGCCTGGGCCCTCTCCCCTACCGCAAGGTGTTAGCTGGAAGTGTTGGAGAACAAAGGGATCAGGTGACCTCCTGGCCTGGGGAAAGAGACAAAGGAAAAGGGGAAGCGGGGCCAGAGAGTGAGCAGTCTGGAGCTGGCTGGAGACAGAGTGAAGTACAGATGTGGTGTCTGGCTCACTGTCCCCCAAGATGGACCTGGCTGAGGGGTCCTGTTCTTTCTACCTACAAGCTCTGTTTTAAACTATGTTCCTGTTGTGTAATAAACCTCTGTTTTACTGGTGGTCCAAGAATTGCGTCTGACTGCAGAGTTGGGGTGCAGGACCCTCTGGCTTCCCTCAGACCCCGCCTGTGCGGGCTCGCTGCAGAAAGTGCATGAAGGGGCAGAGGATGCTGAATGCTCCGGGGTCATACCCAGGAAGGTGGAAGCAGTGTGAGATTCTTGCCCTGGAGACAGTCTGCTCACGGAGAGGAGGCTTCCCCATACCTTTGACTGGCTTTGGTGGGGAGCAGTTCCAGAGCATTTCCCAGGGACGCCATGACAGGGGGAGATGATGATAGAGGGCTATAAAATCATGACTGGAGTGGAGAAAGTGAATAAGGAAGTCTTAGTTACTCATTCTCATAACATAAGAATAAGGGGTCACCCATTAAACTAATATGCAGCAGGCTTAAACAAATATAAGGAAGTACTTCTTCACACAATGCACAGTCAGTCATCCTGTGGAATTCATTGCCAGGGGATGTGGTGAAAACCAAAACTATAACTGCATTAAAAAAGGAGCTAGATAAGTTCATGGAGAATAGGACTTCGCTGGCTATTAGCCAAGATGGTTAGGACATAACCCCATGCTTTGGGTGTCCTTAAATCTCCAACAGCCAGACACTGGGATTGGATGATGGGGTAGATCACTCAAAATTGTCTTGTTCTGCTCATTCCTTGTGAAGCCTCTGGCAGTGGTCACTGTCAGAGACAGGATACTGGGCTAGATTGACCATTGGTCTGACCCATATCTGTTATGTTCTTTACTTCTTAATACTAAAATAAAACTTAATCTCCTGGGAAGTGTTACATTGTCAAATGGAGCCATATTAGGTTTGCTCAAGGCAGAGCTTTGACTCTGTTTCTTGTCCAGTTACAGTTAAGCTAGACTCTGGAGTTACCAAAACTAATGCTGGCAACTGTGAAGGTTTAGGTAGATTCCTATGTGCATGTGAAAGAGACCCCTGGATCTGTCCATTTTCTAGTGAAAAAATTCTAAAGATCTTGTGAACTTTTACCCTTCATTCTCTAGACTGAGGGAATAAAAGGAATCCTAACAATGGTATTGGTCCACTACTAGATGTATATAGTAGAATGATCAATAATAATCAGAAAAGGTAGAAATGTTCAATAAATATTTCTGTTCTTTTCTAAATTACTGCAGAAAAATCTAGTGTTATATGATTATAATGAAAAATCTTTCGTTCCTGCGTTCACTCAGGAAGATGTAGCTGTAGAACTAAAGCCAGACACTTTAAAATAAGCAAGTCCAGATAAGTTGCACCCAAGTATTTTCTCAAAAGGCTGGTTGTGCCATTCTGGACTGTTAATATACATTTCCCCATAAGTTTTCAGGCATTGGGGAATTCCGGATGACTGGAAGAAAGCAAATTTTGTGCCAATACTTAAAAAAGGGTAAAAGGGATGAGTTGTGAAACTATAGGCCTGTTAGCATCACATTGGTCATGGGCAAAATAATGGAACAGCTGATGTGGGACTGAATTAAAGGAGGGTAATTAATGCCAATGAATATGGGTTTATGGAAAATAGATCTTTCTTTTTTGATGAGCATACAACTTGGGTTAATGATAAATCATGTTGATGTAATATACTTCAGTAGGGCATTTGACTTGGTACAACATGACATTTTGATAAAGAAGCTAGAATGATACAAAATCAACATGGCACACATTAAATGGATTAAAAGCTTGCTAACACAGGTCTAATAATTGCAAATGGGGAATTATTGTTGAGTGGGTCTGTTTCTAGTGGTGTCCCCCTGGGATCAGTTCTTGGTCCTTTGCTATTTAACATTTTTATTAATGACCTGAAAGAAAACAATCACTGATAAACATACAAATGACACACACATTGTGGAAGTAGTAAATAATGCAGAGGATAGGCCACCAATACAGAGTGATCTGGATCACTTGGCTCCCTGGGCAGGAGCAAACAATATCTGTTTACAGCTAAATATAAATGTATACAATACAAACAAAGAACATAGGCCATACTTAACAGGATGGAGGACTGTATCCTGGGAAGCAGTGACTCTGAAAATGACTTGGGCGGGGGAGGGACTGGAAATAAGGCATTCATTTTTAACATTAGGGGTAATTAACCATTGAACAACTTACCAAGGCTTGTGGTGGATTCTCTATCACTGGGAATTTTAAATCAAGTTTAGATGCTTTTGTGAAAGATAAAATGTAGTTCAAACAGGAATAAATTAAGTGAAGTCCTGTATAATGCAGGAGATCAGACTAGATGGTCAGGGTGGTGTCTTTTAGCCTTATGCTATGTATGAAATATCCCACCTCCTTTTAACGAAGCCTCCGTTCCTCTCTCCACCCACAATACTTATTTGGAGTTGATTTACCTCCACTTTGTAAGGAGGAAGAGCCTATGTGGAGGCAATATATTCAGATAATAAGAGTTACTGCTGGTGAACTTCTTTTTCCTTCTTCCTGACTCTCCTTCAGTAGGGCTCTGTAGCTGCTGACTGGTTAACACTGACTCTTCTCAGGACAAGGGCTGAGGAACTCTGCTAGTTGAATAGAGGAATTCATGAATGTGAACCAGATGCCACATACAGCAAGAGGTATGTTCTGTTGAGCTGCAGTATGCATAGGGCCCTGATTGTATATACTTCCGAAAACTATAGCTAAAGAAAAATCTGACCTCTTATCTGGTGCAGCTGGTAACTCAAGGTGAGAATTAATAAGATTAAACCATAAGGCACTTTCAATAGGTATGTATGCCTGTCTGTCTTCTGCATGAAGTTCTGATGGTGAATTTGTAGAGCATGGTGGACATTTGTGTGTTATTACTGAGGATTTTGAAATGTGTCCCTTGAAATTGTACTTCGTTTATTGCTCAGTGCAAGTTGTTTTTTTTAGCAAGATCTCTTCTGAACCTGGAAGGAATCCGCTATATACCAATACAATCATTCATCCTTTAGCCAGTGTCCCCTGCTATCTCTGTAGGCTGTGTACATGAAAGTGCTATCCAGATGTGTTGTGGGTACATTCTTAAATTCAATACAGAGATCTTGTTGGGGAGCAAGGGCCATTGATAGGCTGTCTTTGTGCTCCCAGTTGCATAGGGGGGAGCATTTAGAGCAGCGGTTCTCAAACTTGAGACCGCGACCCCTTTTTGTGCTCCGGCAGGGAGAGGAGTGGGGGCGCGACCCCTCTGCGGAAAAGCCACAGATTTTTTTTTTTTTTAAACAAAAACGAAAATAAAAAAAAGCTGACACCCCCTCCCCTGCGCCCCGGCTCCCCGTCCCCGCTGCGGGCGGGCTGCCGGCTGCGCCCCGGCTCCCCATCGCCACGAGTTGCGGCGGCAGGAGCTCGCGACCCCCCCCCCCCCCGGGGAGCGCTCGGCGACCCCCAGTTTGAGAAACCCTGATTTAGAGTTTGAGACAGGGTTAAGAAACTTGGTAATGTATCTGACCATGCATTTTCCATGAGCAATCCCCATATGTGATAGAAAAGGTTTTTGTCAGCTGCATGATTTGCGCTGAATCTATAAGCAGTTCCAAAGTACCAGGGCCCTTAGGCTGTGACGTTCATTCAATAGCAGCTCATGATTGCAAGGCCTGAGTATTATAAATTCCTTGTAAGACTTTCAGCAGGGCTCTTCTGTTTTACTGTGGGATGTAGAATGCAGCATGTCATGCCACCATAGGCATCGATTCCATGGGTGCTCCAGGTGTCGAGCGCCCATGGGGAAAAATTGGGGGGTGCTCTGCACCCCACCGGCACTCCCCGCCTCTGCCCACCTCCACTCCGCCTCCTCCCCTGAGCATGCTGCCACGTCCTGCTTCCCTCCCCTCCCTTCCAGCGCTTGCACTGCAAAAAAGCTGTTTTGCGTGGCTGGGAGGGAGGGGGAATGCGGCATGCTTGGGGGAGGAGGCTGGGGCGGGGATTTGGGGAAGTGGTCCAATGGCGCAGGGAGGGGGTGGAATTGGGGCGGGGACTTTGGGGAAAGAGTTGGAATGGGGGGCGGGGGCACGAGCACTCACTGGTGCCAGGAAAAGTTGATGCCTATGATGCCACCGGATCACACGATTGAGCAGTTGACATTATATTATGGTTCTCTATACTGACTGCCTATTAAGGGACCGGCTGACTTTTAAATTGGTTGTTTAAAGCTTTCAGTGAGCCCTGGGTCTTGTGCCTTTAAACAGAACAGAATCTTGTTCTGATCGGTATTTGCACTTTCACAGCACCCACCATCTAGAGCAGCGGTTCTCAAACTTTCGAGACCGCGACCCCTTTTCCAGCTGGGTGGGCGGGGCGCAACCCCTCCAGTCCCCGCCGGGGGGCGGGCTGCTGGCTGCGCCCCGCCTCCGCTCCATCTCCGCCGCGGGGTGGGGGGGCTTCCGGCTGCGCTCCCTCCATCCCCTCCGCTGTGGGGTGCCGGGTGCGCCCCGGTCCTCCCCCCTCCCACGGCGGGCGGGCTGCCGGGTACGCGCTGGTCATCTCCCCTCCCCCCCCGGCGGGCGGGCTGCCGGGTCCGCGCCGCCCCCCCCTCCACCCGGGCCGGGTGGGCTGCCCGGTGCACCCCGGTCTGCCTGTTCCCGCCACGGGTGGGCTGCCGGGTGCGCGCCGGGCCCCCCTCCACCCGGGTCGGGCGGGCTGCTGGGTGCACCCCGGTCCGCCTGTTCCCGCCGTGGGCGGGCTGCCGGCTGCGCGCTGGTCCCCCCCTCCCCCGCCATGGGCGGGCTGCCGGGTGCGCACCGGCCTCTCCTCCACGCCCCGCCGCCGCGAGTTGCAGCGGCAGGAGCTCACGACCCCCCGGGGAGCGCTCGGCGACCCCCCGGGGGGTCGTGACCCCCAGTTTGAGAAACCCTGATCTAGAGTTTTGCCACCATGCGTTGGATCAGTGTGATTACACTCTCTGCTGTGGTAACTCCTGTAAAGTGATGCCTGCTTCCCCATGCTATAGGAATCTGCCTTTGCTCATTCCTCTATACGCTATAAAATCAAATCATAGCACTGTTTTTTCAGGGGTGTTACAATGCCACACTATTTGTGTGATCAGATATTTGTCCTAGAGATGATGAAAGGAAACATAGAATCATAGAATATTAGGGTTGGAAGGGACCTCTGGAGGTCATCAGTCCAACCCCCTGCTTAAAAGCAGGACCAATCCCCAACTAACTCATCGCAGCCAGGGCTTTATCAAGCCTGACCTTAAAAACCTCTAAGGAAGGTGATTTCACCACCTCCCTAGGTAACCCATTCCAGTGCTTCACCACCCTCCTAGTGAAAAAGTTTTTCCTAATATCCAATCTAAACCTTCCCAACTGCAACTTGAGACCATTACGCCTTGTTCTGTCATCTAGTACCACTGAGAACAGTCTAGATCCATCCTCTGTAGAACCCCCTTTCAGGTAGTTGAAAGCAGCTATCAAATCTCCCCCCAGTCTTTTCTCTTCTGTAGACTAAACAGTCCCAGTTCTCTCAGCCTCTCCTCATAAGTCATGTGCTCCAGGCCCCTAATCATTTTTGTTGCCCTTCTCTGGACCCTTTCCAATTTTTCCACATCCCTCTTGTAGTGTGGGCCCCAAAATTGGACACAGTACTCCAGATGAGGCCTCACCAATGTCGAATAGAGAGGAACAATCACGCCCCTCCATCTGCTGGCAATGCCCCTGCTTATACAGCCCAAAATGCCATTAGCCTTCTTTGCAACAAGGGCACATTGTTGACTCATACCCAGCTTCTCATCCTCTGTAACCCCTAGATCCTTTTCTGCAGAACTGCTGCCTAGCCATTTGGTCCCTAGTCTGTAGCAGTGCATGGGATTCTTCCATCCTAAGTTCAGGACTCTGCACTTCTCCTTGTTGAACCTCATCAAATTTCTTTTGGCCCAGTCCTCTAATTTGTCTAGGTACCTCTGTATCCTATCCCTACCCTCCAGCGTATCTACCACTCCTCCCAGTTTAGGGTCATCTGCAAACTTGCTGAGGGTGCAGTCCACACCATTCTCCAGATCATTGATAAATATATTGAATAAAACCAGCCCCAGGACCGACCCTTGGGGCACTCCGCTCGATACCGGCTGCCAACTAGACACGGAGCCATTGATCACTACCCGTTGAGCCCGACGATCCAGCCAGCTTTCTATCTACCTTATGGTCCATTCATCCAGCTCATACTTCTTTAACTTGCTGGCAAGAATATTGTGGGAGACCGTATCAAAAGCTTTGCTAAAGTCAAGGAACAACACGTCCACTGCTTTCCCCTCATCCACAGAGCCAGTCATCTCATCGTAGAAGGCAGTTAGGTTAGTCAGGCATGACTTGCCCTTGGTGAATCCATGCTGACTGTTCCTGTTCACTTTCCTCTCCTCTAAGTGCTTCAGGATTGATTCCTTGAGGACCTGCTCCATGATTTTTCCAGGCACTGAGGTGAGGCTGACTGAAACATGTTGGCCCCTTTGTTAGACAGCATGATTAGGGCCCTACTAAATTCATGGCCATGAAAAACACGGCATGGACCATGGAATCTGGTCTTGTTTGCTTTTACCCTATACGATACAGATGTCATGGGGAGACCAGTGTTTCTCAAATTGGGAGTCCTGATCCAAAAGGGAGTTGCGAGGTGTGGGTGTGTGTCACAAGATTATTTTGGGGGTGGGAGGCGGGTCATCCTTTTTTCTGCACTGACTCTAGATCTGGGCAGCCGGAGAGAGGCAGCTGTTGGCCGGGTTCCCGGGTCTCAAGGCAGTGCCCACCAGCAGCAGTGCAGAAGTGAGAGTGACAATACCATACCATGCCACCTTCTGCACTGGTGGCTAGACAGTGGCAGCAGCTGTTTGAGGGCCCAGCTCTGCAAGGAGCAGCACAGAAGTAAGGGTGGCAATCCCATGCCATGCCATCCTTATTTCTGCATTGCTATTGGGGCCCACACTACAAGAAGGATGTGGAAAAATTGGAAGAAGCCCAGAGAAGGGCAACAAAAATGATTAGGGGCCTGGAGCACCTGACTTATGAGGAGAGGCTGAGAGAACTGGGATTGTTTAGTCTACAGAAGAGAAGACTGAAGTGGGATTTGATAGCTGCTTTCAACTACCTGAAAGGGGGTTCTAAAGAAGATGGATCTAGACTGTTCTCTGTGGTGGCAGATGACAGAACAAGGCGTAATGGTCTCAAGTTGCAGTGGGGGAGGGTTTAGGTTGGATATTAGGAAAAACTTTTTCACTAGGAGGGTGGTGAAGCATTGGAATGGGTTCCCTAGGGAGGTGGTGGAATCTCCTTCCTTAGAGGTTTTTAAAGTCAGGCTTGACAAAGCCCTGGCTGGGTTGATGTAGTTGGGGTTAGTCCTGCTTTAAGCAGGGGGTTGGATTAGATACCTCCAGAGGTCCCTCCAACCCTGATATTCTATGAATCAGTGCTGGGCTCCCAAGTCTGCAGCTACCACTCTCCAGCTGCTGGGCTGTGAAGGCAGTGCTGCCACCAGCAGAAGTAAGTGTAACAGTTCTGCAACTCTTCCCCCTGCCCCCACAATAACCTTGCGACCCCCCCCCCGCTTATTTTTGTCAGCACCCCTACAATTAAAACACTGTTAAATTTCAGATTTAAATAGCTGAAATAATAAAATTTACAATTTTAAGAACCCTATGACTGTGAAATTGACCAAAATGGGACATGAATTTTGGCCCTAAGCGTGGGCATAACTATTCCACATTCCCAAAGTGTTTTTATAGCAGGGAGCAGGAAGGAACACGAAATGAAAAAGTTGCCCACCTGTGCACAGAAGCATAGAATCCACTTCCCCACTTTGTACACAAACCTGCAAATCTTTAGCGGTCAGAGAATATTGTAAAAACATGTACAAAAAGTTCAAAGGGCATTGTAAACCACCATTACGGTGTTCTTCTGAAGATGAGCTGGTTTTTGGCATGAGATGATACTGTTTGCATTTTAAAAAACCCTGCGAATGCAATTCAACTGTGCTGCAATACAAGTTGTAGAACTGTCAATGGAAGCTTAACATGATCAGTAGCCCACACTATGTTGGTTGCTGAGCTTCTCAATCAATCAAGCATTTGGCTCATTTGTCTGCAAAATGCAGGTGAGATATAAAATGAAATGGTGGGATTTTGAGAGACAGGGGAGTGAAGATCTAAATCAGGACAAGGCTGGAGAATGATCTGGAATGTAGGCAATGTCTGTCTGTTAATTGGCCTTAAATTGATATTGCTGGGTTTTAAAGCCAGTCTTTCATTTCTAGACTGCCAGGATAAAGAATGTAAGATCATAGTAGTTCAAACCATTGAGCAGCATGTTGCAGGATTCTGAATCTGCAAGTGATATGTAGGCCTTTTAAGAGGAACTACAGTAACTGAGCACGGTGGTTCTGAGAACATATATTTCTGTTTTGAGGTCCTTCATGGCTACATAAGGACACATCCTCTGCATAGCTTGGATTTGGGGAAAAATCACTTTATATCACTTCCAGACATTCTTCTAGAACAGATATGGAATGTATAGGATCTGGGAGGCAAGAGGGATTCAGTTGATTGTCCAGTATTTAGAAATCTGCTTGAGGCCTCATTTGCATTGAACAGAACAGCTAGGATGATGTTTTGGGGAAATGCTGCATAGTAAATATCTGTGCCTATCCATCTTGATGTTCTGCCTTTACATAGCAGTGAATCTACAGATGAATGTATTAACTAGTTCAGTTGTATTTGTGCAGAAACGTACTGAGCACATATCCCTACACTGACAATCAGACATAGCTGAAGATGAAGTAATGCATGCAGGATTCTGTAGTATCCTATGGCTGCACTGCTATGATTCAGATAAATGTGTAGAACTGTAGGTTGCAGTTTGGCTAGCCCTTCTATGCAAGTATTTAAAAATTAAGATGACACTGATCTAATGTACTTGCAAAGTACTTTACTTTTAAAAATATTTAATAGATCTCCATGTACTTTAGGCATATAATGTGACCAGTGGTTTGTATGTGGTGGTGGTCTTTCTGCCCAGACAAAAATCTACCCCTTTAAAAAGTTAACTCGTGTAGTTTTGTGAATGACCCATGGGGATGTTAGCAAAATGTTAAGTGTCACTTGCAAAATCCTGCTCTTTTGTCTTAAGATTGTATTTATCGTAGCAGGACTACTGGCAACTGTGCGGTGGTTTTTTGTTTTTTGTTTTTTGTTTTTTTTTAGTATGTGGTAGATAGGTTGAATGCAATGGTTTGAAAACAGAGTTTACTGTGTATTATGTTTGCATAGAAAACTTAAGTGGCATGCTCTTCCTTCATTCTCCTGTTTAGGATAATTTTCAGTGAAAGTGTCTTTATAAAAAGACTCAAATGCAAGTTGATTAAAAACAAAATCAAGGTAACTTGAACCCGTACAATGTTTCTTCTGGAGTCACTGGAGATGTTTTGTTTCAATGCAAATTAGTTTTTCCTGGAACTGGAAACGTCTGTTCCCAAAAGGCTCGTTATTGAGGTCTCATCAGATGTCGGGATACGACTGGGTCCTTCTGGAGATTAAATCTCTCCTTACTTCCTAATTCTCAGAAGAAAAATGTAGTTTTCAAATACAACACTTGATCTTTCTGATATGGGTAAAAGACAGTTGAGAATGACTGACTGCATTTGAAATGAATTGAAGATTTATTTCCCTTAAAAATATGATCAGGATCTGAGAAAAACAGATTCCCCATAAAAACAATGAGGAGTATGGTGGCACGTTAAAGACTAACAGGGTGCCACCAGACTCCTCGTTGTTTTTGTGGATACAGACTAACCATCTACCCCTCTGAAATTTAACACAGTCACTTCCTCTAATATGCGGGACTCATTGATTGTTTATGTAATGAAGAGGGCCTCTCTCCTTCAACCCAATTGTGCAAGCAGAGAAGGAAAGTGAATCTTCTTATACCGTGTGTATTTACCTTGGTTGAACTGAATACAAGTTAAAACCGTTCTTCTGCCAAAATTATCATCTCCTAGATTCCAAGTCCAGAAGGGACCATTGTGATCATCTAGTCTGACCTCCTGTATAACACAGGCCAGAGACTGGCCCCAAATAATTTCTAGTGCAGATCTTGTAGAAAAACTTACAATTCCCGAACTTCCATATCCGAAGCTGGATATGAGTCAACAGTGTGTTGCCAAGAAGGCTAATGACATTTTGGGCTGTATAAGTAGGGGCATTGCCAGCAGATGGAGAGAGGTGATTGTTCCCCACTATTCGACATTGGTGGGGCCTCATCTGGAGTACTGTGTCCAGTTTTGGGGCCCACACTACAAGAAGGCTGTGGAGAAATTGGAAAGAGTCCAGAGAAGGGCAACAAAAATGATTAGGAGCCTGGAGCACATGACTTATGAGGAGAGGCTGAGAGAACTGGGACTGTTTAGTCTACAGAAGAGAAGACTGGGGGGAGATTTGATAGCTGCTTTCAACTACCTGAAAGGGGGTTCTACAGAGGATGGATCTAGACTGTTCTCAGTGGTAGCAGATGACAGAACAAGGAGTAATGGTCTCAAGTTGCAGTTGGGAAGGTTTAGATTGGATATTAGGAAAAACTTTTTCACTAGGAGGGCGGTGAAGCATTGGAATGGGTTACCTAGGGAGGTGGTGGAATCACCTTCCTTAGAGGTTTTTAAGGTCAGGCTTGATAAAGCCCTGGCTGGAATGAGTTAGTTGGGGATTGGTCCTGCTTTAAGCAGGGGGTTGGACTAGATGACCTCCAGAGGTCCCTTCCAACCCTAATATGCTATGATTCTATGAATTTTTATTTAAAAATTGTCAGTGATCTAAAATCCACCACAACCCTCTGTAAATTGTTCAGTTTTTAATTACTCTGTTTCAGAGAGATGCTTTATTTCCAGCCCTAGTTTGTGTTGCTTAAACTTCTAGCCACTGGATCTTGTTATACCTTTCTTTGCTAGATTGAAGAGGCCATTACTAAATATTTGTTCACCTTTTAGATATTACAGACTTCAATCAAGTCACAGCTTAACCTTCTCTTTTTCAAGCTAAATCAGTTTTGCTCCTTGAGTCTTACTATAATCCATGTTTTCTAATCCTTTAATCATTCTTGTGGCTCTTCTCTGAACCATCTCCAGTTTATCAACCTCTTTCTTGAATTGTGGACACAGAACTGGACACAGTATTTCAGCTTTTTGCACCGGTGCCACTTATTATAGGTAAAATAACCTCCCTACTTCTACATGAGAATCCCCTATTTATGCATTTAAGGCTTGTATTAGCTCTTTTGGGAACAGTGTCACATTGGGAGCTCATGTTCAGATTATCCACCACAACCCCAAATCCCTTTCAGGTTAACTGTTTCCAAGGATAGTCCCTCCTCCTGTATGTATGGCCTACATTCTTTGTTCTTAAATATATACATTTACATTTAGCCATATTAAAATGCATATTGTTTGTGCTCAATTTACCAAGTGATCCCGATTGCCCTGTATCAGTGACCTGTCCTCTTCATTATTTACCACTCCCCCCAATTTTTGTTTAATCTGCAGACTTCATCAGTGACACAAAATGGTCTCCTTTCTTCTATCCTGTTATAAGAGACGTGTGGACATACAAGTTCTTGAATGCTTTTCTCAGTAGAAGGGCTTTTTAACAGGAACACTTTGGAACAGAACACACAGTGTGTCCCCTTCCTGTTGAAATTATTTTTCAGTGTGTCTGCAGCAAATGTTAGTTTTATTTTTTTAATGTCCTAGTTTTGGTCCTCATATCAGCCAACAGTGCCACTCAGTATCTTTCCAGAGAAACAAATCCTGTAAGAAAACCAACATGTTCTTAAATCATAGTGAGTTTAATAATGTGTGATGTAACTTTTAACTTTCTTAGTCATGCAAATTTATGTATTGCTAGTATATCACATTACATGTATTGTGGTCATGCTATTTTAATATAAAGAGTTAACTTTATAAACATTTAATCTTTTCATATTCTCAGTTTTCTGGCCCTTTACTCTAGCAAGTAAAGCCGTTAACTGGACGGAGGGATCAAGTACCAGGTTTGAAAGTAGAATGTGTCCCACTTAATTTCAGCGCCATCCCTCACTATTTCCTTACAAATGTCAGTACTGTACCAGCGACAGAGTCCTGTGGCACCTTATAGATTAACAGATGTATTAGAGCATAAGCTTTTGTCTGTGAATACCCACTCTTCGTCACTTTTGCAGATCCAGACTAACATGGCTACCGCTCTAGTACTGTACCAGCAACTCTTTTCTGAAAGGGCCTTGTACAAATTCTAGTGAGGTCCAAATTGAGGTTTATTTACATTTTCTTATTCTGTGTTATGTCAAACGAGCAACTTCATTGTATTTCCAGAAGGAGAAACAAATCTAGAGAGAGAGAAATAGGGTTTCAAGAACTGTGGTTCTAAACCTATTTACTAGTATGAGCAACTATATGCAGCTCTAGCCAGGTGCCCTAGAGGCAATGAAGAGAACAGGGAATCATAAAGTGATCCATCTCCTGTCGCTCATTCCCAGCTTCTGGCAAAGAGAGGCTAGGGATACAATTCCTGCCCATTCTGGCTAATAGCCATTGATGGACCTATCCTCCATGAATATATCTAATTCTTTTTTGAACCCTGTTATGGTCTTGGCCTTCACAACATCCTCTGGCAAGGAGTTCCACAGGTTGACTGTGCATTGTGTGAAGAAATACTTCCTTTTATTTGTTTTAAACCAGCTGCCTGTTAATTTCATTTGTTGACTCCTAGTTCTTGTATTATGAGAAGGAGTAAACAACACTTCCTTATTCCCTTTCTCCACACCAGTCATGATTTTATAGACCTCAATCATATCTCCCTTTAGCAGTCTCTCTTCCAAGCTGAAAAGTCCCAGTCTTATTAATTGTGCCTCATACAGAAGCTGTTCCAGACTCCTAATAATTTTTAATTTTGAAGCATGAGCTTTCGTGGGCTAATACCCACTTCGTCGGATGCAGGCAGTGGAAGTGTTCAGAGGCAGTTATAGAAAAGTAGGTAAGAGCCAGGTGGGAGGTGAAAGGGTTAGTCCAATTAAGCTGAGCCAGCTTGTTATCTCCGATCAGGGAGTGTGGATTATTCTTCTAGCATTTGAATGGGGTGTGTGAACATGGAGAGACGAGAAACAATGTCTGTAATGAGCCAACCATTGTAGATCTCTGTTCAATCCGAGATTGTGTGTGCTGAATTTGCAAATGAATTGAAGTTCTGCAGTCTCCCTTTGCAGTCTGGATTTGAAGTTTTTTTGCTGCAGTATGGTGACTTTTAAATCTGTGATAGTGTGTCCAGGCAGGTTGAAGTGTTCCCTTACAGGTTTTTGTATATTGCCATTCCTAATATCTGATTTGTGTGCATTTATCCTTTTTCGTAGGGACTGTCCAGTTTGGCCGATGTACATAGCAGAGGGACACTGGTGGCATATAATGGCATATATGACATTGGTTGATGTACAGGTGAATGAGCCAGTGATGGTATGGTTGATCTGGTTAGGTCCTGTGATGGTGTTGCTGGTGTAGATATGTGGGCAGAGTTGGCCAAAGGGAGACTGCAGAACTTCAATTCATTTGCAAATTCAGCACACACAATCTCGGATTGAACAGAGATCTACAAGCTGGCTCAGCTTAATTGGACTAACGCTTTCACCTCCCACCTGGCTCTTACCTACTTTTCTATAACTGCCTCTGAACACTTCCACTGCCTGCATCCGATGAAGTGGGTATTAGCCCACGAAAGCTCATGCTTCAAAACTTTGTGGTCTTTAAGGTGCCACAGGACTTTGTTACCTCTGCTATTCCAGACTAACACGGCTACCTCCCTGATTCCTAATAATTTTTGTTGCCCTTTTCTGAACCTTTTCCAATTCCAATATATCTTTTTTGAGATGGGGCGACCATGGGCCAGAGCTATGTGCTATTGAGAGGCACGTGGGCTGTGGATTAAGAATCACTGCTCTAGAAATACTCATTTGGCCTGTTTTATCTTCATTGTTTGTTTTTTGTCTCTGCAGTTTTTATGGCTTCGAGGTCTTCGCCCCAGTTTATACACAAAGTACACACTGGGACCTAATTCATCCATTTCCTTCATGAATGTAAATCACATGATCTTTATATTGAAGATGTAGCTTGTTCGATGGCTTTCCCATTGTAGGCCAAGTGTTTAGCAGGATTTTTTTTTTTAAAAAGTCACTTATGTGGATATCTGTATCTTCTCATTACATTAGTAAGGATTTTGGAAGGGATAAAAACTTTCCTATATTGAGCATAAACCAGCTCCTGAGTTGATTAGGAAGAAACTTCTTTTATAGTAAGATTATTCCACAGTTGCCAACACTTCAGGATTTCTTGTACTTTCCTTTGAAGTATCTGACACTGGTTCTTTCAAGAGACATGATTCTAGATGGATTTAGTCTGATCCATCATAGCAGTGTGTTTGAGCAGGTTATAGGCAAAGGTCCTAATCCTACACACACTTTGCCTGTACTTAACTTTATGCATGTGAGTGTGTGTGTTGAGTCAGGGCATCAGTTGCATAAGTGAGAGGGAAAGATGCGGATTAACAGTCAACAGTGGGAAGCAAACATGCCATTACTGGTTGAGTCTCAAACTTTTCCCACTTGTGCACATTAAATTAACATACTATAGAAATTAAGTATGGCTTAAATTCTGTTGTGCAGCTGTTGGTGTTCTACTTCAATCCAGACAGGAAAAGTAGTTTTCTTGAAAGTCAGGGTGAGTATCAGCTGTGTAATGTGGGTAAGGAGGGGGAAATTAAAAGTTGAACATGGGAGTCCTGACTCATGATTTTTTTTTTTATATATAATAAAAAAAAAATAATTAAATTCTCACTATGTATCTAGATTGCTTGGGAGACCAAAGCCCATACTTCAGCATTAAGCTTGGACTACTCCAGTTACTCTATTTAGTTCAGCCTTGAACTTCAACAGATAGCTCTGCTTTCTTTTGCACTGCCCCAATGCATGGAACGTCCTCCTTGAACTAATTTGTAAGGCTGTTTACCACCACCTTGTAAGCTTCACAGTGGAAATTGATTTTGAGGTTTGTTTTAAAGAGAAATCATCTAATGTTGGTAAGGGGGTTTTTTTTACTTCAGAACCATCAAATTGTGAACATTGTGTACCTCTTAACTTTTCACCCCTGAACACACATGCTCTCCTATTATTTTTTACTTGTTTTGTCTCTTTTCCTCCCCCCCCCCCCCCTAAATTAGTTTGCAATATCCTCATGGGGACCGGTCTCCACGTATGTGTGTAGAGCACCTAGTACAATGGGGCACTTATTTATTACCTCGGGATTACTGCAGAACATCTGTGTTTTGAGACTGTATTGTGAGTGTCTGCAGCTGTTTATTCAAGGAGTTTACAAGTCCAGCTGGTGAAGTGGGAGCTAGCAAATGCTGCCAACCCATAGCTCAGGTTCAAAGTTTACAATTTCAGCAAGCCTAACTTTATATTTCTTTCTTAGTGGAAAATGTACTGGAAATGAAATGTAAAGAATTCATTAATGGAGTGTTAAAACTGTACTGTTTAAAAGTCACTACAGTAAGGAAATGTGTTTTTACACTGAAAAGCGACCCTGTTACGAGGGCATTCTGAATGCCCATGTCTGCTGCTATTTCCTTGTCCCATGGTTCTGGTTTACAAGTAAAATGATTAATCAGCATTCTTCTGCTTTTGCTGAGGGAAATGTTGGATTAGTTAAAAGATGGGACCGACTTAAATTTGTATAGTTAATGTAGTCTGAGAGAGGAAAACCATAAACTCTTTGAAACATTGACATCCCAAAGTTGAGAGCTGCTAGTTGGCAAGCAGACTTCATTTCACACAAGCAATAGTGTATTCAAAAATAGTATTACTGAATACATAGTTTAGCCTACAGAATCTTACCTGTTGGTGATCCTCCACAAGAGGAGAGGAACACTCCGATATTGGGAGGAGTTTTCATGATTGGAAGGTAAAGAAACTTTACCTTATGAAATAGCACTTATAATATTGGATGTTTCACTGCCTGGAAAGTGTGCCCTTTAAGCTAGTTGGAGCGCAGCTAGTCACTAAATATCCAAACAAAACTAATTCTACATCAGATCTTGGATACAAACAGAAATCTAGTAATTGTAATAGAATATTCTCCAGGGTCAGGATCTCTTGTCTTGGAAATAAATGTTTTACTATTCATAAATGCGTTGGCATTGATATGATGTTGTAGCCCTGTAGGTCCCAGGATATTAGAGAGACAGTGTAGGTGAGGTAATCTCTTTGATTGGACCAACTTCTGTTGGTGAAAGAGACAAATTTTCAAGCTATACAGACCTAAAGAAGAGCTCTAAGTTGGTCTCTTTCACCAACAGAAGTTGGTCCAATAAAAGAGGTTACCTCGCCCACCTTGGTATTAGTATAGCAGCAGGAGGCTACTTTCCTGTGACAATGGTTGTATTTCACTGGTGTTCTCTTATAATTTTAAAATGCATTTTAAAATTATTTAGTAATGCTCAAGAAATCTGCAAAGGATTATGCCAGATGTTGCGTCTGATCATGAATACTAGTTAGTGGAGTTGTAGCTTCTATGTAGCTCAGGTACTTGTATGGCTCCCATTACTGTAGAATGAGTGTTTGTAATTTATTTCTTCTCATGATGTCCTTGTGAGGTAGGGAAGTGCTATTATCGCCATTTTGCAAATGAGGAGCTGAGGTACAGAGGCTAAAGAAGTCCGTAGTGGAGCAAGGAATTGACCCCAGCCCCTTGAGTCTCAGGTTAGTGCCCAAACCCCTGGATCATCATTCCCCTCACTTAGCTCACTACTTCTGTACTGATCTACAAACATAAAAGATACTTAAACAATTTCTTTTTAATAGATGGTGTCATAAGTGTAAAGTGCTGGAGAGAGTTAATGTTATCTGAGAACAAGTGAGGTAAGAGCTCCCTGCCATGAGGGAGGGAGGGGTTTTAGAGTTTAGTTTAGTTTTGCTGGCCATGCAGCAGGGGCCAGGGTCTGAGAGCATCTCTAGCTGTGGAGATGGCTCAACTTTCCTTCTTGTATTCCTACTTAGCTAAATGTAAGTAATATTTGATTTTGCATCAAGTCTGTGCCTATCTGGGGTGTGTCTATCCATTTCAGATGAGAAGTTAGAGAATTCTAAATTGTAAGCTGTACTGTGCCTATGTTCTATGCTATTTTCTTTATTAAATCTTGCTAGTTATAAAACGTTTGGTTTACTTCCCTTAAGGCTTCCTTTGCTTCCAGGTTGGGAAGAGAGGGGGGAGGAAGGGGAGTAGGTATAAGAATCAGCTCAGGTTATAAGCTGAGGAACGGAGTGGAGTCTGTCTCTGCCTTCAGCGAGAAGGGGGGGGGGAAGCAGCCTCCAGGTGTCTGACTCTGGCTCTCAGGGAGGGGGACAGAGCTAGGGTTTTGGGGAGTCTGAGTACCCCAATCCAAGGCCTTGGATATCTACTCAGATGGTGGCAGCCGTGGTTCCCCAAGAACCCCACTGGTAAAGGGGGGTTCTGTGGGGTGTAGGGACTTAATTTGGCTGGGAAGCAGCTAAGTTGAGTGGTTTGGCTAGAAAAGAGTCCCAGTCTTTGTACTCAAGAGCACAGAGGCTGGGGTACCCAACTTTTACAGATGGGGATACCAGTCCTCCTTCCTGATTCTTATGGGAAACACAGTTTTGTGTCCAATGATCTCTTGTATGGCTTAGTTGTGGGGGTGGTTGGTGTTTTAATACATACAAGCAAAGCTTATCTGGTATGGGTCACAGATCTCCTAATGCTAATACCTTATTTTTCTGTCATAATCAGTTTTAATGTGAAATATTTTGTCTGCCAGCACTTCTTACTTTTCTGGGAGGGGGGAATAGGAGGGAAAGGGACTGTTGCTCAGGATAACTTTTTTGTAGGCTACAACTTAATGTTGGCAGGTCTTCGTTCAGTGGTGTTTCTTCCTTTTTAAATACAAATGGAACTTTAACTAGGTTTTGCTTCTTAGGTTGTTTTTTGTCCCTCCTCTCTCTCTGTTCATTACTGGAGGAGTTTCATGTGGTCCTGCTGGCACACTCATTCTTAATGAGAGAAAAAAAATGACAGGCTTAAGAATATATGGAGTGCAGTCCTGGATCTTTTAAAGGCAATGAGAATAGGCTGTTCATTACTGACTTTCCTCATGAAATTGTGGGTTCAATATAATGTCTCACTGGAGAATTGTCTACGTCAGGTAAACCCTTTCTCTGACGTGAGAGTTGAAGTCCCCATCTGATTTTTTTTTTTAAATTGAACATCTTTAGTGTCATATTTGTCTAATATTGTTAACATCACATTTAACAAAAAAACACTCACTTTGTAACTCAAATATTAAGGTCTAACTTGACTGCACAGAGCATTCAATTTAAAGTAAATGCTGCTACTGCTCCATTGTGCTTTCAGTACATAGGTAGAAAAGGAGATCCTGGAGTCTGTGCTTAGAATTCAGTTGTGCTAGTGCGAGGACCCTAAAGTGGTGATTTGCTCTGAACATTGATACTTGACAAATAATAGCAGTTATTTTTGTTGTAGGGTTGCATATTTGTGTGTCTGACACTATAAAACTTGGATTTTAGAGAAAATTTAAATTCTAGCCCTGCAAATTTAATCTGGGATTTAAATCTGCCTGTGCTCTTTGTAATTAATGCATAATCGCTAATACCAAAGGGCAGAGTTGTTCCCAGCATTGGAAATTGAGGGTGCCTTACTAATGCATTAGCCACCCTAGATTTGATCCTGCTCCCTGGTAGCTGTGCTAGTTCTATAGGGCTACTGATAATAAAAAGGAGTGAACTTCCTTATTTTTGTTAAATAAGATACCTTGATTAGAAAAGTGCCATTTAATGTGATGTGTAAAACTTCTTTTTTGCTATAACTAAGTGTTTAACAGTTGCTCTAACAGAGTGTTTTCTTTGGTTCCTCTTCCTGTCTGGGGAAATCTGAAATGGCTCCTAAGCCTCTGCCTAAAGACAGGAGTAAACATTACACCTTATGGATTACACAATTATTCTTCAAAAGCAAGGGCAACTCCAAACTGAAACCCCCTCCAGCTCTCACCCAGCTTCCCCCACCCCCCTGCTCTTCCTCCAGCCTTTGTCCAGTTTTCTGGGCAGAAAGTGTCACCTGGCCAACCCCCTTCCTGGGCTCAGGTTACAGGCTCAGGTATGTTCCCTCAAGGAAAATCTCCCATCCCCAGTGCAGACAGTCCCAGTGAAACTCTCCTGCAACATTTCCAGGTCAATACTCCCAACTCCCTGCTGCGTCACACACACTGTGTGCCTTCCTGCAACCTATCCGAGCCCCCTGTGACTCAGCTAACGTTTACTGTGTTTCATGTGGCAGTCACCACTGATAATCAACTGGGCACTCATACAATATTCATAAAATAATGTAGCTCTCACTTCACAGTATGTATTTTTTATTTGAATATTAAATGTGCTGCTTGAAATGCTGAGTAGTCTTGGTTTCCTAGTGTGGAAGAGTGTGGTGACAATTGCAGAAGTGGCCATGTTAATATCTGAGTCAGTATGAACATTTCTTGGTACTTAGTGCCTCCTTCCTACTTGCATTTGCAAAAGTGAGCTTGTAGAGATGCTTGTAAAGCCAGCAGCCTAGTACTTGTCACTGAACCTGTAATAAAGGTGTTGTAAACATACAGCTAAGGATAGCATAAAATCCCTCCTTTGCCTGTAAAGAGTTAATCAGTTTAATTAACCTAGTTGGCACCGGACCAGAAGGACCAATGGGGAAAGGAGATATTTTCAAATCTGGGTGGGGGAAAGTTTTGTTTGTGCTCTTTGTGTGGTTCTCTCGGGACAAAGAGAGACCAAGCAGGTAACCAGCTCCTATTGAAATGGTAAGTAATAGCAAGGAAATGCGTTAGATTATCTTTTGTTTTAGCTTGTGAATTTTCCCCATGCTAAGAGGGAGGTTTATTCCTGTTTTTGTAACTTTGAAATTAAGCCTGGAGGGGAATCCTCTGTGTGTTAATTTTACAGGGTAATAAGATTTATCTTCTATCCTGAATTTACAGAGGTGCTTCTTTTACTTTATAATAAAGTTCTTTTAAGAACCTGATTGATTTGAGTGTCCTAAACATAAAGGGTCTGGTCTGTACTTTTATTAAAGGCAATTGGTTGGTATATTATTCTCAAGCCTCCCCAGGAAAGGGGGTAAAGGAGGTTGGGGGAAGATTTTGGGGAATAGGAACTCCAGGTGGTCTTTTTCCTGAATCTTGGTCTAAATCACCTGGTGGTGGCAGCAATACCATCCAAATACAAGGGAAGGAATTTGTGCCTTGGAAGTTTTTAACTTAAGCTGGTGGAATACAAGTTTAGGGAGTCTTTCATGTGGGTCCCCACATCTGTACCTCAGAGTAGGGAGGGAACCCTTCCATAGGCTTTACATATTGTTGCACCCTGGTCCTGAATGCTGCAGCAAAGAGGACATTTTGTGGCATGGAGGGACATCTCCGTGCAGAGGGTTTTTTAGTGAAGTACGTTTTGAATATTTGTTTTAGCATTTGATGTTGGAACAAGTGTTCAAATGAGCAGTTCATATTACAGCTCAGTAAAAGCCTTCTGTTAGAATTCATTTCAAGCTGTCACAGCTTCGTTTGCTGCAGAAATTAGAATGAGTTACTATCGTCTTTAGGTTGAGGTACAATAGAATATACAACCCGACCACTCCTTCCCTTGACTGTTGAAGAGGATAGGGATTTTTACAGTTTTCTTCCCCGTAGGGAAAATAAAATCTGCACGTCCCCAGCAGGGAGCAGAGCCAAATGGATCTTCCCTTGAGTCAGTGGCGGCAGCTTCATCCATGCTCTGCCTGCTTAAATTGGACATGCCCCTAAAATCAGACTGCGCTTCAGTTGGAAGAGAGACTGCCGAGGCCACCCCTCTGTTCCTTGGGGATGTTTCCACCATAGACAGCAACAAAGCAGCCTTGTGGACACCTCCTCTCACTTGCTGAGCATTATTGTTTGGAATCTACTGCCAAAAGGCAATGCTGTTTTAGACTCTGGAAATCATTGAAATATAGTGTGACACTCTACACCCCAGGGGAGCGCCCTGTAACCCCCGCATTCATCATGTGTATATAATTGTGATATTGCATACAACACATGCCTTGTAAGCAGTTTTCTCTCTATTTTTTTCCATCCACGTGCAGAATAAATTTCGTTATGTGCACCGAGGTACGGGCAGTTTGGCACCAGTAGAAGCAAAAGACCTAGATATAATATATATTTTTAAAAAGTTACCAATGGATAATTACTCCAGCCAGGACAGGTTAGGCATTTTAGAACTCACTACACAAAGAATTAAACTTAAGTGTAAAAGAAATAAAAATGATGAGATGCATCGACCACTCAAAACACATTCTGAAAGTATAAAATTGCAGAGAATATATGTGCATTGCAGGAAGTACCAAGGAGTACAACAACTGTGTTGGGAGGTGAGTGTGAAAGACTGTGTGTTGGCTGCTGGGAAAATTTGAGCTAGGCCGTGTACTGTCTTTAAGGCACTTGCTGAAAGCTCTTCTGCTCCTGAGCCTTGTCTCCCCTCCCCCGCTCTGCAGCGATGGGGTTCATGGGCAGGGAAATGGTGGGGAGAGACTGAGTGTGATTGTGTGAGCTGGCTGTGGGGAAGACTCTGAGACCATGTGCTGTCTCTTTAAGGCACTCACTCATCACCTGGAAGGCTTTCAGACCGCAGCTCTCTCCTGCTCCGAATCCTGAGCCCTCCTGGGTGGCGATGAGGAGTCGGGGATAGGGGGACACCCTAATATCAGCATTCCCTGCCCTGCACAGCCAGCAGGAGGGGCCTGGGAGCAGCTGCAAGAGCAACATGGCTGCAAAGGGGGGGTGGGGATAGGGGAGGAGGGGGCACACTTGAACACACTGTTGCTAATCAAGTGTGCAGCACTTGAATCACTCCTGGGCAGCTGCCCAACCACACAGCTTAGAGGGACCACAGTTTGTAAACTATCATGGGAAAGCTTATGGTCTGCTGAAACCCACTGTTCCATATCAATATGTATACCATTAATACATGTGAAGTTATGAGAATTGTATGATTGTCACTAAAATAGGCTGTGGGCTTGGGAAGTGCCTAGATACTAGCTCCCCAAATAAAATAACCAGGGGGATAACCAACATCCAGGTGTGTGTTGAACAACCATCAACAGCCATCGTCTAGCAAGGGAGCTACAATGCAATGACACACCTGCATGAGGCCAGACTAGGGGAATTGCTCAACTTGCCTGGTGACTCAGCAATGCCCCCCAGACATGCCTGGCCTTGTGGTTCTCCAAGCACATGGAGTGAGGGTATAAAACAGACACGGTGGCCACATGCTTGGCCTTTTTCCCCCTCCCCCAACTATGCTGCAAGGAACAAGGACACTCAGAAGACTGAAGACTCCAACAGAGGAGACTGACCCAGGTTTCAAGGGTGAAACCTGTGAACTATGAACGGCAATATCCAGAGTGGTGGAAAAAAAGACTTAATCTTGATGTTGCCCAGTCTAATAGGGTTGGGGGTTTAGATTATATGCTAATATTTTCTTTTCTTTTTGGTAACAAACTCTTTTTGCTTATCACTTAAAATCTACCTTTTGTAGTCAATAAACTTGTTCTACTGTTTATATTTACCAGTGAGTGTGCTGGTGTGTATTCACTTTCCATTGATGAAGTGGTGAACCAATAAATAAACTTGCATTGCTTGTCTTGAGCATGGCGAGATGGGGTATTCCTGAGGTATGAGGCTGGGAGCTGGTGGGGATTTAGTGGGTGCCTGTCTCTTTGTGATTCAGGAGCGGCTCTGGGGGCATTCATGCAATCTAGCTGGGTTTGGGGCTCCACATGCAGCTGTGCTGAGTGATAACAGCACCTGGGGGAGTGGGAGGGCTTGCTGCTTGTCACTAGCGAAGCAGTGTGTGTGACAGCCCAGGCTGGAGGGTTAAGGGGGCACAGTGGTCCCACAGTCCCAGACTGCACCCCAGGGATCCCTTGACACACAGGGCTGGAACCTCAAAGCCCTTAAATCTACCCCCCTGCACTCAGGCAGGGCCAGGTAAACCTAGACCAACGTTTTTCAAAGTTTGGGTCTCGTAGCCTGTAGGGCACTGGATTGCTCTGCTCAGCATCGCCAATCGGGACGTTACAAGTCCTGTTGATGGTGCTGCCCAGCTAAGGCAGGCTAGTGCTGGCCTGCTCCATCACCATGCTGCGCCCTGGAAGTGGCCAGCAGCAGGTCCGGCTCCTAAGCAGAGGAGCCATGGGCTCCATACGCTGCCCCAAGCACTGGCTCTGCACTCAGCCAATGGGAGCTAAGGAGTGGTAGTGGTGCCTGTGGGTGAGAGCTGCGCAAAACCACTGGAGTACTTCTGCCTACGAGCTGGACCTGCTGCTGGCTGCTTCAGGCGCAGCGCAGTCCACGGTGCCAGAGCAGTCAGGACACCTGCCTTTGCACCCCCACTGTGCCGCTGACTGGGAGCTGTCGGAGGTAAGTCTGTGCCCCAGCCCTGAGCCCCCTCCAACCCAGAACCCCCTGAATCCCTCATTTCCCAACCCCACCCCGTAGCCTTCACCCCTGCACCCCAACCCTCTTCCTCAGTCCCTCCCAGATCCCAAACCCCTCATCCCCAGCTCCATTGGGTCATGGGCATCAACAATTTTCTTCAACTGATTTCCCCAGGAATTTTTTTTTTTTTTTTTTTTTTTTTTTTGGAAAACTGATGATCTAGACCAGGGGTGGGAAAACTATGGCCCTTGGGCCATATCCGGCCCGCAGGACCTTCCTGCCTGGCCCCTGAGGATACAGCCGGTTCCTCCACAGCCTCAGCGGGCCGTGCCCCCAGTACTCTGGCCCACTGCTCCTGGACAGTGCTGCAGCGGTGTGGCTGGCTCCGGTGGGGTCTGAGTTCCTGCCACCCTGAGCAGCATGGTAAGGGGGCCAGGGCTGGGAGGATTGCATAAGGGGGCAGGGAGTCTCAGGGGGCAGGGTGGTCGATAGGAGTCGGGACAGGGTTGTGTAGGGGGTGAGGTGCCTGGAGGGCAGTTAAGGTGTAGGGTCTCAGGAGGAGGCAGTCAGGGGACAAGGAGCAGGGGGGCTTAGATAGGAGGTGGTGTCCCAGGGAGGGTGGTTGGGGCAGGGAAGGCCTCTGGAGGGGGCAGTCGGGGCAGGGAGTGTGGGGGTTGGATGGGTTAGGGATTCTGAGGGGGACAGTTAGAGGGTGGGAAGTGGGAGGGGGTCAGTTAGGGGGTGGGGCCAGGCTGTTCGGGGAGGCACAGCCTTCCCTACCCGACCCTCCATACAATTTTGCAACCCTGATGTGGCCCTTGGGCAAAAGTTTTGCCCACCTTGATCTGGACTATAGTTCCCAGGTGTTTGTCTAATCCAGAGGGCCCCAGACTGGAGTGTGCCCCCCTAGGGGTTTGTGTAGGGGGGTGGGGCATGGGCGTGCCAACCAGCCCCTCCCTGTTCCACCCCCAGCTATATCCTGTGCTTAGCCTCAGTGCACCTCTGCTCCCAGCAAGGGGCCTGGCTGCTGGCCCCCACCATGGCCTGGTGGCAGCTCTGCTCCTGGCCCCACGCCAGCCCTCCACCAGACTTGGCTGCTGGCCATGGCTCAGTTCCCAGCCTGAGGTCAGACGGGGGGGTGAGGCCGGGAGTGGAGCCACACCTGACTATGGGCCTGGCTGCCAGCCCCAGTGCAACCTGATTGTGGCCTCGCCCCTGGCAGTGGCCCCACCCCTGCCCCCAGCCCCTGGCCATGGTCCCAGCTGCAGCCCCAGTCATGGTCCTCTTGTCCCTGGCTGCGTCTCTTTCCTCCCCCTGCATGAGCCACAGCCTTGTGCCTGGCTCAGCTCCTGAGGAGTTGGCTGTGGACGGATAAGTGGGGGGAGTGATCCTTTAAAGTTTGGGGACTGCTGGTCTAATCTTTTTGAAAGCTTCCAATGATGGGGATTCCAGAGCTCCCTTGGGAGCCTATTCCAGATCTTAACTACCCTTTAGTTAGAAAGTTTTTCCTAATATCTAACCTAAATCTCCCTTGCTGCAGATTAAGCCCATTTCTTCTTGCCCTATCTTCAGTGAATATAGAGAACACAATTGATCACCATCCTCTTTATAACAGCCCTTAACATATTTGAAGACCGTTAACATGTCCCCCTCAGGCTTAGTTTTTCAAGACGAAACGTGACCAGTTCTTGTAATCTTTTTTTCAGAGATCAAATCTTGTATCATGTTTGTTGCTCTCCTCTGGACTCTCTAATTGGCCCACATCTTTCCTAAAGTGTGACACCCAGAATTGGACACCGTAATTCAACAGAGGCCCGACCAGTGCCAAATAGAGCAGAACAATGATTTCCTGTCTTACGTACAATTCTTCTGTTAATACACCCAGAATATTGGCCTTTTTTGCAACTGTATCACATTGTTGACTCATCATCACTTTGTGATCCACTGTAACCCCCAGATCTTTTTCAGCAGCACTGTCTAGTCAGTTTCCCCATTTTTCTAGTGCATTTGATATTTTCCTTCCTAAGTGAAGTACTTTGCACTTATCTTTATTGAATTTCATCTTGTTGAATTCAGACCAGTTCCCCAATTTTGTCAAGGTCATCCTGAATTTTTATTTGTTCTCCAAAGTGCTTGCTTATTGTCATTTGCAGATTTTTTAAGTATACTTTCCACTCCATTATTCAAGTCATTAATTAAAATGTTGAATAGTACTGGACTGATCCCTGCAGGACCCTACCAGATGCACCTTCCCGGTTTGACAGCAAGCCATTGGTAACTACTCTTACCAGCTGTGCACCCCCATAGTAATTTCATCTACACTGCATTTCCTTAGTTTGCTTGAGTGTGTCATTTAGACTCTATTAATAGCCTTACTAAAATAATTACCAATGGTAGGGAGAATTGGTCTCTTGTATGAAAAGTGTTTAATTTGGAATGTTCCTTATTTTCAGCTGGCCAAGTGTACATCGCTGCCTCTGTGGTGATTATTGGGTTTTTATAGCTGCCTTAGTGTTCTCTCACATCTTTCCCTGCACTCAATTAGAAAAAAACACAACTTGTCCTCTTTTGTTCATTTTACTTGTCTTCATTTTTTGTGATGGCTTCCTTCCATCTGTGCAGGCTTCTCACAGCTGAGAGCATCTCAAAGGAAGGTAAAAAATTACATACTTTCTAATTGTGTCTTCTATTTTGCTAGAATCTCCTTTCCCCTCATGGTTTGATTGCCCTTTCTTATCGGTATTTTTTTTTTCCTTGTGCGTCCTGTTGTTCTTTGAGACTTATGTACAAAAATATGTTGATCATCTTGATTAATTTGCCATAGTACTGCAGGAATGATCAGAGAGTAACATTTATGCTTGGGAGGGGATTAGCTGGTTGTGGTCAATCCTGCCATGATGCTGACGGACCAGGTGCCAGCTCTTGCCAAGGCTGTAGGTGTCGGCTGAGCACTGACAAATTCAGAGCTGCAACCCAGACCAGCTCACCTGTATGTTAACATTGTTCAAGATGAGTATTAGACTTATAAGAATGTTTTTCATGTTTAGACTGTATAGAATGCTTGTAAGTTGCTGCATGATTAATTTCACTTGTAATGACTGTATCAGTTGCTATAAAGTGGTATGTAAGTTTTGCTTTATAACTGGGTTCACAGGTTCAGAACAAGCATTTTTACAATCGGAAGGACTGGTCCACCGCCCATCAAGGACTATCAAAACTAAATGGGACATCACGATAAAATACTTGATTAGTGGCCCTCTCACACCCATGAAGGAGCTACATGCAAGAAAGCACATCTGGAAGAAGGAAATAAAGATAGCTGACATGAAAATATTTCATCTTTTTTTGCTGTTTGGACTCACTGGGCTGGAGCTAGGAAACCGAAACAGATTCCCAGGGTCAACCTGGGTTAATTCTGAATGTCTCTTAGGGCTGACCTATTACTACAACTCTGCCACCTTTTGGAACCATAGACTGTAACTCCTCTGTATATATCCGGGGAGGCCAAACTTACTGACCCTCCGAGCTACACAGGACAATCTGTAGCAGTTGGAGAACTGGGCCTGCCTGCCTTGGGTTGGGGCTTCAGCCTTGCTCCTGCCGAGCTCACGAGCTGCAGTTTGGCAATCCCTGGTATATATGTTACCCGCTTTATCCTGTAAATAACTCTCACTTCTCTGTCGTAATTAATAAATCCTAAGTTTGCTATAAGATTGGATACTAGCATTGTCTTTTGAAGGCAAAGTAGTTAATCTTCATTAGGAGGTTGAGGTAAAACCCTAGGCGGGCATCCCCATTGTCTTCACCTTGACCTTCAGTAAGAGCATACCTATCACCTTCGAGTAGTATCCCTGCGGGTGCTCCACTTGAAGTGTGCATGTGCCCCCGGTGCCTTTGATTGGAGATTTCTCATAGCCGTGTCGGTTTGGCATGCACATGTGTGTTAGCTGGTCTCATGCTCCATGCTGTTGTGTTATAGCACTGCGTGGGTGATTATACCCTCAATTCCGTCTCATCAACCTTGGCCTGAGATTGAGCGTTAGCAGTTGTCCACATTGAGTTTTACTTCAGCTGTGATTCTTTAGTTCTTTTAGTAGAAGTTTTAGCTTTAGTAGTTAATGTGGATTGCCACGGACTCGCAGGGGCGAGGAAAAATTGCAGGCCTGTTATTTACCAGGTTGCACGTGGCAATAAACTAGGTAAGAGATGCAAGGGGAGTGTGGGTCAGGACGTGAGCTGCAGATGCACAGACACACACACAAGTAAAAATAATCAATTTAAAGTTTTACTGGGGATAATTACAAGGTGTAAGGGAGCAGTTTTTTGATTAACTAATAGAGTTAATGAAACTTAAAACATGCAATGACTAAAATGCCTGCTAACAATATTTACAAACAAAGATGCAGCATTTAGTAATAATTGATACTTACAAATACAAACCAACGCATAACACAACCGGTAAACGTATAAGCTCTATTTGAAACACGTGAGCTGAGAGAGAGGCTTCGAGTTGATCAGGCTCGGTTACGTGGGGTACACAGGATACACGGATACACGGGATTCATTTTCCTCTCTCTGCCTGCACATGGCAGGCAGAAACATAAGTACCAACTATGACATCACAAAAGTGTCATAGGGGTCGGGGCCCAAAACCTGTTTGTGTTCACTTCTGATTGGCACAAGCAAAGTTTACACCAAGTAGGGGAGCAGGTGCCTCAAAGTCTGGCTTCGCCCCCAAAAGGGGAGGAAATGCACATTGTTATCGAATGCACACAAAACTGAATGACAAAAGTCGAGGCCAGGGCAATACCGGGATGGGCAAGTGTTACAGGATGCAGACAGGAACTGATCTGAACAGTTTAAAAAAAATTTTTCAGCTCCCTCAGCCACTTATCACTTCAACACAGGCTATGGCCATTATCTTTGAAAACTCATGGCGATCAGGGGAGGTAACGGGTGATTGGAAAAAGGCAAATGTAGTGCCCATCCTTTAAAAAGAGAAGAAGAAGAATCCAGGGAAATACAGACCAGTCAGCCTCACCTTAGTCCCTGGAAAAATCATGGAGCAGGTCCTCAAGGAATCAATCCTGAAGCACTTGGGAGAGAGGAAGGTGATCAGGAACAGTCAGCATGGATTTATCAAGGGCAAGTCAGGCCTGACCAACTGATTTCCTTCTGTGATGAGATAACTGGCTCTGTGTGAATATGGGGAAAGCAGTGGATGTGATATATGTGGACTTTAGCAAAGCTTTTGTTACGCTCCCCCACACTATCTTGCCAGCAAGTTAAAGTAGTATGGATTGAATGAATGGACTATAAGGTGGATAGAAAGCTGGCTAGATCATTGGGCTCAACGGGTAGTGATCAACGGCTCGATGTCTCATTGGCAACTGGAATCAAGTGGAGTGCTCCATGCCCTCATTAATGATCTGGATGATGGGATGGATTGCACCCTCAGCAAGTTCACGGATGACACTAAGCTTGGGGGGGAAAGTAAATGCCCTGGGAGGTAGGGACAGGGTCCAGAGTGACCTAGACTAACTGGAGGATTAGGCCAAAAGAAATCTGATGAGGTTCAAGTGCAAAGTCCTGCACTTAGTACGGAAGAATCCCATGCCCTGCTACAGGCTGGAGACTGACTGGTTAAGTGGAAGTTCTTTAGAAAAGGACCTGGGGATTACAGTGGACGAGAAGCTGGATATGAGTCAGCAGTGTGCCCTTGTTGTCAAGAAGGCTAACAGCATCTTGGGTTGCATTAGTAGGAGTATTGCCTGCAGATAGAAGGAAGTGATTATTCCCCTCATTTGACACTGGTAAGGCCACATCAGTTTCCCTTCCCTCCCCCACTATAGAAAGGCTGTGGACAAATTGGAGAGAGCCCAGCGGAGGGCAACAAAAATGATTAGGAGGCTGGAGCACATGATTTATGTAGACTAGATGAGCCCCCGAGTTCTCTTCCAACCCTAATCTTCTGATTCATGGACATGGTACTGATAACACAATCAGTTCTGTGGGAGTTTTGTTTACCCCAAGACCTTGCTGTGTTCAAGACGCCTGATTGATAGCATCAATCATCACCATTGCTCGGCAGTGATATACTGTAGCATCAGAATTTCCAGATCTCTGGATGTTTGCCTGGTATTGATGGTTTTGCTTCATGTTTCTTCCAGTGCTCCACTGCTATAGATTGATTTGGAAGAGAAGGATTCTCATGAAGATCTTGTTTAAGTCTCCCAAATATCTGTGCAAGGCTCTCCTCTCCATTCCTACCGGGGTTCTTTTCCAAAGATTTTTGAGGAGATTGTTATTACTGGTGAGAGACTACCACAACCCCCATCTTGCTGGTATGAACACCCATGGATGCCTCCCCCCTCCGCCATATGCGTCACCTCTTTGGCCAGGCTGGGACCCTTGAGTGACCTATCACCTGCAATTCCTTAGGGCTTTGAGCACCACCCACCACAGACATGGGCAGCCTTCCTCCGCCTCCTCTAGAAAACCACAATTCTACCTACATGCAAGAGAGTGGATAAGAAATGTTATGTTCCATCTAAGGAATCAATTTTTATTCTTCATCCCTCTCCGAACTCTTTGGTCAATGCAGTTAACAAACATGGGAAGCTGTATCATACTAAATCCACATCCTGCAATAAGGATAACAAGCACCTTGACCTGTTTGGTAGAAAATTGGATTTTTCAGCTACTTCTAATTCTGAATCACCCAGTTGGCAAGCTTTAATGGTGAAATAGAATCATACATATTATACCAAGCTGAACTCATTTATTGAGCATCTACTAGCAGAACATAGAGAACAATTCCAGGCAATTCTTGCAGAAGGCCAACTGCTTGCCAAAACATCTCTGCAGGCCTCCCTTGACACTGATGATACTGCTGCCTGTTCGATTTCTGTACTGGTAGTTATAAGGAGTGTTGTAAGATGCTCTTGTTCAATGACAGTAACAGTTGGCTGCATGTGTGTGTTCCCTCTGGTGCTGCCCCGGCTCTGCACAGAGACCCCAAGAGAACCCTCAATGACCATAGACTCTAATAAGGTACGAAGGCACCTGGCCAGGTTTATTGTCAAACAAAGCACAGTAATAGCTTCCTATGGACTCTACAGGACATACTACGAATATGTGCCCCCTGACAATGGACCGGCTCAGTCAGTGGCGGGAGCTTCCCCTGCCCCCTCAGCTGGACAAAGACGTTCACTCGGATGCATTCTTATACACCGATACAAACCCGTTACTTATTACTCATGATGCATTGAGCTACAGCCCCTCGACGCATTAGGCTGCTGCCTCTCCCCTGGTACATGTTGGTTCAAACAAACAGACTTCTTTTGAGCTTGCCTTGTCCAGAAGGAAAGAGCTGGGCAGTACAAGATGCACGTTTCTGGGACACGTCTGGGACTGGGAATTTGTTGATGTCAGTCTGCAATAGAATTCCGGAGTGGCTGGCTAGAGCACTTGTATCACTCACCTGGGAGTAATGTACATGCTTCAGCACTGGATGTTGGGGCTCAGGCTTTTGGCTTTGGCCCCCCCTGCCCAGAAGGTGGGGCTCAGGCTTTGGCCCCCCTGCCAAGGGTGGTGGAGCTCAGGCGGGCTCAGGCTTCAGTCCACTTTCCTGGGGTCATATAGTAAGTTTTGTGTCAGAAAGGGGTTATGGTGCAATGAACTTTGAGAACCCCCGATTTAGATTCAGTGCATTTGTTCGAATGTGAAAAGCCCTATGCAAGGTTTTTATGTAGTTCCTCACTGTTTGGGTTAAATGCTAAGTATTAATACTGCTCCTGCGTGTTGCCAAGAGGGAGCAGAGTTGTCTTTCTCCTTTACTCCTTTCTCTATTGACTTCGTCCAAGCCTCAAAATGAACTTTCTCTTACTCTTCTTCTTCATATTCGTCTTTTTATCCTTGCCTCTGTGTATTTCATGTGACACTCCTATGCTTGGAACCTCCCCCTGGAGGGTCCACCAGGCCTCCAGACCCTTTGGAGTCTCCCCTTTAGAATACACCTCTTCCAGGTGCCCTTGCAAAGAAATATTGCAAAATGCAGCCTTTCTGATGCCTGCGTCCAGTGTTCTGTATTCTGGATGTTTAGGATGCCTTTTTGGACTAACGCTGTCTGTGGCAAGTGCTTAACATGCATCTGATGCTGTGTCAGTTTGTTTTGATTGTTTCAGCTGCTCCCAATGACACAGAACTTGAGCTAGTTTCCTATCTCTGCTTAGTACCCGTTTCCTTATATCTAACACTGATCTGCCACAGGTTTTCAGCGGGTGGCTCTTAGTTTAAAAAAGAAATGGTGGGCCTCATTGGCAGTGCTGCTTTACCATGGCCTGCCATCTTTTTTGGAAGCCCCTTTTTGATCTGAGAAAAGCTGCAGCATCTTCATTGATCAGCTAAATTTTTGAGCTAAAATAAGGGTGTGATCCTTCAGAACTGCTTTCATCTCCGTTAACTAGAGCAGCCAGCCAGAAGAAGCATGCTTTGAGATGGTGTAAAGTTTATAAGATAAAACACGGGGGAAAACAGCAGCATATGCAGATGTATTTTATGGCTCTCTGTCTCTACTTTCTTGACCTCATTTCTGATTTAAACCTTGAATAGCACTTGGCTAATTGGATGAGTAGAAAAGATACTTGAAATTGGGTCAAGTCCTCTCCGAGCTTTTCTCCCTCCTCCTTTCCCTCCTCACCTCTCTCTGATTATTGCCAGGACAAAATTACAGTATTTAATACGCCAACTCTAAATGTCTTGACGAGGGACTGAGTGAAGAGGAATTTCACAGGAGACACGTGGTGTTAACATCACTGCCTATTTCTCATTCTCACACTGTTTGTGATGCAGAGACAGTTTTCTGTTCCTTTTCTCCTCAAAGGGCTATAGTGAGCACTTAAAAATGACACCCCACACCATTCCCTAGTCTTTTGGTTGAAGATGGAAGTTTGGCTGCAGAGAGGAAGGACTAGGATTTAGTGGCCTGTCTCACTGGAGGGCTAACTCTCCTGTTTGATTTCCAGAACAAACCGTACTGAGACAAAATGTTAAAATACAGGGCTACTAATGCACAAGGTGATGAAACAAACATAGACGTACATGACAGATGTTTTCTTAAGTGCTCTGTGCGGCTCAACATTTGTCAGAGCTGTCATGGATTCCATGACTCCCTTGGTTTGTTTAGAAATAAATAAAGCCAATGCCAGGGCTTCCTGCAAGTGGCAAGATAAGACAAACAGAAGGAGGAGTGGGGCAAGAGCAGGAGGAGAGATGATGTGATACTCTGTACCTCAAAGTAGCACCCTGGAGCCCCCATATTCACCACTGTGAAATTATTATATGTTTTGGAAAAAGTATGCTTTATGAGGTATCATTTTGTAAGTCTTGATCTGTTGAATGATAATAACCTGTTGGAATGTATATACTATCATTGTATGTAATGTTATGAAATATTACTATATGTGTTTTTGAACTACGTTGTGAAATTGCAACACCCACAACCAACAAGTAGCCATTAATAGCCAAGATGGTGTTAATGGTTCTTCAACACACAATCCACTATCCTAGAGACTTCTCAGAGAGGGCACATATGCCTTGGGGGCAGACTAACTCACAGCACGGCAAAGATCTTTCCAGCAAGATGGAAGAAAGTATAAAAAAGACAGTGACATCATTACTTGGCTTCCCCCCCGCCCCAATCTCGACACTTGGAGGACAAAGATTTTGAACTGGGGAAGAGTGGTCCCAGGCTGGAAGGTAGTCCAGGCCTGTTTATTGAGGAACGGTAACCTGCTTGTATCATCTGTCAGGGTGAGGAAAGCTGTATGATTCGACACCTGTTTAGACTAAAAGTTCAAGATTTAGAAAGCATGTTTACTGTTTATTTTCTATGCCTACCACTTGTAATCACTTCAAATCGATCTTTGTGTAGTTCATAAATCGGTTTTATATTTTACCTAAAACCCTGTGTTTTGGTGGAGGTGCCCATGGAATCTCCACTCCGATTAACACTGGCTGTTGCACGCCCACTACCCATTTGTCAGAGTGGCGAACGAGGTAATAAGCTCACATTGGCCAGTGCAAGAGATGCAAGGCTGACTAGCTGGGGGGAATTGGGGGGAGCCTCTCTCTTGATGGGTCGTGAGTGGCTGGGAGGTCATTCAGTTGGGTGTGTCCCTGCCTGTGGATGGCAGAGCTTTGTAGCTTAACATCAGCATCCCAGTGCGAGAGGCAGCACAGGTTGGTGAGAGAGAGGGCTCAGTGGTCCCACCGTCCAGGTTGCACCCTGAGGACCCCAGCACAGATGCCTCTTGTGTTTCCTTGAGCATGACCAGAGGATGAGGGATCAGGATTGAGTACAGCAGTTGGTGTTTGAGCGGCTGCTCACCTTCATGGCTAGGGCCCTATCAAATTCATGGTCCATTTTGGTCAATTTCACGGTCCTAGGATTTTAAAAATCATAAATGTCATGATTTCAGCTATTGAAATCTGAAATGTCAGTGTTCTGATTGTAGGGGTCCTGACCCAAAAAGGAATTGTGGGGGTGGTTGCCAGTTTGTGTGTGTATGGTGGGGGGTATTGCTACCTTACTTCTAGGCTGCTGCTGGCAGGGCACTGCTTTCAGGGCTGGTGTCCAGCCAACGGCCGCCGTTCCCTGGCTGCTCTGCACTAAAGGCAGCACAGAAGAAAGGGTGGCAATACCTCTCCCCCTCTAAAATAGCCTTGTGACCCCCCCCCGCAACTCCTTTTTTATCAGGACCCCCAATTTGAGAAACGCTGGTCTCCCCCGTGAAATCTGTATAGAACAGGGTAAAAGTTAAAAAAGACCAGATTTCACGGTCGTGTTTTACCTGGCCGTGAATTTGGCAGGGCCCTACTGATGGCTGCCAGGCTGCAGCCCCCAGCTCCAGTGTATGAAGACTTTGCTCTGACCTATTGCATCTTGTAGCCGGTGCAGCTGTTGAAGAACTCTTGGTTTGGATGGGCTGTGAACAGCTCTGTGAACTGGAATGAGCGAATGTACCCTGTTCACACCCTCCCCCCCTCCAACCACGTGCAACCTGTTCGACCAAGGGGAAGGAGACACTTCTGACTTTCAGTTCCACTACCGGTGAGACTGTACAGCTTGTACATCAGATAATGGTTCAGATTTGCATGTTTGCACTTTTTTACCTTTTTAAATAGTTATTTGTGGACAGGCGGCAGTGATGTTTGAAATGGTTTTCAGAATATTTTTGACAATTTTAATACATTTTTGATGAACACATTAGTCCTGGTTGACCACTATGTTGGTGAGTAAGTTCCTGGAAAAAGGAATGGTCTGGAAATTGTATCCAAATCTTTTAATGAAGTAACACGTGTTTTATAAATACACAAAATCAATTGAAAATAATAGTAAATGTCAAATTATTTGCTATTTGACTATCACAGAACACAGCATTGCATTGTTCCTCATGCATCATAGTGTGATGTGAATGAAGAAGTAAGTGTATATATATGCACAAAGCATCTTAGTTCCCTTGCTTGCATGGACTCAACCCCAGTGAAGACGGGTGCACTTTCTGGTTGCCTGTACTAAGCTGACAAACCAGGTGTGTCCTTGAGACTGCTCTAGGTGAAAATTCTTATCTTTACCCTCTCCGATACCATGGCATGCTGTGCCCAGCACACAATATGGATAACATTGGCCACACTGGCATTCAAATGGTTTTGTAGGCAGCGCCATCTTGGCTTCAACATACCAAATGCATATTCTAGCATCATCTTCAACAGCTGTGTGTGTAATTAAACCTTCTGTCAGCAATAAATGTAAAATAGCAGGAGGCACAGTCACCATGTTGATAACTATTGTTTGGAATGACTAAGATCCCTCCTTGTCCAAACAGGTAACTGATACTGGTGTGCTGATGAGATCTGGCATGTACCTTTCTTGCACATCCCATGTTGTTGATCATGAATCGGTCCTTATAGTCAGCCAAAGCCTTCGAATGTTGTTGTTTTATTTGCTGGTGACCTATTCAAGGGCTTCTAATGGTGGGCAAACTGGACACGAGTGCCATTGATGTACCCAAGATAATTTGGGAAGCTTATTCTCTAAAAGCCAGCTGTTTCATGAGCATTGGCTATGTCTAGAGGATGGGTCACTGATACAAAATTTTGTGGATCACTTGGTAAGCTTCTCCCCCCCCCCCCCATCACACTCCTACATAGAGCGCTACTAAAGACCAAGCAGAACCACACCTAGGTGAAACTAATAGCCTTAGTGTGGTGCCACCAACTTTGGTTCTTCTCTCGACTGGATCTCTGTGGCAACTCCAAGCTCATTCTCGTTGCACCTGGGTTTGATCTCAGGACCACATTTGGCTGCTCCACCAGAATCTGCATTACCTTCATTCAGTGTCCTGGAAACTCCATGGCTAAATCTCAGAGAAAAGATTTGCTCCGAGCAAGTTTGCCAGGTGTCCCTAATTAGTAGAAAACCGTCCACCAAGGCCGCCTACCTATGAAAGTGGTTCTTCATCTGGGCTTGTCAAACTGAAGTCTCACTGATGCATTCCTCCATCCAACATATACTCAACTATTTTTTTGCACCTGAAATAGCAAGGTTAAGCAATTTCCTCTGTCAAGGTTCATTCATCTGGAAGCCATATTTGCTTTCCCTCCTTGCATGGATAGCCGTTCTGTTTTTTTTTCAAATGACATAAGATTCCTTAAAGGCTTGGAAAGGTTGTACCCTCAATGAAGAGAGCCCTTCCCCCCCTGGGGCTTGAACCTGGTCTTATCTAAATTTATGGGACCACCATTTGAGCCTTTAGCAATATGCTCCTTACTATACCTCTCCTGGAAAGCTTTTTTTTCCCCCCTAATTGCTATCACTTCTGCCAGAAGTCTCTGAACTACGTTCCCTGATATTTGATCCACAATATACGTTCTTTAAAGATGAGGTATACTTACGGCCTCATCTGAGTTTCCTCTCTAAAGTAGTTTCAGATTTTTCATAGTAATCAAGCTACTTACCTGTGTTTTCCCCCCAAACCTCATGCAAATAGGAATGAAGGACAGCACACATTGGACATTAGATGATCATTCGCATTCTACATAGACAGGTCCTAACTGCTTCAGAGGTCCACTCAGCTGTTCCTGGCTATAGTGGAAAGGTTTTCCAATCTCCTCACAGAAATCTTTGTCTTGGAAAATGTCATGTATGTGTACTTGTTATGAACAGGCAAATGTTTTACCACCGAGTAACGTGAGTTCTTTGCTCAGCACATCTTCTGAAAGCCGAGAAACACCTATTGGCATATACTATATACAATGAAAATTCTCTGAAGGTGATTAAAGCTGTTATTTCTGATCCTCTTGTTAGCTTATCTGTAACACTAAAAGATGGACCTGCAATACCAACAATGTGGTGGGAATCCTGTAGAGGACTGTATGTTTTTGCTTCCGTTTAGAGTCAGTACCTTGTTAAACCAACAGTAGAAGCTCCTCACATGATTAAACACTGTAGTCAAGTAATAAAATTCTCTTTAAATTACCTTTGGGAGCAGGAGGGAAACTCTTTAGTCTGATGGTGATGTCCCTGACCAGTTCTGGTATCAGTCTTATTGCCAGAACATCGCTACAGGCAGGTGGCTTAGAAATGTCAGTTTACATCTAGAACTCCCTTGTCAAATCTCGTACAGTTTGCAGGTGGCTGAGTGCTGCTCATTCGGCGTGAGCTTTCTAAACTGTGCACTAAGGTAAACAAGGCCAGCTTAGTTTTAAAACTCTGACAGGCATAAGAAGAAAAGCCTTTTGGATAAAGCTGCCTTTGCGGAAGAGACTAGACAGGATTGCAGATCCAAGGCTATTCTTTTGAGCTGGCATGCAGCAGCTCTCTGAGCTGGTTCTGTAGCTCTGGGAGGTGTGAACTGCTTCCATTCATCTCAATAGACAGTTAATTTTAAAGTTTAATTGTCCTCATTTTAAATATCAATATTAACTGTTTCACCGTTGATCAAAGAATACAAATGAGGGATGATGATTTAATAAATTCTGCACCATGTATTGTGTATTGTGTCTCAGGTTGGTATTGAGTAGGCAGAGCTTTTACCCCCGCTTTAGGAAATATAGTCACAAAAAATTAGAAATAGAAAAGGACGGAATCCACTAGACTGGACTAGGTCTATCAGCCAATGCAGGATTCTGGACAGTGTATATTGTGTTGTCTATGTGGCTATAAATTGTGGCCACAAGGTGTCGCTCATTATTCACATTCAGATGTGCTTTAGCTGGTTTCTGTGGCAGGAATACAGTTGATTCCTTAAAGGTAGCTCTGAATTTAAGATCTAGGACCAGGTGAAGCTATCCTCTCCAAACGTGGGATTTAGATGCATACTAATATCTGCCATGTTGGCATGTGTTTAAGGTTCAGTAAATGACGACTTATCCCTTTTTGCTACTGTTGTAGTACTTTTTCTTCTTGTTTCCATCCTGTTTCTTTTTGGTCTCATTTGCTGGTGCTTCCTTGTATGCTATCATGTTTGTATTGGTGGCACTGAAAAACTCAGTTGGTATGTCAGATATTGATACCCCTGCAGAAGAGTCCTGTGTAGCAGAACTTCATAATGAACCTTTTCCTCTTCCCTAGGAAGTTCCTGCTGAGAAGGAAGCTGTTCCTGGCAGAGTAAATCTGAGACACAGTAACTATTGTCTTTACATGAAATTAGCAAATATTGGCTGCCTTTTTTTTTCTCTTCAACAAGAGAAAAAATGGCCCAATTTTACTAAAGTGGGTGTAGAATGTGCAGTATACACAGCAAGTTCTAACGCCTACAGTAATGGGAATTTTAGAAGCTTGCACTTGTTTTGTAACTATGCTCAGTTTTTGCTAGTCACTGTGGATAACTAATTATGCTTTGGAGATGGGGGGGGGGAGGGGGGGAAGAGAATGTGATGTCCAAAGTAGCCTTATCCTGAATCGTAGTGACCACTGTACTTTAGTCATAAAAGCTATCTGGTGTCACTATTTATAATAGTATGCAGTGAAGTTGTAGGTGTATGGTCCCAGGATATTAGGGAGACAAAGCAGGCACAGTAATATCTTTTATTGGTGAGAGGGAGAGCATGAGACCTGCTTTTTGAGCTTCTTCCAGTCAGGAAGAGCTCCTGTGTAAGCTCAAAAGCTTGTCTCTCTCTGGCCTTGTCTACAGTACAGGTGGAGATTGATCAAAGTTATGCAACTTAGATGTACTTGGATGTACTTACCGCGGGCTCCACACTGTTGTGTCGACGGGAGATGCTCTCCCATAGATTCCCCTTGCGCTTCTTGTTCAGGTGGAGTACAGGAGTCAACGGGAGAGCGATCTGCGGTCAATTTAGCAGGTCTTCACTAGACTCGCTAAATGAAGACCTGCTAAATCGACTGCCGATGCATCTGTTGCCACACGTTGATCTCCCGGTAAGTGTACACAGTCCTTCCCCCTCCCCCCCCACCTTACCAACAGAAATTGGTCTAATAAAAGATATTGCCAAATCCACCCTTGTCACACTGAATTTATGGCTTTTTACACAAATATACTGTGACAAAGCTCCAAGTCTGTACTTGTGGGTCCTGCGTTTCTCGGCGGATTTCACTAGCCTCAGAGGCTCACTGTGATCATCCATGTAGCCCTTCTCTCTTTAGAGTTGAGGTCACAGTCTATTGAGCCATTTTCATCATAAGCCAGTGAGGAGAAATTATCCTTCCGGGCACAGTCTCTGTTGTCTCCCTAGTCTCAGTGATTAATTGGGGAAGGTAGCAAGGGGGGAGCCCGGGCCCGCCCTCTACTCCGGGCTCCAACCCAGGGACCCTAATAGTATCAGCTAAGATGGCTGACCTTTTAACCACCAAGCACAATACAATTCCCTGGGCTACTTCCCCACAGCAGTCCCTGCTTCTTTACTCTCCACTTCACCCTTACCTCAGAGCCTCCTTCCAAACTGCTCTCTGCTCCAACGCCTCCAAACTGCTCTCTGCTCCAACGCCTCTCAAACTCCTGACACCCTGTGACGGTGCTGTTCCTGGTGGGATCCAACTGTGAGTGTCAGATCAGGACAGATTGCTTCCAAAGGGGCAACTACAGCCCAAAGCTGGGGTTTTTCCACACTAAGGCAAACCAAACCAGCCAAACAGAAAAGACTTTGGTTTCGCCCCACTGGCTAACCACAAGTCACACAAGCAATTCCCTTAGACACTCCAGATTCCCAGTATCGCCACCACCAGCCACCTGTCCTGGGGATCAATGGTTATGAAAACCAATCCCCCAAATAAAGAAAATGGTTCTCCCCAATTCCAAAGAATCAGGCCCCAGACCCAGGTCAATATACAAACCAGATCTTCCCACAAATCACGCTGTTGCCAATCCTTTAGAATCTAAAATCTAAAGGTTTATTATACAAGGAAAAAGGTATAGGTGAGGGTTAAGAATGGTTAAAAGAAATCAATTACATGCAGTAATGGCACATCTCTTGGTTCAGGCTTGCAGCAAAGGTAGAATAACTGCAGGTTCAAATCAAAGTCTTTAGAAAGCATCCCATTTAGGGATGGGTCAGCACCTTAGTTCAGAGTTCACCTGTGTAGCAAGGTCCATTCAAAGCTGGAAGCAAGACAGGCTGCAGTCTAAAGGTAGAAGACAAAAATGGAGGGGCTGTAGCAGCTTCATTTATAGTTTTTTCCAGTTGCAAACACCTCTTTGTTCCTGCTGTGAAAAGTCCAGCCCCATGGAGTCCTGGAGTCACATGGGCAGACCACATGACCATGCATGACTCATTATTTGCAGGCAGAAGCCATTATGCACAGGCTGCCTTGCAGGTTCTCTGTAGATTTCTTGTCTGGATTGGGGCATTCCAAGCTCCCAGAGTCCATTGTGTCGCTGATTGCTCTCAATGGCCCATCAAGCCCCGAGCAGAGCTGGCGCCCAGTATTCTGGAATGTCCCCCTGGCAGCGCAATATTTGGAAAGACAGACAGTCCAGAGCCAATATTCATAACTTCAACTGCCAAATGGATACACACATACCAATGCCATATTTACAATTAGCAATCCATAACCTGGTCATAGACACCCATTATGACCCCCTGTACATAAGATTCGGTGCCACTATAGGACTCTGGTTGCTCCAATGATCTATATGATTCCAAATAATTCCTGTAACGTGACACACCCACCCCCACCTGACCAAATGGGAGGGTTTTAAAATGGTTTCAGCCAGCCCCTGATTGGCTTCAGGTGTCCCAATCAGGCTAGCTGTTTCTGCTGCCTTCTAGAACCTTCTTAATTGGCCCCAGATGTATTGATTGGCCTGGAGTAGCCTTTGTTTGACTATACAGGGAACAGAGACCTGCACATCCTGAGACTGATATACCTGCCTTCCAGCACTCTCCTATACCCTTCTGGTCTGACTCTGTCACAATACACACACATATAACCTACTTAATCCCCCCCCCCCCCCATTTTTTCCCTTTTCACACTGATTGGAGGGGTGTTAACAGGCCATTTTTCCATTCATCATAATTGTCTACAGTAAAGACTGGTGCAAAGAACAGTTGTTTTGCTACTTCACAATTCTCTTGAATTGTCTTCCGTACCACATAGAGGTCCAACAGTCATGTTATCTTTTGTATTGCAGTAATGTCTTGTGCGTGCGTCTGAGTTCCTATATAACACAGGCCATAGAATTTCATCAAGTAACTCTTCCATGAAGACCTGTAACCTGTGGTTGATTTAAAGCATATTTTCTAATTTTGATTTTGAAGACTCAAAGCGATGAAGCCACAACATCCTTTTGTAAATTGTTCCAATGGTTAATTACCCTCATTGTTACAAATTTGCACCTTTTATTTTCGGTTAGAATCTAGCTTCGGTTTCCAGGCGTTGAATTGTCTTCTTTCTCTCTGCTAGATTAAAGTGCATGCTGTGATCCGGTCACCTCTTAAACTTTTGATTAATAAGCTAAATCTGCTGGGCTCAAATGTCTCTCTGTAAGATAGCATGTTTTCCAGGCTTCAGATCATTCCTGTGATTCATCTCTGAACCCTATCCAATTTTTTGATATTCTTTTTAAAATGTGGAAACTAGTATTGAATATAGTTGTCCAGCAGTGATTATGCCAGTGCTCTGTACTATTTGATGATTTTATTTATACCTCCAAGGATTACATTATTATTTTAGCCCTCCCACTCTGCTATGTGCTAAGACCTGAAAAGGTTTAGAAAAAGAACCTATATTGTGTATGTTTATCTTAATCCTATGAGGAATATCAAAACTTGTTTTCTCTCTTCTTGGTCGATGTTTCCTTGGAATTGGATATTGCGAGAGTAGGAGTTCTCATCAAGAATTGAAGGGATGAAAGTGTTGAATCCTGGGAGAAAAATTCTCTTACTCAGAATCTTAACCACTTTTCCTATATTTCCTGGAAAATTCTATGCATGGATTAAAGGACTGTTGGAATGAGAATATGGCATCACATATTAAGAAAGTGAACTAAAGAAGGGAAGATGAGATCTGAATTTCTGATGTGAAACAATTATTTTTGTCCTACACAAACATCAGAACATAACATAAGAACGACCATACTGGGTCAGACCTATGGTGACCAGACAGTAAGTGTGAAAAATAGGGACGGAGGTGTGTGTGTGTGGGGGTAATAGGATCCTATATAAGAAAGAGACCCAAAAATTGGGACTGTCCCTATAAAATCAGGACATCTAGTCACCTGGTCCATCTAGTCCAGATCCAGTCTTCTGACAGCAGCCAATGCCAGGTGCCCCAGAGGGAATGAACAGATAATCAAGTGATCCATCCCCTGTCACCCATTCCCAGCTTCTAGCAAACAGAGGTTAGACACACCATCTCTGTCCATCCTGACTAATAGCCATTGATGGACCTATCCTCCATGAAGTTTTCTAGTTCTTTTTTGAACCCTATTATATCCGTGGCCTTCACAACATCCTCTGGCAAGGAATTCTACAGGTGGATTGTGTGTGGTGTGGAAAAAATACTTCCTTTTGGTTGTTTTAATACTGTTGCCTATTAATTTCATTTGGTGACTCTTAGCTCTTGTGTTATGAGAGGGAGTAAATAACACTTCCTGATTTACTTTCTCCACACCACTCATGATTTTATAGACCGCTATCATATCTCCCCTTCAGTCATCTCTTTTCCAAGATGAAAAGTTCTAGTTTTATTAATCTGTCCTCATATGGCAGCTGTTCTGTACCCCTAATCATTTTTGTTGCCCTTTTCTGAACCTTTTCCAATTCCAGTATATCTGTTTTGAGATGAGGTGACCATATCTGCATGCAGTATTCAGGATGTTGATGTACCATGGATTTCTATAGAGCATTCCCAACATTCTGTTCACTTGCCGCTGCACACTGCACAAGAAACAGCAAAGCGCTAACTTATTTTCCCCTTTGATTTATATTGTATAAAGCCCTTCATGGTTTGGATCCTTGCTGCTTGTGCTTTGAGCATAATAGAATAAGAATGGCCATACTGCTCAGACCAATAGTCTCTCTAGCCCAGTATCCTGTTGTGACTGGAGTCTCGGGGGCGTCCGTCTGAGATTGCTGTGGTTGCTCAATTAGGCAAACCCCAAAGAATGGGACAGACAATCCCCCAAACCAAACTATTAGATTAATCAAACTAGCAACAAAACAGCTTAAGCTGGTTAGCCGGACACCAAAACCACAGTTGCCTTAAAACAATTCTGCCTTGAGCTCCAACCCAGACAGCCAAATCAAATGAGGAGGTTTACAGAAAATCTTGTTCATATAAAAAGTTCTACCAATCCCAAAGAATCGGACACATTACCCGCACCACGTTAATGAATATCCCAGATGTTACCCAAATACACACCTACAGCTAGTTGTTAAATAAGCTAAGGTTTATTAAAAAAGGAGAGTGTGTGAGTATTGGTTAAAAGATTATTATACATACAGACATGAATAAAGATCTTAGGTCAGTTTCATAGTAGAGATGGTAAGCTTTAGAGTTGCAAAGAGTCCTTTTCAGAATCAATTAATCAAGTTATAATCCAATGTCCAATATCAGGAGACCTCAGTCTCTTGACAGCAGGCATTTATTGGGTGAAGAACAGTGGCTTTGAAGTAACTTCCTGTTTTCTAAGAACCACCGGTAATTAGCTGCATGGATTAGTATAAGGCAACTGCCCATCTCCCACTATTTACAGGTATCAGGGTGGTAGCCGTGTTAGTCTGGAATAGCAGAGTTAACAAAGTCCTGTGGCACCTTAAAGACTAACTATAAAGTTTTGAAGCATGAGCTTTCGTGGGCTAATACCCACTTCGTCGGATGCGACGAAGTGGGTATTAGCCCACGAAAGCTCATGCTTCAAAACTTTATAGTTAGTCTTTAAGGTGCCACAGGACTTTGTTAACTCTGCTATTTACAGGTAGTTTATTACATACTTGAAAGAGAAATGAAGACAATGATATTAGCACATTCACAGTTTATCTAAATGTTAATATTTCCTTTTGATCTTTGAACTAACAGAATATAGCAACAGACAGTAACTGGTTATATTGTTAACCTCTAACAAGATATAGATCAGGGGTCTCAAACTCAAAAATGACCATGAGGACTAGCACATTATGAGGACTAGCACATTAGCCCGAAGGCCGCATCACGGACACCCTTTTTCCCCCCTCCCCTTCCATGAGCCCGTGCCCTGCCTCTTCCCATCCCTTCCCCAAAACCCCCACTTCAACTCCACCTCCTAACTACCCCCAGGGGGTGCAGGACGGGTGTGGCAAGCATTCAGGGCAGGGAGCTGGGCTGCAGGAGGGGTGTGGGGTGTGGCAGGGGACTCAGGGCGGGTGTCAGGGCAGGTGGAGGGGGAGGCAGGACAGGCTCCCTACATGCCTGCCAGCCTTGTTCCCCCTGCTAGGAGAAGCGGCTGGAACCTGGAAGAGGGAGGGAGGAGGAGGGACTCTGTGTTGTCATGGCCGTGCCTCCAGATACGTCCCCAAAGCTCCCATTGGCTGTGATTCCCAGTCCCGGCCAATGGGGGCGGAGAGGGGCAGTGCCTGGAAGAGAGCTCTGTGCCTCTCTCCCTCCCCCAGGGGCTGCAGCCACCTGCTTTCGGCTGCTTCCTGCCTCCAGTTTGTGCTGGGCTGGAGTTGCTCCTAAGCAAGTGTGAGGGGGGGGCCCGGGGAATGTGGCGGGCCGCAGAAAAGAGCTAGGCGGGCCGCCCGCAGGCCGTGTGTTTGAGACCCCGGATATAGATAAACATAGACTACTATAATCACGATCTTCCTCCAATTCTTTAACAACGACTTTTCTAGCTATTTATAAGGAATAGCCCTAATTACCCTTTACATACTTTTGATATCTTTAATATCTCTTTAAAAGTAGAATTTTGGGTCATTTATTCTGCAAGCTGCTTAACCTTTTTTGGTCATGTGTCACACCTGTCTTCTGACAGTGGCCAATGCCAGGTGCTTCAGAGGGAATGAACAGACTAGCCAGCAACTGAGTGATCTGTCCCCTGTTGTCCACTCCCAGCTTCTGGCAATCAGAGGCTAGAGACACCCAGAGCATGGGGTTGCATCCCTGACCATCTTGACAATAGCCATTGATGGACCTGTTCTCCATGAACTTATCTATTAGTTTTCTGAATGCATTATAGTTGTGGCCTTCACAACATCCCCTGGCAAGGAGTTCCGCAGGTTGACACTGCATTGTGTGAAAAGTACTTCCTTTTGTTTCTTTTTTAGACCCACTGCCTATTAATTTAATTCTTTTAACCCTAGTTTTTTGGTTTTCGTTTTGGAACAACTTACCAAGGATTGTGTCATCACTGTCTATTATTCATTCATTCATCGGTGATATGATAATACCAAACAAGAGCCTCAGTCTTGAACCAGGACTCTTAATAAGGGTTGCTTTTGAAGCAGGAAAACTCTCACTCTGATATTTTATAACACTTCATGTTGGCAATAGTTGGAAAATTACTCATTTCCTGGAAGCAGTGAAGGAATTAAACATCAGTTTCACTCAGTGCTGTCTAGGTACTCTTAATTGAGTCTGTCACTGTATTCTCTGAGTACCTAGCACATATTTAAAAGCACAAATTTACATGTGTTTCTTCTTTTCCCACTCAGTAGGAAAAACTGTTTCAAACACACAAGACCCTATGAAGTTAGTCAGAGATTATTGCAGTAATGCCAAGTTGAAGAGACAAGGTTTGCATTTAGTTCTGAATTGGATGAGGTTAGTAGCTGTTATTCTTCTAATAGCGAATTTCACAGCTGATATCCTGCTCCTTTTCAAGTTGTTTCCAGTGCTCATGAGCCTCTCGCTTGGTAGGCAGTTAGCTGTATTCCAGTGGAATAATGTCATGGTTTCAGAGAGAGACTTGACTGGGATGATGTTAACACTGATCTGTGTTGCTAAGCAAAATGGCTGTTGCATTATGTGCCAGTGGAGATTTTTCAGGATATGTGACTTCATTCTATAGAAGAATTGCAATAATTGAATGTGTGGCTTGTTGTATCTGGATCTACTTCTGATGAGATTGGACACAATCTTATTCCACCTAGAAATGTGCTCCGGTGTAGAACGTTAACCATTCTGGAGGAAGGAAGAATATTTGTAGTATCTTCTGAACTGTAGATTTTTTTTTCTTTTGTCACCCTTTCACCTCTTCTCCTCCCCCTTCCCCCCGTGATGATTTGGGTAATCTGTCTATACATCTAATGAATTCTGGTTGGTATTATGAAGCTGTTATAGCAATTTCCATAGTACTGTATTATTGAGTAACTATGGTATGTGGATTCTGTCACAAGCTGACAGGGCTGTGTCACATCTCTGCTAGACTAGGAACAATAGTTAGTCATTAATACAGATGGAAACATCTTGGGACAATGGGGTGGGCAAACTTTTTGGCCTGGGGAACACATTGAGGTTCCACCATCCGACTGACCCCCTCAAAACCCCCAACCCATCCAAACCCCTCCCCCTGCCGCTCTTTGTCCCTTGATTGCCCCCTCCTGAGACCCCCACTCTAACTGTCCCCCCCAAACCCCCCCCCACCCTAACCACCAACCACCTTGGGACCCCACCCCCTATCTAAGCCCCTCTGCTCTTTGTTCCCTGACTGCCCCCTCCCGAGACCCCCTATCCTAACCCCCCCTCCCAAACCCACCACCTAAGCCCCCCCCTTACTTACTGTATTCAGCTGGGTGCTCCAGCCTGAGTGCGGGGCCCCGTGGCTGGCAGCCTGTGGCACTCTGCCTGCCCGGTGTCCCGGGCTGGGGAGTGCAGGGCCCCGCAGCTGGCAACCCACTGTGCTCTGCCCGCCCGGCGCCCTGGCGGGGTAGTCTTGGGCCCTGCAGTGTCCAGCACTCGGCCAGGAGTGTAAGGCCACTGGCCCCATGCCCCCGGCAGAGTTTGCGGGCCGGATAAAAATGGCCGGCGGGCCGTAGTTTGCCCACCTCTGGGTTAGCTCAAGCCTCAGAGAACCAGTATTCTTCTCCCTCTCAACAGGTGACTGTCATTTAGAGCAGTGGAAAATCTCCAGCAGTAGATCGAAGGAACCAGGGGTTGGTGTTGTCACTTGGGGGACTCAGACACAAGAAGCTTTGGGCAGGAGAAGAAGTGGGGGTATGCTTTCACAGCAGAGAGCGCTCAGTATAGCTGTCAGAGGGGTAGCTGTATTAATCTGTATCTGCAAAAACAATGAGGAGTCCTCACGGCACCTTAGAGACTAACATTTATTTGGGCATAAGCTTTCGTGGGCTAAAACCCACTTCATCAAATGCATGGAGTGGAAAATAGAGTAGGCAGGTAGAAATACACAGTTCAGTTGTGTGACCAACCAAGGTCAGAAAACGCAAGCCGAGCTAGAGGGGAAGAAAAGCTACCTGGTTCAGAAGTCAAACCATGAGCTGCAGAAGAGTCTTGGACATCCGCAGAGGACCTGGACTCCTCCCCAAAGTATACTCCATTGTGTTGAGGAAAGTGAAACAAGGAGTGTGAAGGGTTTATTTTTGTATAGAGCTGTGTATTTCTTGTGCTACTAAAGAAAGAGCAGTGATGTTTTGGAATCCTGCGCAAAGAGTTGTGTGTTACAGCTCTCGTGTGCTGGTGTTTAATTTTGATGGAGTATGTGGGCCCAAAGAATCAAAGGTGTTAATATGACCCTGTCACAATTCAACATTAAACCATTATACATGAAATTACAAATACAGAGGCATCAGCTTGCTTAATAGCATGGAAAACACACTAGGAAATTCATGCTATAGGCTAAAGGTTAGAAATGTACTGATTGAAACACAAAAGGAAAATAATTACAACTCAACAAAACACATTGAAATGGGACTTGAATGATTCTAATGAAAACCTGTCAACTTCCTCAATAATTAGAATCTCAGAGTTGGAAGGGACCTCAGGAAATTATCTAGTCCAACACCCTGCTCAAAGCCCTATTTTTCCCTATTTTTGCCAATCCCTATTTTTCCCTATTTTTGCCAATCCATATTTTTGCCCCATATCTCTAAATGGCCCCCTCATGGATTGAACTCACAACCCTGGGTTTAGCAGGCCAATGCTCAAACCACTGAGCTTTCCCTCCCCCCCACAGTAGATCTAGAGTAGATCTTTTAGGAAAACAGCCCATCTTGATTTAAAAATTGTAAGTGATGGTGGATACTCCATGACCCTTGGTAAATTGTTTACCAAATTTACTTCTTGTTTGCGGTCTGCTTTTACAACCGTGCCCCTTGAAGAGGTAAACTGTAAATCAGAAAGCTCACTCACACCTTAGGGTAGACTTCTGGGAGAAGGTGTGCTTAAGCCAGTTATCCCCAAACTTTTTTGTCCATATCCCCTGACCTGGTCCCTGTCTCTCTGTGAGCCATGGTCAGGAGCTGGGGCCAGGAGCGAGGCCGGCACTGCAGCAGGTGCCACGGCCGGGGCTGTGGGCCTAGCGGCTAGGACAATAGCTGGACCTGTAGCTGATGGCTGGAGTGGAGCTAGGGACAGAGCTGGGCTGGGTGGCTCTCCCTCCCCGCCCCCCCCCATGTGGGCTGGCCCAGGCCCTGGTGCACCTCCCTGAACATTCTTCCATGCCCACCTGGGGGGGGGGTGCCCTAGAGTTTGGGGACCACTCTCAAGATATGGGAGCAGGCCTGAAGGGTTCTAGGGAAGAGGTGGTTGGACTGTGAAGTAGGACTCTGTTCAGATAGAATCCTAGAACTGGAAGGGACCTCACCAGGTCATCTAGTCCAGTGCCCTACACTCATGGTAGGTTTAAGTATTATCTCTAGGCTTAAAGAGCACGGGATCCTGTGGTCAGTTCCGTCACAGCAGTCTGAGTGTCCAGTAGAAAGAGTTCATCTAGCTCTGTGACGCTCCACCCCGCCCCCTTCACTTTCATGTACATGCTAAAACAGGTACCCTGCTGGTTTTCGGTATACAGCACTATTTTGCACTTGTAAGTTTTTCTGAAGGTGTAGCCCATATAGACCAATCAGATTTGTCCATCCACTTAGGTGAGAACTAAAAATCCCAATTACTTTAAATTTAAAATGTTAAAAAGAAATTTGAAGCTATGATGCAGCATTTATGTATTTAATCTATCACCATGGCTTGCAATTAGAATCTCAGGTGAAAGGGGTAGGGAAGAGATACCTGCAACCCACTAATTCCTGTCTCCTGGTGTGGTCCGGGAGACATGAAAACTGTTGTGTGGCTTTATTTAAGAGAAGATATTTTGTCTTTTGAAAAATTGCAGAGAAGTAATTTTGCCCTCTTCATCTGTTTATGCATGCCAGGTCCTGGAGAAATATCCTAATACACCCATGAGCCATAAAGAGATTCTTCAAGTTATCCAGAACGAAGGACTGAAAGAAATCAGGTGAGCTGCTCTATCATTCAATCCTATTTTGTGCATTATTTGGTGACTAAAATTGTAAACATTTTCAAGTGCATTAAGGACCTAGGCCCTTCAATTCTATTTTATTAAATGATTCCCAAGTGGCTTCGTGTTGCAAATTTTACTCCAAGTGATTCATGCAGTGCAGAATTCCTTTCTAAGGAAGCTCTATCTGTCTTTGTTCTGCAGCCCTTGTAATTGCTCATAAAAAGGGGCCTGCTCTGGTGTTTTAGGCTCCAGTCTTTTTGGGATAATCTTTTTAATGCAAAATTGAAAATTACTATACTCGCTTTTATTAATTTATATTCACTTTTTAAAATCTGGAATTCACCATTTTTCTGGAGTGTTTTTAGCTCAGATATTGCCACATTGTACCAGTGCAGAACTGTAAAGACAAATTAACTAGAAATTAACTAAAACAAACATGAAACTGACTTTTCCCCCCCTTAAAAGAATCCCCTCATGGCTGGCTGTGAGACTTTGCTAGCACTGGGTTCTGTCCTTACAATTGATCTATGAGAGTGATCATGACAGACCAGAACAAGCCTCTTCTCGAAGTGCTCCCTGAGCTCAGCCTCACCGGTCTAGGGCATGTGTCTGAAATGATGTCCTCAGACTGGTAAAAAGGGTGTATTTAGGGGAGGAAGGAGCATCAAACTAGCTCACTCACCTAGTCCTCATAATTGAAAAAGCAGAGGTCTCCTCACATTGCCTTTTTAAAGAACAGCTCAAGGCTGAAGATGAGTCTTGTTGGCGTCCCCTTGACTAACAGTCACTATACTTTGGTACATGCCTTTCGTGCATGTCTCACCTGGCAGAATCCTTGGCACTGAAGCTCTTGGTACTGACATCAGGATCCGGGACTCTGGTACTGATGGCCTTCATCTTTTTTACCCTCAGTACCATCTTTCCTAGTAGCAAAAGTACTGGGTGATCTCAGTGTCCACTCACACTGAATCACCACTGCTCTTCTCTGTGGTGAGAATAGCATTTATGCTACCAACTACTTGTACCGTTGTGGTATCAAGTTCTTCAGTGCCAGCCAGAGTGGATGCTGTGGTTTTGCCTGGGACCCTAGTTAAGGTAGCTCTACCTCTAGAGGAGGAATACTCATTCTCCTCCGCCTCTGAGCATAGCAGCGAGAGGCATCACTCCAGCCCCTCTTTAAGGTCCCAGTAATTTGATCTGTAGAGCTCTGGCACGGAATCTAGAGTACTTTATTATTTCCCTACATCTAGGGGTTCCAAAGACAAGCATTTTCCATGGTATTGGCCCTCCTGGCCCCTTACCCCTACTACCAGTCTTGGGCATATTGTGCAGCTTGAGAATTATAGCCTGCTAGGAAGCCAGCTTTTGCAGCGCCATCTAGCCTCAGGTCTCCTCCTCTCACAAACCACGGGAATGCTTCAAGGGCCTTAGAGAACAGTTCCCAAGCAATTACAGGAGCAAGGCTCTGAGGAAGAGGAGCTGCAGGCTGAAGAACTGATCTGAGCAACTATTTCTTCTTCACAGGGCTGCTTTGGAAGGTTTTTCATGCTTCTAGAGCAGGGGTGGGCAAACTTTTTGGCCCATGGGCCATATCTTGGTGGGGAAATTGCATGCAGGACATGAATGTAGGGCTGGGGTTGGGGTGTGGAGGTGGGAGTGGGTGCAGTATGCAGGAAGGGGCTCAGGGCAAGGGGTTGGGGCAGAGGAAGGGTTGCAGGGATGTGGTTCCAGCTGCTTCTGGGAGTGGGTCAGGGCCCACGGCATTCTAGGGGTGCCAATCCCTCAGGCTGGATCCATAGCCCTGATGGGCCGGATTCGACCCGTGGGCCTTAGTTTGCCCACCCCTGTTAGTCATAGAATCATAGGAACTGGAAGGGACCTTGAGACGTCCTATACTCAGCTTTCACCTTTTTATATGATTTGTAGTAAAAGGGGAAGGTTTTTTTGCCTTTCAGCCTAGTCAGCCACCTGATTGCTTTAGCTTTCAGCCATTGATGGCAATGAGCTTCTGCCCTTCCCAGTCAAATAAAAAGGGGTTTGTTATATGTTCATCTAAACTGAATTCCACTAAAAGCAAAACACTGGTTGAGTGCTACGGAACATACTATGCTTTGAAGAATGCTTCCGTTCAAGAGCCTGCTTCCCACTGACTGCTGCTTACCTCTAGATTTTTAGAATAGTCTTAGGAGGGAAATGAGAGCCCAGTTACTTAATGATTGGACAGAGCGCTTTGCAATATATGTCGGGACTGTGTGTTGGCCAGGGTGCTGAACTAGATATTTTCTATCTCTACTTTGTATCAATTTAAGAGGATCTTTCCTGCCTTTTAAAAACACACCATTAAATGGTTGATTTTTAATCAGTTTTTAGTTTTTGCATTTCAAATAATACAAAATTAATGTCTTCAACTTTGGAAGATACATTTAGAATTCTGCATCATGGACAGAAGCAGTGAGGAAGGCAGGGTAGCTCAAGTGAAATATGTTTCTGCTGACTTAATTTTCTGCAGCTGTGGGGTTTCTATAGTGATGGCTCTGAACATAGGTGCTGACTTCCCCTCTGCCCCGGGGGTGCTCAATCCCTCTGCCCATGCCCCACCCCATTCCACCTTTTCCCCCCAAGTCTCTGTCCCTGCCCTGCCTCCTCCCCTGAGCGTGCCACATCCCTGCTCCTCCCCCTCCCTTCTGGAAACTCCTAAGTGCTGCCAAATAGCAGGGGTGGCAGGAAGCACTGAGGGGGGGGGGGGAGGAGGAGTGGGGATGCGGTGCACTGGGAGTTGGGGAGGTAAGGAGGGGGAAACTTGGCTGCCGGTAGGTGCAGAGCACCTGCTAATCTTTCCCTGTGGGTGCTCCAGCCCCGGAGCACCCATGGAGTCTGCGCCTATGGTTCTGAATAGGTTTGTAGGATAGACTTTGGGAGTCCAGGGGTTGATTACTGCCATAGAAAAGATTTTCTCCTACTTGCTTCCTTTCTGCACACACTGGATGTTGCCAGCACCATTATAGCTTCCATCCTGTATTGTGGAACAGCTGGCAACAAGGATTCTTTCCTGGGGTGGTCACAGTGAAATGGGGCACACTGCATCTCTGGCCATTTAGTTTTCTGCTTCCTAAGAGGCCATAGTTATTGCTTCTTCCCTGTGCCTGGAGCTGAGTGCGCTGTCTCATCGCATGGCAGACTAGTTGAGTTCATAGGCAATACTTGCAACCACAGGGAACCAACAGATGGGGAAAATGTAGAGAACTAATTGTTATAATGAAACATGTCAAAACCCAGGGCAGAGCAGCAATGGACAGGGCTGTTTTTCAACTTACCCGCAACCTGCTGGGATTGCTTCCTTCCTTTTATTTTTTAATAAAGTGAGTCTGCATTTTTAGCATCACCTATCAGATTTTCATTCCCTGCATTAGGGCCATTTCTTTAGTGCTGCCAACGTTCCTGTCTTGACAGTTCTTTCGGTGTTGCTTAATCTGTTGAATTTAAATTTGTAATCCTGCCATAGTCTCTGTGGGTGGGTGGGTGGTTAGTCTTCTCTTAATGAGATCCTTAGCGCCAAGAAAACTGCTGATGCTGCTTAGCAAGATGAAGCAGCTGTGACTGGTTGGATCACAGAAACCCCCTTAGGAGCTGCCACCAGATGTGCCAAGACTCCTCCCATCCCTGCTTGCTTGGCCTTTCCAGTTTAGGATGCCAGAACCCTGCCTGGTTTGAGCCAGACCCACTAGCCTGCTTCAAACTCAGACCCAGGTCTATCCATGTCCCCTAACTGCTGTAGGCTTCCCTGGAAACAGATTGGAAGTGTTTCTGCCTTTAGCACTCAGATGCTTGACTCCCAGTGGGGTCCAAACCCTAAATAAATCCATTTTACCCTGTACAGGGTAAACATATAGATTGTTTTCCCTCTATAACACTGATAGATATGCACAGCTGTTTGCCTCCTGATGCCTCTTCCTGCTATGCTCAGAGGCTGAGTATAGAAAGTCGGATTTAAGTGGTTTGAAGTAGTAACAGACAGAACAAAGTGAATTACCAAATAAAATAAAACAAGTGAGTCTGTCTAAGAAACTGAATACAAATAAAATCTCACCAGTTCCAGTAAGTTTCCTTTTACAGACCAGTCTCTTTCTAGTCTGGGTCCAGCAATCGCCCACGCCCCCTGTATTAATGTCCTCTGTTCCAGTTGCTTTCCAGTATCCTTGGGGTGGAGAGGCTCTCTCTTTAGCCAGCTGAAGACAAAATGGAGAGGTCTCCCAGGGGTTTAAATAGACTTTCCCTTGTGGGTGGAGGCCCCCTCCTCTCTCCTATGTAGAATCCAGTTGCAAAATGGAGTTTGAGTCACTTCGGCAATTCCTGCCCCTCTTCTAAGACGCAGGATGTGTCTGCCTTCCCTTAAGGGGTCCATTGTGTAGCTGATGGTTCTTGATGGGCCGACCAGGCGGCACTAACCACACTTTGTATGGGATTTCACCCAAAGCCAAGCATAAGTTTGAAATACAGACACTATGTAGCCAATATTCATAACTTTAGCTACAAAAAAGATTCACACATACAGGTAGCATAATCATAATCAGCAGACCATAATCTGGTCATAGACACCTTATATGACCCTGTAACGGGTTGGGGACTCACCACCATGTGCCTCCTGCTGGACAGTCCAGGAATTAGCTCAGTTCATGGCAGAGCGCCCTCCTCTGGTGGTGTCCCGTCTGTCTCTTGCTCTCCATTGCCCTCTGGCACCTGGACACGCGCTGCTCCTTGTGTGCGGCATCCTCTTCAGGGCACTGACGCTGGCAGTACCCCCAAGTCCACACTCACCCCCTTCCGGGGAGGGAGGGGGTGTCAGTAGTCCTTCAGCCTTCTAGCTGCAGTGGCCAACCACCCCGGAGCCAGAACTTCCCCCTTGACAGTCCAGGACTGACTGCCCCTCTCCTGGGCAGCCTTCTTATAGTGCCTAGCCGGTCCCTGATTGGCTGGCTACAAGCTTGGCCCTGATTGGCCCGCAGTAGGCCCTTTTCTTATTCGCTGACAGCCTGTGCAGCCGCTCTGCCTACTCTTGCCCACTCTGGCAGGGGAGTGGGGCAGCCGGCCCACTACAGACCCCCTTTGCATAAGATTTGGTGCCCCTACAGGACCTTTGTTGCACCAATGATCTATATGATCCCAGGTAATTTCAGTAACGTGACATAACCATAGAAAATATGTTCTCTGTTTTTGATGATTATCTGCACACCCTTGGAGCAATATGATTATTAAAACATTTGGTTTTGTCTGTTGTGCACTAGCCTTGCTTTTTAAAGTTTGCCTTACTGCTATCTAATGTTTATGAAAACTGTCACTCTAGCCCCACTAGTGGTATAGAACAGTGATTTATATCCACTTTTACATGCATCAAAACAAGGCATTCTCTTCCCAGCAATGATGCCTGCAACTTAGTGACCTCAAATGTGACTTATTGGTACACTAAGTGCATTCATCTGCTTAGAGAGGAGTCTGTGGTATAGAAGCATGTGTGATGGGATCCTATCACCTCCCTGTAATCTTTCCTTTGGGCAGCCTCTAACATTAAATTTAGTTTCAAACTCCACAAAGGAGCTAATCTTCTAATGAGCATGTGTCAGATTGATTGATTGATTGCTCTGTCATGGGTGCATCATGATCATGCTGTACACACACGACTCATTCCCACCCCCTGCTTTCCATCCCAGCACCCTCCCCATGCTTCTCCCAGATGAGCATGGGGGTGGGCTGAGCCCCCTCTTGGTTGACGTTAGGCTTGTCTATCCCCCTTTTGCCCCCGAGTACAGCATGCATGGGGCTACTCGCATATCTTGTGCTCTAGGATTTGGATTCACAACAGTTCAGGATGGAGATGGTGTGCTGGGGATGCCAGACCTAACGTCCCCCCCCTCCTCCCCCCCCATCCTCCGAAGAGAGGGCAGCTGCCATGGGTTGTGTGTGTTGAATCAGTGAATCAGGCATCCACTGCGGGGGCTTTATATGGAAACGGGGACAAAATGTCCGGCGTGGGTATAATCAACTGAGTCTCCGCATAGGAAGAGGGCACGTGGCCACCCTAAGTGGGTCTGCACCCAACAGAAGAGACGCCCCTCTTTTCTGCTAGGAATTTGACACAAACGAAAAACTATTTCTCCATGCTAATTTCCCCCCTATTGCTACTGACATCTTCTCATCAACTGTTTGAAATGGGCCATCCTGATTACCGCTACAGAAGTAATGTTTCTCCGGCTGATAATAGCCACTTTAATTAAATTGTCTTGTTAGAATTGGTAAGGCAACCCCCATCTTGTCATGTTTGTTCGTTCTCTCTCGTAACACAGGAGAGTTAGAGAAGGCAGATATATTAGTCCCAGATTAAGCAGGTCCCTTTTCCCTGGGTAAAATAATAGGCAGTTCTAGAACAATCAGGAACTTGCTAGAACCAGGTAAGACAGGCAGGCTAATCAGGGCACCTGGTTTAAAAAGGACCTCACTTCAGTCAGTGAGGGGTGTGCAAGGAGCTAGGAGCAAGAGGCACTAGGAGCTGAGAGTGGGAAGGTGCTGGAGGACTGAGGAGTACAAGCATTATCAGACACCAGGAGGAAGGTCCTGGGGTGAGGATAAAAAAGGTGTTGGGAGGAGGCCATGGGGAAGTAGCCCAGGGAGTTATAGGTGTTACAGGAGACACTCTATATAGCTGTAATCCACAGGGCCCTGGGCTGGAGCCCAGAGTAGAGGGTGGGCCTGGGTTCCCCCTGGCCCCCCAACTCCCTACTTAATGCCAGAGGCGTTGACCTGGACTGTGGGTTCCACCAGAGGGGAAGGGCTCTGGCCTGGTCCCCGACCCACTAGGAGGATCAGCAGTGACTGTGGGGATTGTTGTTCTTCCTTTTCCCAATGCTGCCCGTGGTGAAGTTTAGCTGAGTGAACAGCAGATTTGAGCAATGAAAGTGCCCAACTGAGGGCTGCCGTGAATTTCTAAAGCGAGCAAATCCGCCAGTAAGTGCAGGACCCACCAAGGCAGCAGAGGAACTTTGTCACAGTGTGTGTATATATATCCTCCTACTGTATTTCCCACTCCATGCATCTCATGAAGTGAGTTTTAGCCCACAAAAGCTTCTGCCCAATTAATTTCGTTAGTCTCCAAGGTGCCACAAGTACTCATTGTTTTCACTGCTCTGTCTGTTACCTACCTCGAAGGTTATCTTTCTAGTGGAAATTGGCACCAGTAACAATGTGGGAGTTGTTCTTTCTTGCTCTTTCTTGCTGCTTTTTCACAAGGACAGAGGTTTTCCTTGGTTCTGTTAAGAAATTTGTTTTTAACTGGAAATAATATCCAAGTTTTACTTGTTACAAGAGATCCATTTCTGTGCTTTGATCATCTCCCAGATTATAAAATGAAAAGCTCTGGCATACCTTAAGTTTTTGGAGGGCAATTCAGTTTTATTTGGACTGTTCACAGCTGTTCCATAAACTAGAATGTTTTTGTACCTTTGTTAGTAAAAGGGCAAATGCATCAAAATAGTGCTAGCGAAGTATGATCTAGTATCACCTATTATGTTCTGTTCCTTGAGCTTTTTTAGTACTTATACCAATTAGTATAAAAATAGTCTGTCTTATATAATAAGGTGAAGACTTAATTGGACAAGAGAAACACAGCACCAACTTTTCACTATACCCCCTGGCAGCTGTGCCTGGCTTTTCTCCCCCTTTATTCAGTGGAAATTCCAAGGCTGGACTCAGCAGGACCTGAATTGCCACATGCAGTTTTTATTTTGTGGTGATCCTCAATAGGCAAACAGTATTAAATTCTCTTTCTTTGAACGATGGGTCCAGCAATTCAAGATGCAGTAGTACTTGACTTTGGAAACTGCTCTTCCTCCCACTCAGTAGTTCCGGCTTGTTGATCTTCAGGGCAAATCACAAAGCCTATTTATTTACTTAAGCCGTATATGGATCTAAAACACAAAATATTTAAATCAGCATGACATAAAAGTACAGAGGGGTGAAAAATCAATGCTTGTTGAATGATTACAGTGGATGAGAAGCTGGATATGAGTCAACAGTGTGCCCTTGTTGCCAAAAAGGCTAATGGCATATTGGGCTGCATTTAGTAAGAGCATTGCCAGCAGATCAAGGGAAGTGATTATTCCCAATATTCAGCACTGGTGAGGCCACATCTGGAGTATTGGCTCCAGTTTTGGCCCTCCCCCCACTACATAAAGGATGTGGACAAATTTGAGAGAGTCCAGCGGAGGGCAACAAAAATGATTAGGGGCCTGGAGCATGTGACTTATGAGGAGAGGCTGAGGGAACTGGGCTTACTTAGTCTGCAGAAGAGAAGAGTAAGGGGGGATTTGATAGCTGCTTTCAACTACCTGAAGTGGGGTTCCAAAGAGGATGGAGCTCGGCTGTTCTCAGATCTGACAGAACAAGGAGTAATGGTCTCAAGTTGCATTGAGGGAGGTCTAGGTTGTATATTAGGAAAAACTGTTTCACTAGGAGGATCGCAAAGTACTGGAATGGTTGTGATGGTGTACAATATAAGGCTATATTTGGGGGCGTGCCTGTAAATATATGTATGATATTACTGGAATATGGTTTTACTACATATGCCATGTAACATATCTCTGTGAAGGTAATGATCCACTGGATCTGTTCATCCTATTTGTATGTATATGTCTGTTTTGTATTCAAAGTTATGAATATTGGCTATGTGCTTGAATGGTTGTATGTGGATATTGGAAGGCAGCTGAGCAGCTCTCTGAGAGAAGACTATTCTCAGTTAAGCCCAATTGAGAACCAATCAAGCAAACAATGAACTTTGTAGATGCCCGTCCAAGCTTCCTCAGGAATGCAGCCTGGCTGGTGGTGAGGGAGTCTGGTTCGGGCCTGCAACTGAGTCATGTGCTCTGAGAGTCCATGTGGACTCTGCATAGGAAGGAGGAGGGGCTCTCCACCCACAGGAAGAAGTCTATATAAACCTGGGAGAGACCTCTCCATTTTGTTCTCAGCTGGCTCAAAGAACAGCTCTCCACCCCCCAAAGATTCCTGGAAGTCGCTGGAAGAGAGGACTGTGTTTGCAGGGGGTGTGTGAGTGATTGCTGGCCCAGGCTAACAGGAAGGTTAGCCTGAAAGAAGGAATTCACTGAGGGTGAGGCTTTTTTGCTGCATCAGTGTTAGATCTGCGTGTTCTATTTTATTTTATTTGGTCATTCACTTTATTCTGTCTGTTACTACTTGGAACCACTTAAATCCTATTTCCTGTCTTTATTAAAATCACTTTTTACTTATTAATTAACCTGGAGTATGTGTAGGTACCTGGGGGGGGGGGGGAGGGCAAACAGCTGTGCATATCTCTCTATCATTGTTATAGAGGGCGAACAGTCTGAGTTTTCCCTGTATAAGCTTTATACAGGGCAAAACAAAATTTATTCAGGGTTTGACCCCATTGGGAGTTGAGCATCTGAGTGCCAGAGATAAGAATACCTCCTGCCTGTTTCCAGGAAAGCCCACAGCTGTTAGGGAACGTGGCTCAGACCTGGCAGGGTACTGAGGTCCTAAGCTGTTTGGGCAGGAAAACTGAGGCAATGGTAGCCTTGGCACATCAGGTGGCAGCTCCTAAGGGGTTTCTGTGATCCCAACCCGTCACAATGGCTACCTAGGGAGGTGGTGGAATCTCCATCCTTAGAGGTTTTTAAGGCCTGGCTTGACAAAGCCCTGGCTGGGATGATTTAATTTGAGTTGGTCCTGCTTTGAGCAGAGGGTTGTACTAGATGACCTCCTGAGGTCTCTTTCAACCCTAATCTCTTATGATTCTATGAAAAGGACAAGTATTTAAAGATTGTGATGGTGATTGTAATGGACATTTACTATTCCCCACAAAGTATGTAGGTGAAATGTAGACCAGGTGACTAGGTCTTTTCCATATAAAAATTCTATCTTAGGCATAGAAGACGTCCCTACTCAAAGGGACTTGGAATCAATGCAGAGTGAACTAAATACATAGAAGTATTTGGCAAAGTAACTCATGAAACTTTTCCCACCACTGTTGTCTTAGCTGACGGCAGACCTGAAGATGAACTCTGTATAAATTTGTAAGCTTATCTCACTCACCAAACAGAAGTCAATCCAGTAGAAGACATTATTACCTCATCCACCTTGTGTCTCTAATATTCTGGGACCAGCATGGCTTCAACACTGCATACAACTTTGTAATAATAGTTTTTGCTAACCGCTCACAATAAAGCCATGTGGAGTCGTCCTTTATTGTGCAAAACGGAGTATGCTGTCTCCTTGGTGGGAAGAGAAACCCTAGATACAATAGATTCTGCTTAATAGCAATCCGGATATAGGCAATTTCCAGTCAGTAGCAGCATTTTGTCAGGAACCAATCCTATCTCACTGACCTTAACATTAATGGGATTTGGATATTGGCAATGGTGTACTGCTTATTAACATGTTTGGGAAGAAACGTCCCAGCTGCAGGCAGGGAATGATGTTGGGATGTGCCTTCCCTGCTTGCTGTCCTGCAAACCTGCCTGCACGCAGGGACGTGATACATTTCCTTGCACTCTCCAGGCTGCACCATGCCAGGGGGATGCACCTAGGGAAGGAAGTGCCCGGGACATGCTGAGCCCTGACCCCCGGAAACAACAGGGAGCGGTACAATGCAACTCCACAAGTCCCTATTCTCCCACTCGCTACAGAAAGCCTCCGTATCTGGGTTGCAGCCCTAACTGCCTGCTGCTGTACTGCCTGGTCCGCAGGCAGGTTTGCAGGGCTGCACCCAGGGAATGCATGTCACTTCCTTCCCTGGTTGCAGTGACGCAAACCTGTCTTCTGCTCAGTAGCAACTGCTGGATAATGGCAACTGAGGGGTTGCCAATAGGTGGTATCAGAGGTTCTCTGAAAATGAGCTGAAAATAACATCTGAGAACAGGTGCACCCTCTCCCCACACCTCCTCCTTTTATACCTATTGTATTGAGGCTTTCTTTAAGCAGATGGGATAGTTCATCATTACCAATAGCGTTTAGATCCTGTCATGATGAGCACTGTGCGAACCTATCAGACGACTTCTCAATCATTCTCTTTCCTGTAGAACTTGGTGTCTAATTTTGAGCAAGCAAGTCGTGTGGGGCAGAAAGGTAAAAGGACATTTGCGGAACTTTTTGAATCCTATGTGTGTCCATAACTTAGGCTGGAACGAGAAATGTGTTCATCTTTGGTTTCCCATGAAATGGAAACCAAATAAACTAGACTTTCCCCGAACAGAAACTATACAGTAAGACCCCGATTTAACGGACTTCGGATGCAACGGACAAAATTTATGAGCAAGTCCGATGCATCCAAAATCCGTTTTTTTGGGGGCTGGCTGCCGGCTACCGGCTGCCGCCCAGGTCCGCTGGCGGGCTGCCTGCCGGCTCCCCGCTGCCAGCCCGCCTGGGTCCCAGCTGCCGGGACCCCGGGCGGGAGCCGTCAGCCCGCCCGCCCAGGTCCCGGCTGCCGGGACCTGGGCAGGAGCCGTCAACCCGCCCGCCCGGGTCTCAGCTGCTGGGGGCTGTCAGCCCGCCCGGGTCCCTGCTGCTGGGGGCTGTCAGCCCGCCCGCCCAGGTCTCGGCTGCTGGGACCCGGGCGGGCGGGCTGCTAGCTGCCACTCAAGTCCCAGCAGCCGAGACCTGGGCGGGCGGGCTGATGGCTCCCGCCCTGGTCCCAGCAGCCGAGACCTGGGCGGGCGGGCTGACAGCTCCCGCCCGGGTCCCAGCAGCCGGGGAATCGGGCGGGCGGGCTTACTCACGGCTCCCGGCTGCCAAGTAAAACCTCGATATAACGGACTAATTCGGGCGAGGGGGTGTCCGTTAAAGCCGAAAGTCCTGTTATGTAATAATTTTTTAAAATTATTAAATAACGGACTTTCGGCTTTAACGGACACCCCCTCGCCCGAATTAGTCTGTTATATCGAGGTTTTACTGTACTTCTTTCCCTCCTAGGCCAAAATGAGTCCCCTCCTAATCACTCCGATCCATTTCTTTGAAGATCTTCCTCTCATTGCAAGTGGAGGAGACTCGCTTCCCATGCCTACCTCCCTCTTAGTTAGTTAGCCGTCCTTTGATTCATGAGCTTCTTAGGTCTCCTTGCTAGGTGTATTGTACTCTAGTCTTGCTATCTACTCACATGGTGCCTCTCTCGCAGGGTTCTGGGCCGAGAGAGGAATCGGGGAACACTCAGTGAAGTGTTCTGGGATACATTTAGATGAAAGGTGCTACCAAATGTAAATGGCATCTCATTACTGGAGACACTATCAAGGCTGGCTGACCCATATTTTCTATTTAACAAATGTATATTTATTTCACCCATTTCTCCTGAACTTAAGGTATTGTGGGTTGCCTGTCCCAGTCAATCCAACAGGAGGCTATAGACAGTGGTTCTCAAACTTTTTGTATGGGCGACCCCTTTTGAACACCAAGCCTCTGAGTGCGACCCCCTCCCCATTAGAAATCAAAAACTCATTTTTGATATTAAACACTGTTAAACACTAGATTTAAACCCTATTGCTTAAAATGAATTTTCACTGCTTTTCTCACTGCTTTTCAATCAAGAGTGAAACCTATTTTTAGAAAAGTTATTTTTAAGTAAATCTTTATTTTAATACTTGACAGTAATTAATGATCTGAAACAATCGGGGGTCAGGGTTCACAGCCTGGTATAGAGATCAGGGCTGGGGAGTGCAGGGGCTCTCAGCCCAGCAGAGTTTGGGGTCAGGGCTTACTTACAGTAATCTTGGGGCTCAGTCTCACAGCCGCCTGCCGGCACTGGAGTCTGGGGGTTGGGCTCCTGGCTTGCAGCCCCACCGCTGCCCCAGGGTCGGGGCTCTCAGCCCAGGCGCCCTGCCGTCCCGGGGTCGGAGCTCACCGCGCCACTCTGCCCCGGGGTCAGAGCTCTTAGCCCTGCCGCCCCAGGGTCGGAGCTCTCAGCCCTGCCGCCTTGGTGCTCTCAGTCCAGGCGCCCTACCGCCCCTGGGTCAGGGATCACCACACCACTGTGCCCCAGGGGCGGAGCTCAGGGCTCTCAGCCCCGCCGCCCCAGGGTTGGGGCTCACTGCGCCAGTCTGCCCGGGGGTCGGAGCTCAGGGCTCGCAGCCCCACTGCTCTGGGGCTCGCAGCCCAGCCACCCCGCCACCCCGGGGTCGGGGCTTGCAACTCAGCCACCCCACTGTTCTGCCCCAGGGTCGGGGCTCATAGCTAAGCCGCCCCACTGCTCCACCCCGGGATCGGGGCTTGGAGCCCCACCACTCTGCTCGGGGTTTGCCACTCCGCCTGGGGGATCCGGGCTGGAGCCGGCAGCCAGCTGCAGGGGCCGGTCGCCCGCCACAGGAATTGGGGTTGGATCCCTCACCCCACCAGAGGGGTTGGGGCAGGAGCGGGCAGCCCACCCCAGGGATCGGGGCTCACGACCCCCACAAAAACGGGCTGCGACCCCCAGTTTGAGGACCAATGCTATAGAACACAAATTGCTACCTTGAGGCAACTTTATGAAAAACTCCTATAGTTCCTTCATCACTACACTCTCATCTTCCGCCATGGTTGAATCCTGTGCTATACTTAGCTGGTAGTACACTGCCTCTGCATAGACATAAGCAGGGACTGAGGGAAAGCACCATTGGCCCCATTAGTCTGTTAGCAGTCTGCATGGTTTTACTGAGCTTCGAGATGAAAGAGCAGCCAGGTAGCTGTGTCCAGAGTTGAGTGGTGTCAGAGCATCTCTGAAAATGAGCTGAAAGTAATAAAAATCCTCTCCCCACACCTGCTCCTTTTCTATCTACATTCAGTCTCCACAAACTTGGGTACTACTGAGATCTGTTCCAAAAAACTGTATTGGTGCATTGATGCACTTCCTCTGAAGGTCTTTTATGGATGGGTATGAGGGTTTATATTAATTAGTAGATCATTGCTTTGCTTACGTTTTTAAAGGGGTTTCTCTCTCCTTTTTTTGGGTTGCAATCCAACTCCAGAAGGTAAGACTCACTGCTAATGTTCTAAAGCTACTATTATATGTAAGCTTAATTGAACTTAATTCACAACTGCATAATTAAGCCTTAATTAAGAAATCAACCAGCTTGCTTCACGCACAGGTCTTTAAGCATAGTAGTCGCTGTATAATTAGCGTTAAAGCTTTCACCAGTTGAATCTACCTTTTTGTGCATGATGTTTGCATTAGCACTAGAGTGCAATGCAAATTTGAAACCTAATCTGCTTGTGAAGTTTGTGGAAGATGTCAATTAAGTTAATGGCATGGGAATGCTTAGTATCTTACAAATTAACATTAGAACTGTTTGTGAATCTGAAATGTGTGAGCAAAAGCGTGATTTGCATGATAGTGTATTTATGTGCATTTCTTTGTTTGGTGATTTTTTTGAAGGAGGGTTGTCTTGTTCTGAGTGAAACAAGTTTAATGCATGCTTTATAACTGATTTTTTTTTAACATTCACAGCTTTTTCTGAATTTTAATGGTACATTCTAGAGTTTGGAAGTTAGTACAAACAGTATCAATTCTTAAGATGTCTCCATGCTCAGATATTACAATAAATAGACAAATTAAACTGACTTTTATTAAAATGGTTCACCTCAAGTTTTCTGTGTGCTCCAGTTTTGAATGTAAAAAAATTGTATGGAGGGAAACTGAAAACACTCTTCATATCTACATAACTCAGATGCAAAACACGGTAAAGGAAATTAATTCAAATAAACAAAGCTAGCAGTATTCAAAAGCATAAACTGAAAAAAGAATTCCAATTTGCAGTGATTGTGTCTGACATTTTATATTAAGATTCCATTTATAAATAGAGTTAATGTTTAAGAGATGTCATAGTTAATGTAGTCCTGCTGGTTAATAGGTTGCTTATAGCCAGCTACAACACTTTCGCTGATCTGTAATACATACTACTCATGTCTGCAAGATGTTTATAATCTCTATTATCTGTTGTAAACCATTTCTAAATAGAAAGTGTGGACTATTACAGTAAACCCTCGATTTAACGGACCCCGATTTAACGGACTTCGGATGCAACGGACAAAATTTCCGATGCATCCGAAATCCGTTTTGGGGGCTGCCGGCTCCCGCCCCAGGGAGCCGGCTGGGTTGACAGCTCCCGCCCGGCTCCCCGCAGCGGGGCCCCTGCGGGAGCTGTCAAACACCCTCCCCGCCCGGCTCCCCGGAACGGGGAGCCGGGCGGGGGGGGGGGGGGGGCGTTTGAGAGCCCCCGCTCGGCTCCACGCAGCGGGAAGCCGGGCGGGGGGTTTGACAGCTCCCGCCGGGCTTCCCGCTGGGGGGAGCCGAGCGGGAACTGTCAACCCCCCCGCCCGGCTCCTCGCAGCGGGGAGCCGGGTTGGGGGGGGGGCGTTTGAGAGCCCCCGCTCGGCTCCCCGCAGCGGGAAGCCGGGCGGGGGGTTTGACAGCTCCCGCCGGGCTTCCCGCTGGGGGGAGCCGGGCGGGAGCTGTCAACCCCCCCGCCCGGCTCCCCGCAACAGGGAGCGGGGTGGGGGTTGAGAGCTCCTGCCCGGCTCCCCGCGGGGGGGAGCCGAGCGGGAGCTGTCAACCCCCCCGCCCGGCTCCCCGCAACGGGGAGCTGGGCGGGGGGGCGTTTGAGAGCCTCCGCTCGGCTCCCCGCAGCGGGAAGCCGGGCGGGGGGTTTGAGAGCTCCCGCTCGGCTCCCCCCAGCTGGAAGCCGGGCGGGGGGGGCGTTTGAGAGCCCCCGCTCGGCTCCCCGCAGCGGGAAGCCGGGTGGGGGGTTTGACAGCTCCCGCCGGGCTTCCCGCTGGGGGGAGCCGAGCGGGAGCTGTCAACCCCCCCGACCGGCTCCTCGCAGCGGGGAGACGGACAGGGGGGTTTGAGAGCTCCCGCCCGGCTCCCCGCAGCGGGGAGCCGGGCGGGGGGAGGGGGTGGGGTGGGCTGACTCATGGCTGGCTCCATATAACGGACTAATTCGGGCGGGGGGGTGTCCGTTGTCACCCGAAAGTCCGTTATTTAATGATTTTAAAAAATTATTAAATAACGGACTTTCGGTTTTAACGGACACCCCCCCGCCCGAATTAGTCCGTTATATCGAGGTTTCACTGTACTCCAATAAATAAATCCCCCCTGGGTTGACATTTTTCATGGAGCTGTTTAGAAACATAAACCATTTTGGGGCATGAACCAACCAGAAAGCTTGTTGACATATAACTTTGACCCAATTCTGTTGAAATTTGGTTTTCTTTAATCTCATTGATCATTGAGGTATCTATGTACAACAGGAATTTGTTAGTCTTCTCTGTTTGATTTAAATGTTTTAGAATGTTTAGTATACTTTAATGTAAACTAATAAATATTTAAATTTGGCCACTCTTACAAAATATCAGGATGTCTATAATTCACCTGAACAGTCAAGTCATTTAGAGGAATGAGCAGAGGGCTGAGAGCCCAGAACTCCTGAGTACTTTCTCATTTCTATTACTGACCGTCCTTAACAATCCTTTGCTGTTTGTCCTTCTGTAGCATTTATTATATAAATGCTATTGAGTTAAACCTCACAGCAGCCTTCCCACCAAAGTGAATATACTTACTTAATTTTTTTCAGTTAGAGAAGTTATCTTATATTGGATGTTGATTCTCTCTTCTTTGAATGAAGAATTATCATTCTTAACATTTTCATTCATGAATTGGAGGAGGGGATAAGGAATATGTTAAATTTTCAGGAGATATTAAGTGAGGGAAATGTGGATATTCAAATTCTACCAAATAAACTTCCAAGTTGATGCAGATAAGTCCAGTACACGCTATGGTAGTTCAGACATGAATGTTGAGGGAAAGTGGTTAAGTACCAATTGAAATTAGCAAACGACTCAATACATTCAGTACACAACTATTCAGTGGGAATGATAAACTTTGAAAGCAATAATCCTGAAGAGGACTGTAAGCAGAAATGTATTTATAGTGCCTAATATACATAGAGTTTCATAAACGCACACAAGGTACCTGTCCAAAGAATTAATAAACATGGTACGTTAGGAATAGTTAACACACGAGAATGAGTGTAGACGTACAGAAATAAGTACTAATGAATAACACAGTAGCTAAGAGCAAGGCTGCAGTGTTCTCTAAAATGGTGTGGAAACTGCCATGAATAAAACACTGGCTTTTAAAAATGAAGAATGACAGCACGTTGGTAGGTTGACCAGATGTCCTGATTTTATAGGGAAAATTCCAATTTTTGGGTCTTTTTCTTATATAGGCTCCTATTACCCCCCACCTCTTGTCCTGATTTTTTACATTTGCTGTTACCCTACACATTGGCAACATGGATGCTTCTGTGTGCTCACAGGCTGGACATTGCACTTGGTACAGTTGCTATATAAGGGTTGATGTGCTAGATTGGCCTCAATTGCCTCAGGATGTTATGATACTTTATAGATGCTGCTTAGGCGCTTCAATTGTTATTGTGTTCTATAAACTTTGGACGAGTGATGAGCTGTACTTGTATACTGTTGCTTTTCCTGCTTGTTAATGAAGGTAGTTCAGGGTTGGCTCTGTGTTTGCCTCACTCTGCAGTGTCTCACCAAAGAAGCCTAAAGGTGCTACAATGAAGGACAGTTATGGGGTAGCTGGAAAATAATCTCGATTAACACTTCCTTGGACAGTTAAGATGACAGACACAGAAATGTTGTGAAGCTTTTTATTCTGTACTGAAGATCTTTCTGGATCTAGACACAATGCCTGAGCATACAGGATATGTGGATCAGTCTGACTAATCCTGTAAGGAATTCTATATTGAAAGACTGGAGTAGTCCTTTACTACTAGTAGTTTAGCAGGTAACAAAGGTACCATCCCTTTTGAGTTTTATGAGAGGTGAAACTTGTGGGCATATGCAATAGTTCTCATATCATTAATAAAGCCAAAAGAGCAGTTAGAGATGTAAGGTGTGATAGGCCATTTTACAAACAAATTTTGTCTCCAAAAGCTCTCCAGAAAACCTGTCCAGTTCCGTAAACTGAATCAACAGACTGCAGAATCCATGGCTACACTTGTAACGGAACTCAGATCATTGGGCTCAATGCAGGAGTAACTGGATGAAATTCTATGGCCTGTGTTGTATAGAAAGTCAGATGAAATAATCTAGTGGTCCTTTCTGCCCTTAAAATATAGGGCTTTGGACTTTGGAGTCTGGAGACCTGGATTAAATTTCTGGCTCTATTGCTGGCCTGTTATGTAAGTGAGGCAAGTCACTTCATGTATCTGTGCGTTTCCTCTCCCAGCCATTGTCTTATCTGTACAGACTGTAAATTCTCTAGGGCAGAGACTCTCTATCTGTGTTTACATTGGGGTGGGCAAACTACGGCCCATGGGTCACATCCAGCCTGTGGGACTGTCCTGCCCGGCCCCTGAGCTCCTGGCCGCGGAGGCTAACCCCCGGCCCCTCCCCTGAAGCCACGCCGCTCTGGGTGGCAAGGCTGCGCATTCTTGCAGGGCAGCACAGCAGCGTGGTTAGCTCCAGCTGGGCCGCACGGCTGCCAAGCACACTGCTCTGAGTAGCATGGTACGGGGGCTGGGGCATTGGAAAAGGGGCAGGGAGTACTGGGGGACAGTCAGGGGACAGGGAGCTGGGGGTGGTTGGATGGGGCGGAGGTTCTGAGGTGGTGGTCAGGGAATGGAGAACAGGGTGGGGGGGTTGAATAGGCATGGTAGTCCCGGGAGTCTGTCGGGGGGCAGGGGTGTGAATAGGGGTCAGGGCAGTCAGAGAACAGTGAGGGGGTGTGTGGTTAGGTAGGGGGTCGGGTCCTGGGGGGGTAGTTAGGGTTGGGGGTCTTTGAAGAGGGCAGTCGGGGGACAAGGAGCAGGGAAAGTTGGATGGACTGGGGATTCTGAGGGGGGCAGTCATGGGGCGGGAAGTGGGAGGCGGTCGGATATGGGGTGGGGCCAGGATGTTTGGGCAGACACAGCCTTCCCAATCCAGCCCTCCGTACAATTTTGCAACCCTGATGTGGTCCTTAGGCCAAAATGTTTGCCCACCCCTGGTTAACATTGTACCTAGCAGAATGGGCCCCTGTTTCAGTTGGGGCCTGTAGGCACTACAGCAGTATAAAAGTTCAAAAATAAATCTTCACTGACTCTCCATTTCGTATACCATTTGTGTGTTCTCTTAACCTATGCTGTAAGTTTTTTGGGTGGCTGTCTCTTCCTGTATGTTTGTACAACACCCCACACAACGGAACCCAGATCTGTTTGGGGACTCTGCATGCGATTGCAATAGAAAGCAATGAAGATTAACTACTAAACTGTCTTATCTCTATAACAGATAGCACTTAATATGTTGATGTATAATTCCGGAGTACATATGTGCTGACTGAACCTTCTGTGTACTGTCTTCTGCCCCAGATTTCCCCTCTCACTCCATCCCAAATGGAGCGGAGGGGGGGGGGGGGGAAGAGGGAAGGTACAAGTGACTTTACTTCTACAAAGCTAATTTTGTTACTTTGATAGTAAAGTTTATTCACTACAAATTACATAGGACATATAGCAGTGGCGGGATTGGAAGATAGAAACTTCTTACCAGTACATAATTCTTACATACTGGTTTTTATATGTAGCTTTCAAAATTGGTACCCTAGAGGATAAGTATCATTCTCTCTCTTACAGAAAACATAAGTGACCTACCTGAGCTCACACACCTAATCTGTGGTAGCCTTGGGGCTATAAACCAGGTCACTCGACTCCATGTCTCATGCCCTATTCACCCAACTTTTCTGCCTGCAAATTTAGAACAGTATGAAATGTAAACTGCACAGGGTAAAAAGCAGGATTAGCAGGGGGAAAACCCATATGGGTCTCCCTGTTTCAGTTCCAGTGGCCCAGAAATAAGGATCCAAACACTTTATGCTAGTTTTCTCAGTGGGCAGCATTTCATAGTTTCTCTCACTTCCTTATCCCTCATCTCTTATTTAATTACAGTGCATAATTATGCACACACACAGCTTATGGTATCTCTCCACCTGGCGTTTTCCCACATAGCATACAGCTCACAGCAAATCAAGAATAATCGTGATCTGAGTATTTATCTGTTTTTGAAAATAAATTTGACTTCTCTGAAGCTAGCCTCCCACCTCAGTTTCCGCCTTCTTAGAATCATAGAAGATTACGGGTTGGATGAGACCTCAGGAGGTCATCTAGTCCAATCCCCTGGTCAAAGCAGGACTAACCCCAACAGAATCATCCCAGCCAAGGCTTTGTCAAGCCGAGCCTTAAAAACCGCTAAGCATGGATATTCCACCACCTCCCTAGGGAACCCCCCACCTATCCACCTTCTCTCTCCTATTACCCTCCTAAAAAGCCCCAGCTGAAGTTATTGTAGCTGTTTGTCTCCCATTTTGCCTTCACTACAATACAGCAATCCAGTGTCTCTCCTCTGCACCCAACTCAAGAAAAACTGAACAGGAGCAAATTAAGTTTTCTCTCTCGCTCTCTGCATCTAACTAGACTTTGTACTACTTTGTCCGACAGATTTTCTAATTCCACTGTTTGAAGATGAAGGATTTTAATAAATTAGGGTGTTTCAAAACAAAGCTGTCCATGGGTATATTTTCTTCGTTAGCTCAGAGGATTTGAAGAGAGGGTCTGAGGTGTTAAATTTGGCCGGAATTTTTCCCCTGGACTGGGACAAGTGCATATTGAACCGGTCCTAACATTGCTTATATTTAGCAACTTCAGCCCCTCTCTACTCAGCGGCTGGATTCACTCCACCTCTGTATGCTTTGCAGTTTGACTATTAAGGCTTTGAGAGGCCATTAGTATCTCCACCTGTTTCTGAGCAAATGACTAATAGGACTAATATTGAGCAAGTAAACATCCTCTCTAGTATCAGAGGGTAGCCACGTTAGTCTGGATCTGCAAAAGCGACAGAGTCTTGTAGCACCTTATAGACTAACATGTTTTGGAGCATAAGGTGCTATGAGACTCTTTATCCTCTCTAGTAGTGTTCCTTCAACATTAGAGGCTAATCCTGTGCTTTTGTTTTCAGTGGGACTTCTCCTCTTGCATGTCTGAATGCTATGCTACATACAAACTCCCGAGGGGAAGAGGGCATTTTCTATAAGGTCCCAGGGAGAATGGGAGTGTACACACTAAAGGTAAGTCTCTCAGTTGGGGGAACTTTCTTTAAAAACTTAGGTGACCTTTTAGCCATTTTCATAAGTGTTGGATTGATAGCCCTGAAGAGTGAAATGCTCCTTATCCAATGATCCTCACAGCATAAGCAATTGCAACAGACACTTCTCCAATGTGCCTCACACCTGATGTTGAGGGACCATCTCCAAATGAGAAGGATGTTTAGTCTTCATGCCTCAGCAGTCCTTTGCCTCTCTGCTGAAACTGCAAATAGGGGGTGCCAATCTTGGTGATGATGTTAATTTCCTGGTATCAATTCCTGTCCCCTAGGAACAGGTCTGACACCTTCACTGAATGTAACCCATTTATTAGCCATCAAGTGGTAATTTTGTCACCATTAATCTGGATTTGTACCTAGAGCTGAAGAATTCCTCCTTCCATTGCCAGTTGACTCAAACCATCCAGGCCCCCAGCTGGGGAATTTATTAAAAAGGGAAGCCTTGGATTATTTTATTTTGAATCAATCTCATTTGTAAACTATTAAAATCTTTATTTGAAATTTTATGCTCCAATAAAACTACTGAATTAACTAGCCTCTGGCACTGCTATAGATCTTCCATAAATTAAATGTGAAAACTCACTCACTGTGTTAAACCACCTATGTGTAACCAGAGAATGGCACCTGTGTGTAATGTACAGAAAGAAAATTTGTGGTGGTGTGGGGGATTTCAGTTTGGGGGAAATATGCTGTAGGTCTCATGCATCCATTGGTAAATTCATCTTTAGAATTTTAAAAAATTACAGATAATTTTCTAAACATAGAATATATTGCATTCAACATGAAGTAACTCTATTTTGGACATCATTATGGCAGGTAAGGATGAACTGATCATTGGACTGGAAGCTGGTGATTGCCTAGGGACCAGTGATCATGACCTGATTTACATTCAGTATAGGCCCCACCCAGGAGAAAAAATATATATATAATGTGTGTGTATTTAAAATGGCAAGTTTTCTACATCTGAGGAAAATTATGAGCAAAATTGATCAGGAGGAAAAGTTTAAATAGAAAAATATAATTGAAAATTGTGAGGAATTAAAGAAGAGTTTATTAGATGGCCCGAAACAACATTACTGATATAATGAAGCTTTAAACGAGGGACACTGTAGTCTGGCAGCATCTTGATTAACTTGGCTGCTCTGTTCAAGGACAACACAGCTGACTGCAATCCAAGGAGAGAGCTAGACAAGGTGCCTTAAAATTGCTCATCCTGAACAGATCTGACTAGCTTACTGCGTCTGGAGGTTGTTTCATCATGTGGTTGGAATTCAGACTAGCCTCCAAGTTTCCTTTTTTGACTCATTGATGCAGTGTGGAATATTTGTACATGCCTTGATCATCCAAACTGATCATCCTGCCCAGCAGACTGTTGCTCAAGAGCTTGAAAGATATTTTATCAGCATTGTAGCACTGAGCGAGATGCAACTTGCTGAAGAGGGTCAACAGACTGAGGAGAGAGCTGAGTACTCATCCTCTGCTGAAAGGGATGCCCACCAAACCAGCAACATGACACAGGAGTCGGCTTTGCAATTAGAAAGAGTTTTGTCTCTGTTGTTTGGAGATCCTGTCTATCAGTGTAAACGACAGACAGGGAAGCTCCAACTGCCCCTGAGAGGTGGATGTTACACTTCACTGATCAGTGCTTAGGCACTGACAATGACTGACTCTGAGGGTAAGGAGCAATTTTATTAAGAACAGAAGAATGGCTGTACTGGGTCAGACCAAAGGTCCATCCAGCCCAGTATCCTGTCTGCTGACAGTGGCCAGTGCCAGGTGCCCCGGAGTGAGTGAACCTAACAGGTAATGATCAAGTGATCTCTCTCCTGCCGTCCATCACCCTCCTCTGACAAACAGAGGCTAGGGACCCCATTCCTTACCCATCCTGGCTAAAGGCCATTAATGGACTTACCTCCCTGAATTTATTCTGAACAAAATGATCTGATCCAATTGACTCCCTATGAATACTATCTCATTACTTTATCAAAAAAGATACTTGTGGCACCATAAAGACTAATAAATTTATTTGAGCATAAGCTGTTGTGGGCTAAAACCCACTTCATATGCAAGGAGTAGAAAATACAGTAGGAAGATTTTTTTTATTATATATATTTTACATTTCAGCTGAATTGAGAGGAAAAGCTTTTGATTGAACAATACGGTGACCAGTCCAACAGGGAGTTCTAAATCACACACACACACACACACACACACACACACACACACACACACACACACTCACTTGATTTGACTCAGAGTTGGTATGGCAACCCCCAAAATATATATTGGGGGTTGCCATACCAACTCTGAGTCAAATCAATTAAGGTGGGCTATTATCAGCAGGAGGAAAAAAAAAACTTTTGTAGTGATAACCAGGATGGCCCATTTCAAACAGTTGACAAGAAAGTGTGAGTAACAGTAGGGGGAAAAACTAGCATGGAGAAATAATTTTAGTTTGTGTAATGACCCAGCCACTCCCATCTTTATTCAAGCCTAATTTAATGCTTATTAATTTAATTCCTTAATTTAAGGTGAGTTTAATGTCAGTGTTGGCTGTGATGATTCTGCATGCCGTGGCGTACTTGGAAAACATAGCATTAGGAACATGAACAGCAGTGACCTACCTTTGTTGATGTCCTGGATCAAGCACTATCTTGTAGAATCATCTAGTTAGAAGGGACCAGAAGGGTCAAATCCTGTCTTCCAACTCCTCGACACATGCAAAACAAACTGGATGCACCCTTGCTCACATCATTGGCATCTGTGTTGGTCCAACAGTGCGATCTGAGATGTGTGCGTAACTTAAGTGTTATTTAGAACTGCCTGTTGGACTGGTCACTGTATTGGTCAATCAAAGCTTTTCCTCTCAATTCAGCTGAAATGTAAAAAATGTATATAAAAAAACCTGTCACTTAAGCAGGTAAATATTGCCCAGCTGAAGGATCTGTCAATTTCAGAACAATTTTCAACATAGATAATTTCTGCTAACAATCTGTGGTGACATCTGCCAAATAAGTATCTGTGTGTGACCCAATTTATAACACCATTGTGAATTGTACTGGTATGTGAAATAACATTATGCAGGCTGGTTTGACAATAATCCTGAAATAGTGAATATCCTTGATGGCAGGTGCCAAGTGCCTGCCGAGCCCTTAGCTAACCCTGAGTCAAAAAGGGCCAGATATAGTGCAGCATGCTCCAGTGCAAACTCTGTTAAATGCAAATATGTGGCTTGACTGTAAAGCAGATTAACTACAGGTCCTTGCTGATAAACATGGCCTCAAAGGTTCCTTCATGCACTCGAAGCCGTGTATAGCCCTACCTGATCTGTCTTGACAGCACCAATGAGTGCTGATGGTGAATCTCTAATCACATATTGCACTGCTATCCACCAGTGGTGGTGGGAACATTTTAGAGAACTACGTAATCATTTACTTACTGTTTCTGATAAGTTGCTGAATATTGTCCACGACTATTGCACTTGCTGATCCACACACACAGCAGTTGAGGTGTTGAAGGCTGTTCAAATAATAAAAAGTAACAAAACTCCGGGTCTTGATCCCATTTCAGCTGAAGTTTTCACACATGAAAGAAATCTTCTCATTGATCAGCTTTCGGAATCTTTCTTTCATGTCTGGCTTGAAGAAATCATATCGCAAGAACTGAAAGATGCCAACATTGTCGCTAGCTATAAGCACAAAGAGCACTCAAAGAGTGACTGTGGTAATTGCCCTGGTATCTCTTCACTCTCCACAGCTGGCAAGATTCTTGCACAGATCCTCCTGAACTGACTCCTGACCCGAGTCCTCAACAACTTTCTGTCAGTTGCAGTGCGGCTTTCGTGCTCAGTGGAGCACCGCTGACACAGTTTTAATCATTTGTCAATTACAGGAAAAATGTTTAACAATAATAAAAATCCACACCGGCAGAATCATGAAACCTGTTGGAACTAACTAGCCTCCTGGTGGCATTCCAGGCCAAAAAAGAAAAGTCACTAGAGGGCAGTCTGTGTGTGGTGGAGAGGAACGTTCACTGACTGGGCTGTAACAGTTGTGTGGGTAGGCAGGACTTTGATCTGCAAGTCTGTCATTCTGGTAGCTTTCGTCAGCATGAAAACACAGATGTGTCCACACATGTGCACACTGTGATAAGTCCGTGAATTTGACATTTGTTTTTACCAGGGACTGAGAGAGGCGCCAGGTCCACTTCTGCATCAAACTGTGTCAATATATTACTGGTTGTTATGGACTTGATCCAAAGCCCACTGAAGTTGGTTGGACTTTTTTCCATTGACTTCAGTGGGCTTTGGATCAGGCCTGATGTCCTCTTCAACAAAGGAATTTTCTCCCTTACCCAGGCAGTTAGGCTTTCAACTTAAAACACTCTCCTGCCATGAAGCTTAGAAACCCTAGTTTGCCCTTGAAACATTTAACGTTGTTGTTGTTGTTTTATTTGTATCTGTATTTCCTTAGCACCTTGGAACTCCAATCATGGACCGGGACTGCATTATGTTAGGTGCTGACCCAAACACAGAACAGAGATACAGTCCCGGCTCTAAGAACTTTTAAGTATAAGGCAAGAGACAACAGACTGATGCAGACAGATGGGGGAGCAGAAGGAAACAATGAGACAATACTGGGCAGTCTGATAAGCAGTGGATTTAGCATACCAGCTGCCCAAACCATTGTAAAATTGTTTTTTAACAGGCATCACTGCAAAACTGAGTTCTGAGGATGGATTTAAAGGAGAACAGTGAGATGGCTTTGTGGATATTTATGAGGAGCTTCTGCCAAGTGTAGGGGGCAGCCTGGGAGACTACATGAAAGGTGGTTGTTTAAAAAATGAAGTGGACAATGAAGGCTGGCATCAGTGTTTGATTGGAGGTGGGAGTTGACATCCAGATAGGGAGGAATATGGATTTTAAAAAATAGTCCCTTGCAAAATGGGCCACTCTTCCCCTGAAAAAATGTGAAAGAATTGTGCTAAATCCCGGATCTTAGTCAGTTACTTTTTATGACTCGTCCACTATGCTCCTTTTATAAGTAATCTCTTGGGATTCTAAGCTCATCAGAGGAAGGGATAATGTCATCTTCCTACTTGTTTGTAAAGCACTTTGCACACTTTTGATGTTGCATAAACATTAGCTAAATGATTATATTGTGTGGTTTCAGTCTGTTGTGGTTGGGCGGTGGAGGAAGATTTATTACCCTGTGCTAGGTGCTTTCAAATGGACAAGGAATGGCCTCTTTCCCGGGAAGCTCACAACCTAAGGCCAGACCTAGTGGTTAGGGAGCAGGAGTACAACGCATGAAGAACTTGTTCAAGTGGGGCTTACACCTGGAGAACGGAGGTGCTGTGCACATGAGCTCAGAAAGGTAAGTGAGAGAGGAAGAACAGACAGGAAGTTAACATAGTTAAGGGTATTGGTGGTGAGCAAAGTGGACAGGTGGGGATGTTGGAAATGAGACCGTGACGGGTATGTAAGGAAGAGCAGAGCAATTGAACGTGGTGACAGGAAAGTACAGTAAAACCTCGATATAACGGACTAATTCGGGCGAGGGGGTGTCCGTTAAAGCCGAAAGTCCTGTTATTTAATAATTTTTTTAAAATTATTAAATAACAGGACTTTCGGCTTTAACGGACACCCCCTCGCCCGAATTAGTCCGTTATATCGAGGTTTTACTTGGCAGCCGGGAGCCGTGAGTAAGCCCGCCCGGTGGCAGCCAGCAGCCCGCCCGCCCGGTTCCCCAGCTGCTGGGACCCGGGTGGGAGCTGTCAGCCCGCCTGCCCAGGTCTCGGCTGCTGGGACCCGGGCGGCAGCTAGCAGCCCGCCCGCCCGGGTCCCCGCTGCTGGGGGCTGTCAGCCCGCCCGCCCGTGTCCTGGCTGTTGGGACCCGGGTGGGAGCTGTCAGCCCGCCCGCCCAGGTCTCAGCTGCTGGGACCCGGGCGGCAGCTAGCAGCCTGCCCGCCCGCCCGGGTCCCCGGCTGCTGGGACCCGGGCGGGAGCTGTCAGCCCGCCCAGGTCTAGGCTGCTGGGACCCAGGCAGCAGCTAGCAGCCCAGCCTGCCCGCCCGTCTGGGTCCCGGCTGCGGGGGGCTGTCAGCCCGCCCGCCCAGGTCTCGGCTGCTGGGACCCGGGCGGGCGGGCTGCTAGCTGCTGCTCGGGTCCCAGCAGCGGGGACCCGGGCGGGCGGGCTGACAGCCCCCAGCAGCGGGGACCCGGGCGGGCGGGCTGACAGCCCCCAGCAGCGGGGACCCGGGCGGGCGGGCTGACGGCTCCCGCCCGGGGTCCCAGCAGCTGGGACCCAGGCGGGCTGGCAGCGGAGAGCCGGGAGGCAGCCCGCCGGTGGACCCGGGCGGCAGCCGGTAGCCGGCACCCAGCCCCCGAAAAAATGGATTTTGGATGCATCGGACTTGCTCATAAATTTTGTCCGTTGCATCCGAAGTCCGTTAAATCGGGGTCCGTTAAATCGGGGGTTTACTGTATAAAGGAACGACATGATGAAAATGACAGGCAAGACAGAGTTTAGTGGCAGCATTTTGTATGAGCTGTTCTAGGGCAATGAGTGTGTGTCAGAAGCAGAGAAGAGGATCGTCTCTGACGTCACTCTGCGGCATAGAAGAAACCATTGTCAGTGCTTAGTAAATAGTACTGAAACTCCTTTCCTTTGAGGTTCTTTTGGTTCCCCATGAATTTTCTATAGAATTGGAGTAGGTCACATTGACTCTGCCTGTTGTTCTTTCATTTGCAGAAGGATGTTCCAGACGGATTAAAAGAGCTGTCTGATGGCTCAGAAGAGAGCAGTGATGCGCAGTCAGACTCTCAAAGCTCAGAGAACAGCAGCAGCAGTAGTAGTAGCAGTGATGGTGGCAGTAACAAAGAAAGGAAGAAAAGCAGATGGAAAAGGAAAGGTAATTTGCCCCTTCAGAAGGACTTTGCCATGTGCTAGGCCTAAAGGTGTCTGCAAAAAGCACAGACACTGTTACAAATCACCTGTTGCTTGCTAAAGAAAAACTGCGTGAAAAGCATGCTTTCCCCTATTTTGTTCATGTCTGAGCTCCCCAGATGAAGGAATGTTTCCTTCATGTTGCACTGTGCTCAAGATAGCATTTCCTGGAAAGGCATCTGCATGTAGCATTGGTGTTTGGGAGTTCTGTCTGAGTCACAAGCTAGTATCTTATGCTATAAGCCCAGACTATAGCAGATAAAAATCCTTCCCAGTGCAAGCAGACACCAACCTTCCTCCCCTACCCCAGCATGCAGAAAGAGAAGGCCTTTAAATTCCAGCCTCACTAGGTGAGATGGGGAATTCCAGCTGCTGGTGAGCAGTGGTAATGCTGGTGAGTAGTGGTGGTGCTGAAAATCTGGAGCTGAAAATTGTCCTGTTTACCAGTCCAAAAAGCGTTTGGACGGGTACTGCTGCAGTGTTAGGGGTTCTGGAGCAATTTTTATAGTGGCGGGGTGCTGAGAGCCATTGAACCAAACTATAAACCCAGTATTATGATGGAATCTTCTTCGAGCCAGGGGGTGCAGCAGCACCTCCCCGCGTCCCCAGTTCCAGCACCTGTGTGTAGTGTTCTCCTGTCGTGCCATGTCCCATGATACTGGACTCTGTTTAAAGCTTGGACATTGCCTTATTTATTGTGTTGAATATTGATTAATTACCGCATCTGTAATTACACACACATTAAAGAAAACTGAATTGTCCCTTGACTGTCGTTTTCGCTCCCAGCAAAGTCTGAGGAGTCATTGGAGTCCAATGCTGCTGGTGATATCACAAGCAATTCCTGTTTCCACTGTCAAGAGCAGCTACAATGGCTCAATGAAGGAAAGTGGAGGAAATATCATATTTCACCATCTCTTTTCTCCTAAACCTGATCTTTTCTCTCTTTCATGGAGCCATTGCATTTCCTACTGTGTACTGAAATGTGTCATGTTATGGAATCATACATTGTGGTAGAGTCTAGAGCTCTCATCCAGGTTGAGGCTCCAGTGTGCTAAGCACTGTGCAAGCATTTGGTAAATGATACTCTATGCCCCAAAGAGTCTGCAAAAATGTGAGGTGGGGGGAAGGGAAGGGTAGAACGTGGTAACAAAAACAATAGATTTTTTTAGCTCAGATGATCTGTTTGTGCAGTTCTTAGGCAATCAGCATTCTGATCACAACTATCCACCTGCCTCATCTGTTCAGGCAAGCTAGTCCTGCTTAGTAAGGTGGACCATGTGTTACTCTTGAGTCTGTGCTATTTCCCCAAACAGTGCTGCCTCCCAATGTTCTTTGTCCAAGCTAAGTAAAATGCAGAAAGAGAACCAATAAGATTTTTTTTTTAAATTCAATTTTAATTAACAAAGGAGGTGTTAGTAACATAGGTCAGGATTATTTTGAAAACTAGCTTTTCATCTGTCTTTTTAAATAGAGTTTTTGGGTTTCATTTGCTGTTCAGATCCAACACATTTCCTCCTTCTTCCCTTTCTTTTTTCATGCCAGTGTTATGCAACCTTAGTTTACAATATTCTGTTCTCATCCTACCACGTGTGATTGCATTCTAGAGACTGAATGCACTGTGCCATATCTGCATTCTGTTCCTTTCATAGAAGTTCTACCAGTCTTAGTCCCAGGCATGTTGTTTCACATGCAGTGTTGTCTCAAGTGCTCTCCTTAAACATCCACACAGTTACCTCTTTATCCACCTTCAGATCTTTCCTCCAAACTCTCCTTTACTGTCATGCAGGTTAAAAAAGAAGTGGCAGTTGCTAGGCTGTGCTGAGACCACTTCCCATCATACTGACCAGTGCTGTCTGATTGTTCCCTCTGTTGTCTGTTGTCTCTGACTTCGATTGTAAGTGCTCTGAGGCAGGGACTGTCTTTTTGTTCTGTGTTTATAGAGCTCCTTGCGCAATGGATTCCTGGTCCATGAGTGGGTCAGAACAGACCAGTTTGTCATGCATTTTCAACTCCTGTGTTTCACAGACCTGCTTACTTCTTCATTCCCGCTAACATCAACTCTTTTCTTACATCTCTCCAATAATGTTGCAGTTCTATCACTCCGGAAGACTTAGTGACCAGCTAGAGGTGCCGTGTCTACCATAAGAAACTTTTCCTAAAATTTCAAAAAATTGCTCCCACACATTTAGCTCCAGCAATGGCAGCATTGGGGTGGGAGCCCATGTTTAAATAAGGCTCCAGGCAGAGGCTGGTATTTTAGGCACCATGCAAATGAACATTATCTAAAGTGGCTCTATACAATGCAGTGGTTAAATAGCTTCCTGGAGACATCTTCACAGGTGTGTGCCTACCATTGCTACCACTAGTATGAACAAAGCAAAGGAGACTAGCATCGAAGAAGAGCTGAGGTCTGCAGCCTCTAGGTGGAGGTAGTAAAGAGTCCTGTGGCACCTTTAAAGACTAACTAAAGTATTGAAGCATAAGCTTTCGTGGGCTAATACCCACTTTGTCGGATGCATGAGGTGGAGGTAAAGTGTGACTGACAGGCATTGCATATTGGTGCATTTCTGGAGTCTTGAGCGACAGTGGTTTTTTGAGGGAATTGAGGGTGTGTTTTATTTTCCTTCCTTCATTTTCTCCTCCCCATCCCCTTGATAGTTGAACTCCAGATCACAGCCAAACAGGGCTATGGAGGGTTTGTATATGTAAGGGGTATCTGCCTTTCCTCTTTACCTATAGCATTCTTCTCTAACCCAATTCTCAGGTACATTTTTTTGAGTATCTGTGTAAAGGATGGTTGGGTTGGGTTGTTTTTCTGTGTGTTTGGTTTTTTTAAAAAGAGGCATGGGAATCCTGATAAAGAGTAGCAAAGCAAGCCAGCAGCTGGTAAAAGCTTGCCCTCCCTTTGTAAAGCATGGTACCTCTAACAGAGAAGTTACTAAATCTGTGTCTTAGAAACAGAGGCGTCAAGCTCGCTCCATTATCAAAGTAAGTGTGTTGGAGATGTGGGCTTGCTTCTGCTGTACGGTTGTATTGTATTGTTTCATCCTGCCAGAATGGCAATTCAGGAGCAACTTCAGGATTCAGTTGCATAGAGCAAGGATGACCAGACATGTGACAGTCTAGACTGTCCCCCTACTATGTGTATGCAGATGGGGTTAGAAGAAGCTGCAGCTTTCATCGCCCCTTTCCTGATAAATCAAGGTAGCGTTGGTGTCATCCATGATATCCTGTGTTAACTATACCTTGGCTACAAGATAACATGTGGACATGATAATCAGCTAGTTGAAGTAAGTACTGAATAAACAGAAAGGCAAGGCTAAGTAAAGAACTTACTGACCACAGCTTCACCAGGATTCTCAAGGGTGTCTCAATCCGCATTGAAGGGCGTGGTGTAAACTGATTTTTGAGAGATTCTATTGTAAACTCGGTTTCTGCACAGGTTTTGTTAGACTCCATAGCTGACCTTTCCATATGTTAATTTGCTTTATCAACATCCATCAAGCTTCAGATATTTGATGCATTGACTTGTTGACTTAATACAGGCTGGTAATGTAAAAGGTGACCTGCCAAGTAATTTTTTCTTAAATTGGGCTTGCGTCCCCTCTTGTTTCTTTCTGATGGATAAAGAAAACCCCACTCATACTTTTAGGCTTTCTTTAAAGCTTTTTCCTGCTAGTTGTGAACCCCTAGAGCAGGGGTCGGGAACCTTTTTGGCTCAGAGAGCCATATAATAGCCCCCCCTCCGCCGCCGCCGCACTCTCCTCCCCCCCCCCGCCGCCGCCCTCTCCTCTCCTCCCCCCCCGCCGCCGCGCTCTCCTCTCCCCCCCCCGCTGCCGCCGCGCTCTCCTCTCCCCCCCCCGCTGCCGCCGCGCTCTCCTCTCCCCCCCCGCTGCCGCCGCGCTCTCCTCTCCCCCCCCGCTGCCGCCGCGCTCTCCTCTCCCCCCCCGCTGCCGCCGCGCTCTCCTCTCCCCCCCCGCTGCCGCCGCGCTCTCCTCTCCCCCCCCGCTGCCGCCGCGCTCTCCTCTCCCCCCCCGCTGCCGCCGCGCTCTCCTCTCCCCCCCGCTGCCGCCGCGCTCTCCTCTCCCCCCCCGCTGCCGCCGCGCTCTCCTCTCCCCCCCCGCTGCCGCCGCGCTCTCCTTCCCCCCGCCACCGCTGCCGCCGCGCTCTCCTTCCCCCCGCCACCGCTGCCGCCGCGCTCTCCTTCCCCCCGCCACCGCTGCCGCCGCGCTCTCCTTCCCCCCGCCACCGCTGCCGCCGCGCTCTCCTTTCCCCCCCGCCGCCGCCGCGCTCTCCTTTCCCCCCCGCCGCCGCCGCGCTCTCCTTTCCCCCCCGCCGCCGCCGCGCTCTCCTTTCCCCCCCGCCGCCGCCGCGCTCTCCTTTCCCCCCCGCCGCCGCCGCGCTCTCCTTTCCCCCCCGCCGCCGCCGCGCTCTCCTTTCCCCCCCGCCGCCGCCGCGCTCTCCTTTCCCCCCCGCCGCCGCCGCGCTCTCCTTTCCCCCCCGCCGCCGCCGCGCTCTCCTTTCCCCCCCGCCGCCGCCGCGCTCTCCTTTCCCCCCCGCCGCCGCCGCGCTCTCCTTTCCCCCCCGCCGCCGCCGCGCTCTCCTTTCCCCCCCGCCGCCGCCGCGCTCTCCTTTCCCCCCCGCCGCCGCCGCGCTCTCCTTCCCCCCCCAACTGACCCACCCAGCCCGATCTCTCCCCCACACCGCTTACCCCCGCTCCCAGCCCAGCCTCCCCCCGCTCCCAGCCCAGCCTCCCCCCAACGCCCCCTTGCAAACGGCTTCTCCCCCCCCGTGCTTACTTGTTCGCTGGGTCACGCTGCTGTGACCCGACTCCAGCCGAGGGAAGAAGAGCGACACGCCCCCAGCCAGAGCAGCGCCGCGCCACACCGCCTCCCCCGCCCCCCAGCCTCGTGGTCAGCGCAGCGCCGCGCCACACCGCCTCCCCCGCCCCCCAGCCTCGTGATCAGCGCAGCGCCGCGCCACACCGCCTCCCCCGCCCCCCAGCCTCGTGGTCAGCGCAGCGCCGCGCCACACCGCCTCCCCCGCCCCCCAGCCTCGTGGTCAGCGCAGCGCCGCGCCACACCGCCTCCCCCGCCCCCCAGCCTCGTGGTCAGCGCAGCGCCGCGCCACACCGCCTCCCCCGCCCCCCAGCCTCGTGGTCAGCGCAGCGCCGCGCCACACCACACCGCCTCCCCCGCCCCCCAGCCTCGCGGGCACCGCGAGCCAGATGACAGGCTCAAACGAGCCACACCTGGCTCGCGAGCCATAGGTTCCCGACCCCTGCCCTAGAGCAAGGTTCTTTTACATCCTTTTACATCCTAGGACAGCCTTTAACATGATTAGACCATTGTGGATCTCTCTTGCTATTTAGCAATATGTGAAGGACAGGGTGGTCAGTGCCCAGACTGAGAACCTGCCTCTAGACACATCAGCAAGGTCAACTGTAGTCTTTCCTGTTGTATCTAGAAGGCCTGTCTTGATGGTTAACCCTTCAATTAAGGGATAAGAGATAAGGGTTGTTAAATCAGTTCAACTTCTGTGTGTAGATGAGGTTTGACTAAAATCCCTTCTCTCAACTGCTCAACTTTCACTATCTTGTGGTGTTCCTATTTCATTAGTTTTCCAGAATTCTATCAGATCATAATCGCTGCCTCCGGGAACTTGGGAGGAAGTGATCATAATCTGATAGAATTCAAGATCCTGTGGAAAGGAGAAAGAGTAGGCAAGATCCCATGGAAAGACCAATTAGGAATAAAAGGAATTGAAGGGGGCAAAAAGATCCAATATTAGAGGCTCACCATCAAGTTATTCTGATGCGGAGGAAAGATAAGAAGCATCACAGAAGACCAATATGGCTGCACAAGGAGCTTTTTAACTATCTAAAAACCAGAAGGGATGCATAGAGGAAATGGAAAGAGGGGCATGTCACAAAGGATGTATACATGCGAAATGTATGAACATATTAGGACAAAGTCAGGAAAGCTAAGACAAGGAATGAATTACAACTGGCAAGAAGTGTTAAAGACAGCAAGAAGGGGTTCTCCAAATATGTCAGACAAAAAAAGAAAGATCAGGGATGGTGTGGACCTGCTGCTCAATGGAGAACGTGAGCTGTTAGTGGAAGATAAGACAGCAGAACCGGTCAATGCTCACTTTGCTTCAGTCTTCACACAAAAAATAAAGTGACCAGACAACTAGTGAAGTTACCATAGACAACAAAAGGGAGGAGAGTAAAGAACATGTCAGATCTGCTCATTTGAATGAAGTCAAGTCAGCAGGGCCTGCAGCTATTCAGCTGGGGTGCTGAAGAAATTAGCTGAAGAAATCTCAGTGCCTCAGGCAATAATATTTACAAACTCGTGGAGGACAGGCGAGGTCCTGGGAGACTGAAGAAGGGCTAACATTGCACCCATCTTTAAAAGGGGGGGAAAGGAGGAGCTGGGAAACTGTAGATCAGTCAGCCTGACTTCAATGCCTGGGAAGCTACTAACTAGAGCCATGTATAAACCATTCCATTTGCAAATACCTGGGGGGTGTAGGGGTGATCACTAGCAGCCAGCATGGGATTACCAAGAGTAAAACATACCAAACCAGCTTGAGTCCTTCTTTGACAATGTAACTGGTTTGGTCCACAGGGAATGTGGTGGACATAAAAAGATGGAGAAAAGTTCTTTTTTGCCACATAGGCAGAACAAGAGGCAATGGGTTCAAACTAGAACATGGCACTTTTAGATAAAATCTCAAAAAGATCTCACTAAACTAAGTGATTGGGCAACAAAATGGCAAATGAAATTTAATGTGGATAAATGTAAAGTAATGCACATTGGAAAAAATAACCCCAACTATACATACAATATGATGGGGGCTAATTTAGCTACAACCAATCAGGAAAAAGACCTGGGAGTCATTGTGGATAGTTCTCTGAAGGCATCCACGCAGTGTGCAGCGGCAGTCAAAAAAGCAAACAGGATGTTAGGAATCATTAAAAAAGGGATAGAGAATAAGTCGGAGAATATCTTATTGCCCTTATACAAATCCATGGTGCGCCCACATCTTGAATACTGCGTACAAATGTGGTCTCCTCATCTCAAAAAGGATATACTGGCACTAGAAAAGGTTCAGAGAAGGGCAACTAAAATGATTAGGGGTTTGGAACGGGTCCCATATGAAGAGAGATTAAGGAGGCTAGGACTTTTTAGCTTGGAAAAGAGGAGACTAAGGGGGGATATGATAGAGGTATATAAAATTATGAGTGGAGTGGAGGAAGTAAATAAGGAAAAGTTATTTACTTGTTCCCAAAATAGAAGAACTAGGGGCCATTCAATGAAATTGGCGTGCAGCAGGTTTAAAACAAATAAAAGGAAGTTCTTCTTCACACAGCGCACAGTCAACCTGTGGAACTCCTTACCTGAGGAGGCTGTGAAGGCTAGGACTATAACAGGGTTTAAAAGAGAGCTGGATAAATTCATGGAGGCTAAGTCCATAAATGGCTATTAGCCGGGATGGGTAATGAATGGTGTCCCTAGCCTCTGTCTGTCAGAGGGGGGTGATGGATGGCAGGAGAGAGATCGCTCGATCATACCTGTTAGGTTCACTCACTCCGGGGCACCTGGCATTGGCCACTGTCGGTAGACAGGATGCTGGGCTAGATGGACCTTTGGTCTGACCCAGTATGGCCGTTCTTATGTTCTTATGTTCTTATCTCAGGAAAAAGTCCTAACTGTAAGAACAGTAGGACAATGGAATAAAGTGCCTAGAGAAGTCGTAGAATCTTCTTCACTGCAGGTTTTCACAAAAAGAAGCTGGATAGCCATCTGTGTTGGCTGGTTTAGATACAACTACTCCTCTGTCTTGGCAGGGGGTAGACTAGATGATTCTTGCAGGTTATGACATTAAGGTACATTACGCTGCAGCACACTTTATTTTTGGCAGTGCGTAGGCAGGAAACCGCTCCGGCCTTAATACGTATAAGGAAGCAAAAAAGGGAACAAGCAGCATTCCCTGTAAACGGTGTACACGTGGCTGTGCAGCAATGTTTTATATACCACATGACACAAACTGTGCCACATCCTGATTGCCTCCCAAGACCCCTTGTAGAGGGGCTTTGATGTCTGCAAAGAAACTCCAGGGGAGTTGAAACCTGTTGCTCTGTACTGCCTGACCTGTGCCTACCCCATGTTGTCTTGGCATGAGTGTGGGCCAAGTGGTGGTGTTGATCCTGCCTCCAGGATGCCTCTTGCTCCCGTGGGCTGGTCCACCCCTGCTCCAACAGGCTCTTCCCTCCCCTCTGTGTTCCCCACTGGCACTTAGGCTTCCATGCTTTGTCTGCAGTGTGTGGTGCCAGGAGCTCCTGAGTTCTAAGCTGGGTGAGGACTGGATCTTCCTTATTCTGCTGGGGCTGCTCGTGTGATGCGGGACAGTGCAAGCTGGGGAATGGGCAGGGTACAGGGTTAGCAGAAGAGCAAGTCCTGTCTGTGGGGGGAGAGGGCTTGGTACAGTATCAGCCAGAGGTCATCGTGGGCATGACCGGGTTTGGTGTCAGCCAGGGGAGTGAGTCCTGAGGGTGTGTGGGGTGGGGTATGGTGTCAGCCAGCAGAGTGGCCCCAGGGTGGTGATTAGGTACTGCGTCTGCCAGGGGGATGGACCCTGGGGTGGTGTGGGGTAGCTGGGTATGATGTCAGCCAGAGGAACAGGGCCTAGGGGATATGGTGGGTATGGTGATGTCTCTGGATGTTGGCTGGGCACACTGTCAGCCAGGAAGGAGGACCATTGGGCCAGTAACGGGGGCGGTTAAGTTCAGCCAGGCAGGTAAACTATGGGGGGTGATCAGGTAGGGTGTTGGCTAAAGGCACTGGAAACTCTCTCTCCCCATGCCCAGGGTGGGCCCTTAGGTGTGTAAGAGGGCTCTGTTGGACAACAGTTCCGTGTTGGAAGTGTTTGGGGCCTTGTTGTCTTTTGGGGGCCCTCCCTCCCCCTGAGCTTAGCCAGGATACGCTCAGTCCTGTATGGAGTGGAGAGGCTGGGGGGCGGGGGCGAGCTCAGGTGTTGAGAAAGTCAGACAGTGATCCTGATCCCAGAGAGTCTCATTAACATTTCCCTGCACTGCCACCCACCCCCACCCCATCTCTCTGCAGTCCAGAAGTGGATGTTCTGAGGCTTGGACACCAACGTCTAGCCTAGTCCCCTTCGTAGTTTGTGTGCCCTACTGTAGAGAGAGTTTCTTCTCCATGAATGCATACAATTTCAGCAATGCAGCTAGGAGTTAGTTCAGGGTAAGAAGACTTAACAAAAAGAAACTGAATGATGAAAAACTTCAGTATCTTCATCAGACGGCAGACCCTGTTCTTCTATTGTGACGCTCCCTTCCCCCTCCCAAAGAGTCCAGCATCTGCAGACTAAAGTGGTGGTGGGAAAATTTATAAAGCAAACAAGAATGGGCATACTGCGTCAGACCAAGGACTTGTCTACGCTACGAAATTAGATTGAATTTATTAAAGTTGACCTGCAGGCTCCGATTTTACAAAATCGATGGTGTATGTCGCCACGATGCACATTCTGTTGGCGGAGCCCATCCCCACTCCCATGAGTAGCATCGACTCACGGAGCGATGCACTGTGGGCAGCTATCCCACACTTCCTGCTACCAATCAGAATTCGGGGTTAGGCTCCCAATGCCTGATGGGACAAAAACATTTTTGTGAGGTGTTTTGGGTACATATCATCAGCCTCCCATGATACACTTTGCTCCTCCCTCCTTGAAATCAACGGCAAACAGTCATGTTCGTGCCTAAGCCTGGATTACTCATGCAGATGACATAGCGCAGCAAGCATGGACCTCGCTCAGCTGTACACTGTTGTTGTGAGCATCATAAACAGCTTGTGCATGGTCTTGTGGCATTTGCAGAGCCTAGCCAGGAGCAACCATGTGGAGGAATATGATGCCAAGCAAATAGCTGTGCTGGAAGCCATGGAACGGAGCCATTCTCACATACTGGCAGCGGAAGCCAGGCTGGTTGACGCAGTAGAACAGTGCTCCTGGACCAGGGAACAAGCACAGACTGGTGGGACCGCATGGTGATGTAGCTATCAGACGAGGAGTTGTGGCTGCGTAACTTGAATGCGTAAGGCCACTTTCATGAACTTCGTAAATTGCTTTCCCCAGCCCTGAAGTACAGAAATACTAAAATGAGACCTGCCTGGACAGTTGAGAAGCAAGTGGGGATAGCCCTGTGGAAGCTTGCAACACCAGATTGCTGCGGGTCAGTCCGGAGTCACTTTGGAGTGGGTAAATCTACCGTGGGGGCTGCTGTGAGCCAAGTAGCCAGGGCAATCAATTCATTTCTGCTAAGAAAAGTAGTGACTCTGGGAAACGTGCAGGACACAGTGGATTGCTTTGCTGCGATGGGGATTCCCTAACTGTAGGGGGCGATAGACGGAATGCACATCCCTATCTTGGCACCAGACCACCTTGCCAAAGAGTACATAACTGGAAGGGCTGCTTCCATCCAGCACACACCACACGATCCATTATCTACAGCCAAGCTCTAAGATGCACCACATTTGCTCCAATCCCTCAGACAGAGACGGACACCTACAAGATCTCTATCAAGCATTCTTAAAACTATAATACCCTCCTGCTGAAGTGAAAAAACAGATTGACAGAGACAGAGTACCCAGACGTCACCTACTACAAGGCAGGCCCAACAAAGAAAATAACAGAACACCGCTAGCCGTTATCTTCAGCCCCCAACTAAATCCTCTCCAGCGCATCATCAAAGATTTACAACCTATCCTGAAAGACGATCCCTCACTCTCACAGATCTTGACAGACCAGTCCTCGTTTACAGACAGCCCCCCAACCTGAAGCAAATACTCACCAGCAACCACACAACAAAAACACTAACCCAGGAACCTGTCCTTGCAACAAAGCCCGATGCCAGCTCTGTCCACTTATTTATTCAAGTGACATCATCATAGGACCTAATCACAGCCACGCCATCAGAGGCTCATTCACCTGCACATCTACCAATGTGATATATATCATCAGATGCCAGCAATGCCCCTTTGCCATGTTTATTGGCCAATCCGGACAGTCTCTACTCAAAAGAATAATTGGACACAAATCTGACATCAGGAATCATAACATTCAGAAACCAGTAGAACACTTCCTCCTCTCTGGCCACTCAATAACAGACTTGAAGGTGACAATTTAACAACAGAAAAACTTCAAAAACAGATTCTAATGAGAAGCTGTTGAACTGGAATTAATTTGCAAATTGGATACCATTAATTTAGGCTTGAATAGAGACTGGGAATGGCTGGGTCATTACACACATTGAATCTATTTCTCCATGTTAAGAATCCTCACACCTTCTTGTCAACTGTCTGATATGGGCCATCTTGATTCACTACAATTTTTTTCCTCCTGATAATAGCTCATCTTAATTAAATAGTCTCTTAGAATTAGTATGACAACTTTCACCTTTTCATGTTCTCTGTGTGTATATATACATCTTCCTACTGTGTGTTCCACTCTATGCATCCGATGAAGTGGGCTGTAGCCTATGAAAGCTTATGCTGAAATAAATTTGTTAGTCTCTAAGATGCCACAGGTACTCCTGTTCTTTTTCCTTCTTGATGGTGTTGCAAGCACTAGTGGATCGCAGGGGCCGTTTCACCAGCATAACGGATGACCGGGAAAGGTACATGACGCGCACATCTTTAGAAACTTTGATATCTTCAGAAAGCTGCAAGAAGTAACTTTCTTCTCAAACCAGAAAATCACTGTTGATGCTGAAATGCCAAAAGTTACCCTTGGAAACCCAGCCTCCTCCTTGCTCCCATGGCTCATGAAGCCATACACAAGCAGCCTGCACAGCAGTAAGGAGCAGTTCAACCATAGGCTGAGCAAGCGCAGAATGGTAATAGAATGTGTCTTTGGACGTCTAAAGGGGCGCTGGTGCAGTTTACTCACCATGTTAGACCTCAGTGAAAGCAATATTTCTATTGTTGCTGCTTGCTGTGTTCTACATAAGTTCTGTGAAAGTAAGGGGGGAAAGTTTCTGGTGGGTGAAGGGTTATGGCAGATGTCCTGGCTGCCAGTTATGAGCAGCCAGACATTAAGGAATAAGAAGAGCACATCAAGGCGCACTGCCCCTCACAGAGGCTTTGAAAACCAGTTTCATTAATGATCTAGCACTGACGTGGCAGTTGTGTGGTGTTCCTTAGCAGCCTGCCCCCTTCTTCGCATGTACTGTCCTGTAAACTAGCCCCCCACCAACCACAGTAAATAAAGAGCCTCTTGTACTCAATTCATGCCTTTTTATTATGCTAACACACTGAACAGAGCCAGCAATGAATAGCATTGATAACCAGGTGAGGGCCTTATAACACAGGGAGGGAGGGGCAAGGTCACGTAGCTTATTACAATTGCACTATCTAGCAATCAAAGCTTTGGGAATGAGAGCTTGCTGCTCCATAACTATCCCCTGGAGTTGAATTCAAGGGATAACAGAGCAACCCACCCACCCCCCCGCCCCCCGGCCTCCCCAGCATTCTAGGACATCTGGGAGAGGAAGATATGAAACTTGGTGAGGATGGCAGCTGGTTCACCACTGGTGCAGTGGGACTCGAAGGTCTAGCTACCTTTCCTGCACCTCAGCCAGGGCCGGTGACAGAAATTTTGGGGCCCCTTACTCTGATCGTTTGTGGGCCCCCCCCGGCCGGTCTCCCGCCGCCCGCGCCCTGCCCGGGCCTACGTGGGACTGCCTTGCCGGTCTGGCATAGCGGGGGTGTCGTGTCGCGGGGGTACCGGGTGCGGTCGGCGGTAGCACGGTGGCGTGAGGCACGCGGCATGTGCGGGGCGGCCTCTAGCTCACCACCCCTGCCTGGCCCACCTCCCCCCCCCCCCAGCCTATTCTCCTCTCCCCCCCCCCCCCCCCGCCTGACCCGGCCCACCCAACCTAATCTCCTCCCCCAGCCTAACCTCCTCCCCTCCCCACCCATCCCTGCCTGGCCCACCCCGCTGTTGGGTGTGATCTTCCTTTACCCCCGCCCAGCCTCCCCCCATCTCTAACTACCTCCCCCCCCCCCCACCCCTGCCTGCCCTGGCCCATCCCACCGAACCTAACCTCCTCCCCCCTCCCACTCCCAACCCAGCCTCCTGCCCCCCATGCCTGACCCGCCCAGCTCAGCCTCCCCCCTACCAAACCTCCTTCCCTCCCGCACCCATGCCTCGCCCACCCCATCCAGCCTAGTCTCCTGTCCCTCCCCCAGTCTGGCCTCCCCGCCGGCTACCAGACATACCTGGGGTGGGGGTGCGACTGGTTCCAGCGCGGAGCTCGGGAGGGAGGGGGGGGGCAGAGTGAGATGAAGTTATAAGTGGGGCGGCCGGGGCGCGCGCTCCTGCCCCCCCTTTCCCCTCCTGCCCTCCCCTCTCCCTCCTGCCCTCACCAGCTCGCAGCGGCTCCCCCATGGCAGCGGCGCGAGCAGGGAATCCCCGGGAACAGTCTCGCACCGCCCTCTGTGTACCTGACCCCGGACTTAAGGGGGCACCCTTAAGTCCGGGGACCGGTACAGCTGTACCCGTAGTACCCCCCTGTCACTGGCCCTGGCCTCAGCATGTCTGTTTGCTCTCCCATAAGCCACAATATCTCCTCTTGCATGTTATGCTCTTGTCCCCTGCTTGCTTTCCTGCCCTCTTGGTTGGTGAACATGCTCTCTGACAGTGTACGCCCCCATGCATGCAGCTGGGCCCTTTCAGCCTTGGAGGAACGCATCACATCACAGAACTTGTCTTCCCTTGTCTGCTTTTTTCTCCTTCTAATCTGGGACACCCGTTGTGCTGGAGTGGAGGAAGCACCAAGAGAAGATGTCGCAGCTGCAAGGAAAAGCATACATTGTTGAAAACAAAAGGTTAACTGTTGCTGTGAATGAAACAACTCACAGCAGTAAATATATTCCCTGAGGTATTCCGCCAAATTTTGAACTTTAAAAGGTACGACACAGGGCAGAGTGCTTGGCAGCAGATTTTGGTTTTCTGGCAGGCATGGTGAGCACACACACAAGGGTAGGCTGCGTGAGGACACACCCAGTGACATTTTTTTAGTGTGGAAACTTGGCACGTAAGACTTCTGGGGAGCACCCTTTGCATGGCTGCACTTCCCACCACTGTATCCCTGTTTACCTCAAATTAAACATGAACCAAAATTGCATTTAACCCCGTAGTGTTGTTACAAGTGTGCACTTCCCCGCCATCACAGTCCCATACCAGTGGGTCCTGGGAAGGGATTGGCTCCAGAATTAGGAAAAGGTCCTGGCTGTTGGGGAGAATGGATCCTCTGCTTCCTTCCTGTGCGTTCTCCTCCTCCTCCTCCTCATCAACCGTGTCGTCCTCCTTGTTGCCTTTGGCCACCTGGGTCCCCTGGGAGGTATCCACAGAGAGTGTTAGGGTCTTGGTGGGGTTCCCACCTAGAATCTCGTGCAGCTGCTCATAGAAGTGGCATGTCTGTGGCTCAGCACAAGGGCGATTATTGGCCTCCCTTGTCTTCTGATACACTTGCCTGAGCTCCTTTATTTTCACAAGGCGCTGCTGTGTGTTCCCGGTGTAGCATTTCCCCCCATGCCCTAGTGCCATTTTGGCATGAATGTCAGCATTTCTTCTGCTAGTTCGGCGCTCTGCCTGCACAAACTCTTCTCCCCACATAGCAGTCGGATCCAGTGTCTCCTGTATGCTCCACGCTGGAGCGCGCTTGCATGCCTGGGCAGCTGTGGTGGTGAGCTCTCCACACTGATCAAACAGGAAATGAAATTCAAAAGTTCCCGGGCCTTCCCTGTTTACCTGGCTAAAGTGCAGTGGAATTGAAAGTTCTGTCCAGAGTGGACACAATCGAGCACTTTGGGACACCTCCTGGAGGCCAAACAAATCAAAATAGACTGTGCTGTGTCTATGCTACCTCTAATTTGATGTGAGAAGGTTGAATCTAGCACTGCTCCTCTCGTTGAGGTAGAGTACAGGCATCGATTTTAAAAACCCTCTAGGTCGGTGGGAAGGGCTCTGCAGTATAGACAAGCACATTATAAATTCGACTTAATGCAGGGAATGTCGATCTAATGATGTAGTACAGACCAGCCCCAAAGTGTATCTAACCCAGTATTCTGTCTTCTGATAGTGGCCAATGCCAGGTGCTTCAGAAGGAATGAACAGAACAGGCAATTCTAGTAATCCAAGCCATCATCCACTTCCAGTTTCCAGGTGTGTTTGTGAGATGCTCACTGGCTGGTGGGCATAGGAGCTTACACATAGTAACGAACATACACATAGTAGTAAATATTTGAAAGTCAGTAAAAACGCTGACAACTAATTAGTGCTCCATTGTTCGGGTAGGCATCCAAAAAATCTGATAAATGAGAATGGGGAATGTACCTTGTTTGATATTGCAGTAAGAGTCTACAAGACTGCTGTTGGTGTTCAATGTCACAGGACAGAGAATTTCAGCCTCCTGTACCCACAGTGGAAATGGCCCTGCCTCCTGTCCTGTGTGTGACTCATGACAGCTAACACTGCAGTCTCTCCCACTTCGGTCTGACTTCAGGACAGAACACATGTTGCAGCAATGCTGAGTGCCCCAAAGGATCTTGGTCTGGTGAGGAAATTTCAGACAGCCACCCCTGTTTAACTTATTGCTGGACTGTTGTTGCAAGATGTCTGACCTCAAGATCTTGGACGGGGAACCTATCATATGATGTGGCAGAGAGCTAGGACTCGAACACCAGGAATGTTGTTGAGCAACTTCATCTCTCTGTATCCTGGTTTCTCTTTGTGTAAAATGGGGATAACATTTACCGACCTACCAGGACTGGATGGGAGTTAATGTTTGCAAAACACTTTGAAGATGAAATGCACTATAGAAAAACTAAGTATTCATTGTTCATTTTACCTTTAGAGTGCTCTTTGCAAGAATTGCTTTGTAGAATTGTTCTGACTACTTGTTTATAAGGCCATGTCTATGCTGGAGCAATTACCCTTGTAGCCGCTCTGTCCCAATGTGAGAGAGCTCTCCTGTCAACATAATTAAACCACCCTCAATGAGCAGCGGTAGATATGTCAGTCAGAGAGTGTCTCCTGCCGACATAGCGCTGTCCACATCCACGCTTCTGACGATGTAACTTATGTCACCCTGGGGTGTTTCGTTCACACCCCCGAGCAACACAAATTATACTGACAAAAGTGCTAGTGCAGACCTAGCCTATGTAAATGAAGGTTTTAAAGTCCTGTGTGTGTGTCATGTTGTTTTCCAAATGACTGAATAACCAGATGAATTTACAGTTACCCTAGAAGTACTGAGTGTGATGTGATGTCTAATAATAATTCTTACCACTTTTCTTCTTTTTTTACCTGAAAATTCTGTAGAAACATTAGCTTAATCACTCCAGCAGCTTTGGGAGGTGTAAGCATTTGGATGTCAAGAGAGGAAGTCATTTTAAAACCAAGTGCAGTGACTTCTGGGATTAAACTTCTTATGATTCAAAAGCACAACTGCTCTTTATTTTCTCACCCTCCTGAAGATAGCGTGTGAGGTGACTGTCAGTATGCAAATGCCGAGGGAGGGATATTTTTAACGGAATTGTAAAAGGAACAGTGTCCTTAGCACAAATTTACCACCAAGTTAATAGATGAGGCCCTAAGCTTCTAACCTTGGAGCTCAACTGGTGGTAATGCAGACCAGCTGCAAGCATTTTATACCATTATCTTCTAGACCAGCTCTGAGCAGTGCTATATGGTTCTGGTAAAAATGTCCGCAACTGGCTTTGTCCTGTGCAAGCACGCCCGGTACTGACCATCAATGGTGCCACTGTGGTGGTAGTGCAGTAGGGAATTATTGTAAGAAAGATGCCAGTGCAGCCACGGCCTTAGGTTCAAGGGCTAGAAGCTGTTGGGGAAAGGTGCAAGACGTGTGACCTTCTACCACATCCCTAGCCGACGCACTGGAGGGCATGTCCTTTGACAAGTTTCTTACAATGTCTCTTGCTTCTAAATGTTTGCACGCTATAGAAAGACACAAGGAATATTTAAAGCTATCTGAGTTTGATTGTTAAATGTTTATTTTAAATATACTAATGTCATTGTGTGCTCTTTAACCAGGGAACTTCAACTCCCAGAAATTAGGGAAAAGACTTACAAGGTCATGGAATTCATCGGCATGATTGTTCCCTATAGTGTCCTCTTCAGGGCTTTTTCCAGACATGTCTAAAATGACCTCAATGATAGGGCCTCCATCTGTTCCCTTGAGAGGATTCACAGGCTAAAAGATTTCACTGTTGGGAAATTTTTCCTGATATTCAGCCTATAGTTTTCTTTGATTTCTTCCTGCTAGTCCTACTTCGATTCCGGTGTATCACTCCACGTAATTCCTCTCCTCCTTTGTTGTTTACACCCCTGCAAAGACTTGTGAACTCTTATCATACTCCTCTTGGACATTGGGCCAGGCTATACATATTTAATTAGTTTACTCTGTCCTCAGCAATAAATACCTTCAGCTGTAATTATTACTGCTCTTCTCTAAATTCATTTTCTAAAGGAAAAGTATTTTCCCTTGGATTACAGCTGGCACTAAAGGAAAAAGGGCGTGAGCAGACTTTATTAGAAGCACAATTGCTAAGTTTATTTCTTCATAACAGAGACAGCTACAGATCAAAATGACTAGGTAAAGAGGTGTATCTTAAGTAAAGAGCGGCAGCAATCCAACAGCATGACTGACCTCTCTGTCCTGTTTGTTGCCTCTATACAGTAGCATCTGCAAAACTACTTGTGTCAACTTCATAACTTTTGAAAAAAGTTTAGGATCCCAAATCATTAGCACTGAATATTTATACACTTCAAATCAATAAATATAGCTACATTTTGTAGCAAAAGGTTTGAAAATCACTTCTTCCTTTTATTTACCTGCCAAGTCTCAAGTCCAGGATTCAGTGTCTCCCGTGCAAGAGTTGACGAGATCACGAATGCCTGGAGCATCGGAGGAAACTGCTCTCTTCTCTGTTTTAGGTATTTGATGTCATCAGCTGAGGCAGAGGAAACATGGAATCCTGAACTTTGGGCTTGGCAGGTATGTAAAGGAGGAACTGATTTTCAGACATTTAAAACAATCCCAAATTCTACATTACTTACATTTCTGATCTTACCAGGGCCTCATGCTGTGGCTTTCCCGCCTTTCAGTTTCCCGGATTTAAACATTGATTGGATCTGCTTTTCACAAAAACAGCAGACCGAAGCTTACCCGTAGGGTGGCAAGATTCAGGCAGTGACTCACACCTGAAAGAAGCAAAAGAGAAAGTAAGTGCCTCTGTGAGCAAAGAGCTGGAACTGGATCTATGGTGTTTTCAATTAATTTCCAGCAGCAGATGTATCTCAGCTGATCATAGAGGGGGGTTGTAGGACACAAGATAACAGGTGAGATTTCCAGATACCTGGCATGGAATCCTGGCTTCATTGAAAGCAATGAGAATTTTGCCAATGACTTTGGTGGAGCCAGGATTACACTCTTGGGTCTTAGACTTCTCCGTACTTGTGCAGTATATTCTATATCTACTATTTTGCATTAATTAAGGCTCAAATTCACCCTCAGAGATGAGTTAGTTTAATTATTCCCATTGCACAGCTCTCTGGAAGCACAGACAAAGGGACTTTCTAAGATCCGTTTGTTGTCAAGAGAGGATTGGAAAGTGGGAATCCCTGCTCTAATCACTAGAGAATATACCTAGCTATGTAAGGCGAGATGCTAATGTAATGGTTTGAGCACAGTCTAGAGAATCAGAACTCATGAGTTCTAACCCAGACTCTGGTACTGACTTGCAGTTTGTGCTTGGGCAGTAAATCACTTGGACTGAAATTTTCAACTGACTGCTGCTTTTGGGTACATCAGTTTGAGTGACCAAGTAGACACACATAGGGCCTGGTTTTCAGAAGCTCTGAGGCCTTCAGCTTCCTTTGAAGCCAACTGCAATAATGCCTGCTTGACCCCACTAAACATCAAGGCCTAATGTGTAAAAGTCAGTTACCTATAATTATGGATATTTTTGTAAATTTTGGCATCAATCTCTGTATTCAGATACTTGTATTTGAAGTAAGTAGAATAACAAACAGTCCTGTATGATAGGTGTGAATATTAATGAAATGTGTCAAATTCTGGTTGGAAAATTCATTCAACCCCAGTAGGGGCAGAAGAGTTATACAGTGCACCAACCAAGAGGGCAGGAGGGTTGACGGCTCCCGCCCGGGTCCCAGCAGCCGGGATCCCGGGCGGGCGGGCTGCTGGCTGCCGCTGGGCGGGCTGAGTCACGGCTCCCGGCCGTGATCAGTAAAACCTCTATATAACGGACTAATTCGGGTGAGGGGGGTGTCCGTTAAAGCCAAAAGTCCTGATATTTAATGATTTAAATACCCCCTCGCCCGAATTAGTCCGTTATATCGAGGTTTCACTGTACGGTTCTATAAAATCACGACTAATGTGGAGAAAGTAAATAAGGAAGTGTTATTTACTCATAAGATAAGAACTAGGCGTCACCAAATGAAATTAATAGGCAACATGTTTAAAACAAAGTATTTTTTCATACTACAGTAAACCCTCGATTTAACGGACCCCGATTTAACGGACTTCGGATGCAACGGACAAAATTTCCGATGCATCCGAAATCCGTTATTGGGGGAAATCCGTTATATGTTGACAGCTCCCACCCGGCTCCCCGCAGCAGGGACCCCTGCGGGAGCTGTCAAACCCCCGCCCCCCCGCCCGGCTCCCCTCTGCGGGAAGCCGGGCGGGGGGGGGGGGGGTTGAGAGCTCCCGCCCGGCTCCCCGCAGCGGGAAGCCGGGCGGGGGGTTTGACAGCTCCCGCCGGGCTTCCCGCTGGGGGGAGCCGGGCGGGAGCTGTCAACCCCCCCGCCCGGCTCCTCGCAGCGGGGAGACGGACGGACTGGGGGGTTTTGAGCCGGGCAGGAGCTGTCAACCCGGCTGCCCGGCTCCCCGCAGAGGGGAGCCCGGCGGCCGGGTTGACAGCTCCTGCCCGGCTCCCCGCAGCGGAGGGCCGGGCGGAAGCTGTCAAACCCCCCCCCCCCCCTCCCCGCAGCAGGGAGCCGGGCGGGGGGGGTTGACAGTGCCCGCCGGGTTCCCCACTGCCGGGAGCCGGGCGGGCGGGCTGACAGTTCCCGCCCGGCTCCCCGCAGAGGGGAGCCGGGCGGCCGGTTTGACAGCTCCTGCCCGGCCCTGCAGCGGAGGGCCTGGCGGGAACTGCCAACCCCCCCCTCCCCGCAGCGGGGAGCCGGGCGGGCGGGCTGAAAGTTCCCGCCGGGCTCCCCGCTGCCGGGAGCCGGGCAGGCGGGCTGACAGCTCCCGCCGGGCTCCTCTGCGGGGAGCTGGGCGGGGGGGTTGACAGTTCCCGCCTGGCTCCCCGCAGCGGGAGCTGGGCGGGTGGGCTGACAGTTCCCGCCTGGCTCCCCGCAGCGGGGAGCCAGGCGGGAGCTCTCAGCCCACCCGCCCGGCTCCCCGTTGCGGGGAGCCAGGCAGGTGGGGGGGGGGGGGCGTTTGACAGCTCCTAAAACCTCTATATAACGGACTAATTCGGGTGAGGGGGTGTCCATTAAAGCCAAAAGTCCTATTATTTAATGATTTTTAAAAATTATTAAATAACGGACTTTTGGCTTTAACGGACACCCCCTCGCCCCAATTAGTCCGTTAAATCGAGGTTTCACTGTATGTAGAGTCAGTCTGTGGAACTCCTTGATAGAGGATATTGTGAAGGTCAAGACTATAACAGAGTTCAAATAAGAGCTAGATGAGTTCATGGAGGATAGACCTCAATGGCTGTTAGCCAGGTTGGACAGGGATGGTGTCCCTAGCCTCTGTTCGCCAGAAGCTGGGAATGAGCAATAGGGGATGGATCACTTGCTGATTGCCTGTTCTGTTAATTCCCTCTGGGGCACCTGGCATTGGGCACTGTTAGAAGACAGGATACTGGGCCAGTCTGACCCAGTATGGCTATTCGTATCTTAACTAACCCTACAACATATACACAAGTAATGAACCTGAGTGCAATTTAAATAGCTCCGTAAATAACAAGTTATTGTAGTTCAAACCAAAATAGCAAATTAGTCAAGGGTGAAAATGTGACCCAAAACAAGCAATCAGATTTCATTCCCATAGTGGTATTGTAGCTAAAATGATGGCCTTGAGGAGCTTAGTTGATATCAGTGCTGATCTGGCTTTAGGGTATGGGTGAGTGGGCATAGGGGAGTCAAACCAAACCAAGCATGAACTACAGGACTAACAGTTTGATGTTTCTTAGGTCTCCAGTTAGAATGTCTCTGTGCTAGGCAAGACCTGCAAGGCTGGTGACTCCAGCTGCTCTGCACTGGCTGTTACCAGATTAATTAGACTAAGTTGGTGGTGACTGTTAGATGCACCAGTAATTGGGGGGCTGCTCAATTAACAGTTGAATCGACAACTTGGCGCCTTAAAGAAGAGTAATATAATTAATGCAAATCAACATGGGTTTATGGAAAATAGATCATGCCAGATTAATTTGATTTTTTTTTGATAAGATGATGAATTTGGTTGATAAAGGTAACAGTGTTAACATAATATACTTAAATAAGATGAAACACTTGTGGCATCTTGGAGACTAACCAGTTAATTTCAACATAAGCTTTCGTGGGCTATAGCCCACTTTATCGGATGCATAGAATGGAACAGAAGTAAGATGTATTTATATACACAGAAAGCAAAATAAATATTATATAATATTTTAAATTGTACATTACCATACCAATTCTAAGAGGCTGTTTAATTTGGATGGGCCATTATCAGCATGAGGAAAAAACCTTTTGTAGTGGATTTCTGTCTCACAGGTGATAAGAATCTTTGAAGGGAACTTAACAGGGAAATGCATTCAATTAGTGTAATGAGAAAGCCACTCATAGTCCCTGTTTAACCCTTGGTTGATAGTGTTCAATTTGCAAATTAATTCCAGTTCCTCAGCTTCTCGTTGGGAGTGTTTTGGAAATTTTTCTGTTTTAAAATTGACACCTTCAAGACCTTAATGGAATGGCCAAGAAGATTGAAGTGTTCTGCTGTCTTTTGAATATTATGATTCCTGATGTCAGATGTGTCCATTTATTCTTTTGCGTAGAGACTGTCCAGTTTGGCAAATGTACATAGCAGAGGGGCATTGCTGGCACATGATGCCATATATCACGTTGGTAGATGTGCTGGTGAATGAGCCTCTGATGGTGTGGCTGATGTGATTAGGTCCTATGATGGTGTCAGTTGAATGGATATGTGGACAGAGAATATCTAACTGGAGACCTAAGAAACATCAAGCTATTAGAGGATATCTGTCCAAATATCCATTCAACTGACACCATCATAGGACCTAATCATCTTACTTCTGTTCCATTCTATGCATTGGATGAAGTGGGCTATAGCCCACAAAAGCTTATGCTGAAATAAATTGGTTAGTCTCTAAGGTGCCACAAGTGTTCTTCGTCTTATTTATGGATACAGACTAACACAGCTGATAATCTTAATAATATACTTAGACTTCTGAAAGTATATTGGTTTGATTTCTGGAAATATGTTGCTTTGATGTCTTACCACACAACATTTAGATTAAAAACTAGAATTTATTAAAATCAGCACAGCACACACTCAATGAATTAAAAACTGGGTAGGTGTCAAAATGAATTGTAAGTGGAGAATTGTCACCAAGCGCATGTGTTTCCAGTGGGGTTCCACAGGGGTCAGTTCTTGGCCCTACAGTATTTTACAGTTTGTTAAGAAAATGTAAAATAATCACTGATAAAGATGATTCCTGTTAGTGTGGATTCCTGCCAGTGTGCCTCACGTAATTATTAGCAGAGCCAGAATGGCTGTATTAGAAACTCTGAAATCTGGAAACTTCATTTGACCATCTTGAGCACTGATCAAGACCAGATGTTTCTTCCTAAAGATCTGCTCTATTTCAACTTCCGATTTTGTATTAAATTCTAGAGTATGCAGGCCAGAGCATATAGGAGTCATTAATTCCAGAGCTAATACCGTGCAGCTAAAACACTGAAGGAATTTATTACATGTCTTTCTAGTATTTTTAAGCAGAGCAAACCAGTATAGAAGTTAAACATAAAATATGCTTTTCTGTGCTGCTGTAGCAGAGCACTTCAGCAATATGCAGTTAGTTTCTCTCTCATGCCACCTCCACAGGGCATTGGCATGGTGATTACCACATTTTCTGATCTAAAGATGCCATAATTTCTATGAGTGAGAGGTTTGACGGGTGATAGATTCACCTCCTTCAGCTTTCCCAATTTCAGACTGCGGACATTCTAGTGCTCAATAGGAAGTAAGGTCGATCTGGTCAGGGGAAAAAACACTGCTTGCACTTTCAGCCCCGATTATATTTTTCACACCAGTTTCCTGGATATTAAATGTCATTTTTATTTTCATCTGTTAGTGGCGTGAAACTAATGGAGTGTGCAATAGGAAAGATAAGATAGAACAAAGGAAGTTTTGCTTCAAGGCTATGATTGACATCCATATCACCTTGGCCATTGATATGATCACATGGGTCCCTGTTTTTCTTTGCACATAGTTTTAAACTTTGCCCTTGCCTTCAAGACTTTGTACAACTTGAACTTGATCTGCATCTCCACTCTTGTCTTTTTGATATGTAGCTCTGCCAGTGATACCAATTTCAAGACCCCATTTGTCTTGTTTTTCCTTTACCTCCAGTTCCAGTTGCACATCAACTGCTCTTGTTCATCCCAGTTTCCAGTGCTGCCACTCTCTGCCTCCAGGTCTCTCCTTAAGAATGTAGACAAGAAGTGAACTAACTACTGAAGTTACAGAAAAACCGTCTCCCTGTGGGTCTCTTAGATTGCAAACTCTTTGGGACAGCATCTCTCTATATTGTGCAGAGCACATTGCCAGGGTTTAACGAATGAGACAAGAATGGGTTCAAACTAAATAAATTGATGCTTCTGTTGAGAAGGTGACCCTGCATAGATCACTCCCAAATACTAGTGTAATCTTTCTGCCAGGTGGCGGTGTCAGCAATAAGGGCTGGGTTTAATAGGTAGGGGTTCTTTTTCAAAAATACAACAACCAGTTTGAGTCCCTACCCAGTAACCTGGGAAAATTGCACACCACCTTCTGGGGGCCGCTAAGAGGCAATACTTCCCCTCTCACAAGGACAGAGTCTGAGTGGAGAAAAGAAACTTTTAATAAAAAGGAGGAAAGTATTCTGGCATTAACTTGGGAAAACTCCACAAGCTGGATTCATAAGCATAAAACTAGGAGCAAAACAGCCACCCCAGAGTATGTTGAGGAATGTCTTTTGCCTCAGGTTCTTGTATACAAAAACCAAGAGTTCCTTTAAGAGGCTTCTCCCTTCTTCCTCCAGTGCACCCTACTCAGCGTTGCAGACCAGAGTCCATATGCACCTGCGCAAGTTCACCTCTCACCCTGGGATAGGTACTTTTCTCGCTCCACTATCCAGGCACTCACTCTGGCATCAGCTGCTCCGCTAGACGCTCACCACTCTGCACCCTCTGAATGTCTTGAGGTCTCACCACTTAACACAGCTCTCAGTGATTTCAGCTCTTAGTAGGGGAGCCTCAGGGCTAGTGTAGGCTGGACAGTTTCTTTCATCCAAGACATTGTCCCAAAGCAGCTCTAATGCTTAGACCTGGTTATTGGTGATTTCAGCTCTTTTGGTCTGCAATGAAAGATTCTCAGTTAAACGTAATCAGCTCGGTTACGTTGGAGCGGGAAAGGGTTAAATGATGTCTAGGATCCTTAGGGAGAGTCCACATAACCAGGTACATGCATCTGTCCCCACGCTCTTATCTCTGCTAGGCTTTGGTACCTCTACCTCTGCTTAGCAAGAGCAGTTCTACTGCCCTGATTCACACAACAAGGATGACAACCGTTTATTATCCCTGCACTCAATGACTTGCAATCCAACACCCACCAAAAGTGATAATTTGGGCAAAGCAGCTTCATCATGCTGCTCACCTAAGCAGAGTGGATATGTCTACTTAACTGAGGTTGGCTCCTGAAGTCCTCTTCCCCAGCTCTTCACTAGATGTCAGGGGACAGCTCATTCAGACCATGCTTACACTAGGAATTGGAGACTTTTCATCCAAAGATTTTTGAGCACTTTAATAATGTTAATTTAACCTCCCAACTGCTCAGTGAGGAAAGTATCCTAATTTTACCAGGAATAAAAATAAGGCACTGTAGAAAAGGTTAAATGACATACCCAGTGTGTCTCAGAGGCCAAGCTAGCAAGAGAAGACAGGGGTCCTAGCTCTCAAACCTCTGTTGTGCTCACTGGATAGCTCATAGCTGCATCAAACATCAAACCCATTTTTGGGGGGGACGGATGCACAGCTAGGTGATTATTTTAAAATGACACATTTAACCTCCCTACTTTGAATTCCTTAGTTTCCTGTGGCAACCTTGGGAGATACTAAACTGTTCTACTGCATCAGTGCACACTAACCTGGTCACAATGGCATACCTCTGCCCCCTAGTACTGTTTCCTTTGTCTTATCCTGTCTCTGGCATGGGAGAACCAGAACTTGTAGTTTGTGGAAGATGAGGCCAGTACATCTTTTCCTTTTCTATATATAAGTTCCTTGCCCAGCAGAAACTTACACATATGAACTTCCTTGTGGATTTCTCAAAGCACCCATCAGACATAATGAATAGCCATAGAATTGTTGTGGAATCTTAGAAGATAAAATCCCAGTTGTTATGACAGTGTTTGTACAGCAGCAGACTGACATAGTGTATCTGATCAAATACACTGAACGTACCCGGTTATTTCACAAGATCACAAGGGCTTTAGCTCTTTGATTTTAGATTTCTATGCAGTCAGTGTAACAAAAAGAGGTGACAGTTCCCTCCTGTCATAGACTGCAGGTGTGTCCTGGAGCACCTCTGCTACTGAAAACATGTACGCAGACATGCCTGAAAATTACCCATCTGAACAGGCACCCACAACATAGCAAGTCTGTACCACCTAACTACACTGAAGACGGCTGTTATTTGACTGGACTCCAAAGAATCTAGGATGAGAAGTATTGCAGGGAATCTTTCAAAGCTATTTTTTTCTTTTGTTTTTTGGTTTGGTTTTTTAACTAAAGGTGACATCTCTATGTGAGCGACCCCTTCAGTGTCTGTTCAGCCCCAAAGAGCGGGTGTAGATAGAGACACATTTCTGGCAAAGAGTGACAAACCAAGTTCTGTGGTGGTTCTTTTGTTTCCATCCACATGGTGGTTCTTTTATTGTTGCCACCATAAGAGGTGGATGGTAACAATGTGAGAAGCAATAAAGGGTGAATAATAAAGGGAGGAAATGTGCACTTTAGACTATAAACCAAAAACTAAAGAAATCATTAGCAAAGCGAAAACTCGCTAGGGAAAACCCCTGGTGTGGTTGTTGACTTCCTACAGCTTATCACTGAAACGGAAGTGTGAGAAATAGTCACAATGAAGGGCACATTTATTTCATCTGAATTCAACCCTAATCTGAGGGTTTGCAAAAGGCGCAGATACTAAAGTCCATTTGAGAATTTTTGCATTCCAGCATGAGCATAAGCTTATTTCCCTGAGAGATTGCCAAATGCTGTATGTCTTGCTTGAAATTGGGTCCTTTTAGCAAATTTTCAAGCAAAGTTCACATTTGTGCATTAGTGTTCAATGGAGAAGTAGGCATCCAAAAAACAAGAGGAGAGAGAGAGAGAGAGGGACCTGAGTTTTATATGAGCCCCGACCACAGTGGAAAGAGAAAAATTATCTACAGTCAGATCTGTAGGCCACCCCAGAAGCCACATAACTATGTGTGAGCGAGACAGTAGACATTAGTTTCCTTTTAGACTTCAGAGAGAGAATGGGTGTTTTTCTCTCACAAGATAACAATATTCTCATTTGGTCCGTTAAGTGACTTTCCTCTAAGGGACTCTACTTTAAAAACATGAATTACATCTCACATCCTGCTATAGATTATGAGGCCAAAATGGACCATAGATCACAGTCAGACTTCCTGTATCGAGCCTGTACTTTCCCTCTTAAAATTCCAGTTGTTGTAATTCAGATGATGTCAAAACGCTGAGAAGGGACCTACAATTGTAAACTGATCAGTTTTACATCTGTATATCATCTAAGAGAGCTTTGACGTTTATATTTTATTCATGTGAACACAAACTGAGTCCTGTGTAATTTGAACTGGTCTGTGAATTGCAATAGCACACAATGTTGGTACAGCATGCAAAAACTAAGCTGCAAGGGGAGAACACAGAACTCTAACAGGGATCAGTGAAGTGAATGCAAACTGGGTTAGAGGGTGAACAGACGAGCTGTGTTCTCTCCCCCTCCCCTTGCTTAGAGGCTTTGAGTTGAGCTCTGTGGAACTTTGCAGTGTAGTTTAATGTGACATCATTTTTGCTCATATACATATAAAACAGGAAACACATTCAGATAACATCAACAGCCACTTCCTTATATGTACAAAAATAAAGAGCTCTGACAGCAGCAAAACTGACACTTTGATTTTAAAATGGATAGAAACCGAGCATTTGTAGACCCACATGGGCATTACCCTGAGCCAATCAGGAGCATAGGGGAAAAAATTTAAAAACAAACCTTGTACATTGCAATTAGAATCCATGCATCTTAGCTGAGGGTGGGCGGAAGCCTGGAACATTGATTGCAAATCTTCACAACGAGAAACAATGTTGAGAGAGCAGTCTTACGAAATTCCACTCCAAGGTAAGATGAAGTTATTTGATTAAGCAGCTGCTAACAAACTTTCCTTTGTAAGGAGGTAGGTGGTTGTTTTTTTGGAGGGCTTGCTTGAAGTTTCTGCTGTTGTAGTAAGAGGTAAGACCAGCTAGATGCCTTTCTCTTTGGCTGTGGAATGGAACAGCTGCCAAATTTTCTCCTTTTTTGTTTTAGCAATAAAAATACAGCTTTTCTGGACACAACCCAGTGTTTGTAAAAGGGCGTTGCCAAATCACTTCAGATTATACATATTATTTCACGTTATCCTGGAAGTTTGAAATTGAAATGTTTCAGTGCCAAATGCCTTTTCCACCATTTCACATATCTTTGTTGTTGTACGGTTACTTGGAAGCAGTGCTTATCCTAGTATGATTGCTCAGTATTACTAGGCGGTGTGTGCATCCTGGTTTGTCATTCCAGGGTCACTTGTGAGCACTGGATTACTGGCATATGCTTGTTTACTTACAGATTTTTTTAAAAACAAGCTGCGTTGAACTTCCCTGAAAAGAAAAGCACACAGAATCAAGTTCTGTTTCCATAGAGGTCAGTGGCAAAACTTCAGTTGGCCTTGATAGGATCAGAATCAAACCCATAAAGTAAAAAAAGAAAAAAAAAGACTTTTGCAAACCAAGTTAAGGAAATAAAGGGTAATTAAGTCCAGTATGAGACTACCCACATTTCACAATTCTCTTAACAGCTGATGCAATGGGAGGTGGTTTTATTTTGTAGTTTGTCTGAGTTTTCTGGTGTCCTTAGCTGACCCTGCCTAATCAGCAGTGTGCAGATAGGGAGAGTCCTTATCATTTTGTCTAAACTGGCACTTCTTTAAGAATTTCCTCGTGATCAGATGGCCCTCTAGCTCTCTGTAGCAAACTGAAGAGTAAGTCCAGCCGATTGAATATTGGTAAAGATCTTGGGGCCAGAAAGAAGGAGGGGAAATTTTATTCCTTAAGCACATACTGTGTGGTAAGAAGAATTGCATAATCTGGGATGTGTACTGGAGGTCACATACAACCACCAGTAAAACATCACTGCTTTTTAAAAAAAGTATATATTTCTAACACAGAAGATATTCCATGATAGATAAAGATAAATTGATCACTGGACAGGAAATTGGTGGTTACATAGGGACAGAGGAGAATCACAACCAGTAATATATTGGCATATATCTCAAAGATGAGGAAAATTATTATTGAAATTGGGGAGGAGAAATATAAACTTTAATTGAGTGTTGTTTAAAAAGAGTTCAAGGAGAACAAGTAGGAGTTTTTTATATATGTTAGGAAGAAAAGTCTAATTGGTATAGGCCCGTCACTAGATGGTAAAATTGTTCATGTAGAAAAGGCAGTGAGGTGTTCAGAAAATATTTCTGTTCTGTATTTGAAAGACAGGATGTGATATTCCCATCACATGAGGATGATGAAATACTTCAGTCCACTCACAACTCAAAAGAGTGTCAGCACTACTAGGGATAAGTCCAGATAAGTTGCACTCAGAGTTCTAAAACTGGTGTTTGAGGAGATTGTGGTCTTACTGATGTTAATTTATAATAAATATTGACTCCTGGGAAGATTCCAGAAGACTGGAAGAATGAGAGTGTTCGCAAACAGGGCGACCCATGTAGTTATAGAGTGGGTAACCTGACATCAGTCCCATGCAAATTAATAGAAAAGCTGATATGGGATGCAATCAATAAGCAAATGAATATAATTGTCAGTCAACATGGCTTTGTGGAAAGTACATCCTGCCTTAGAAGCCTGATTTCATATTTGATGAGATCATAAATTTCATATTTGATGAGATCATAAATTTAGTTGATAAAGATAACTGCAGATGTAATAAATAGACTTAGACTTTTGTAAGGCATTTGACATAGTGTTTCTAGTGTGGTTCTGTAGGGATCAGTACTGGATCCAATGCTATTCAGTATTTTGATTAGTGATCTGGAATAAATATAAAATCATGGTTAATAAAATTTGCAGATTACAGAAAATTGTGGAATAGTAAATAAGGAGGACAGGGCAGTCATACAGAGTGATCTGGATCACCTGGTTAGCTGGACCCATTCAAACAAAATGCATTTAATACAGCCAAATTCAAACTTATGCACCTAGAATGCAGGTCATGCGCACAGAATGGGAGGCTGTATCCTGAAAAGCAATGATTCTGAAAAGGATTTAGGGGTCACAGTAGAAAAGCAACTGACCATGAGTTGCCAAGGTGATGCTGTGGCAAAAAGGGCTAATGCAGTCCATGTAAGAGTAAGGAAGTAGTGAGTAGGAGTGAACGGTTTTACCTCTGTATACAGCACTGGTGAGACCAGTACTGGAGTAATGCATCAGTTTCTGGTGTCCACAATTGAAAGAGGATGTTGAAAAATTGGAGAAGATGAAGAAAAGAAACACAAAAAATAATTTGACATCTGGAAAAAATGCCTTACAGTGAAAGACTTAAGTTGCTCAATTTGTTTAGTGTATCAAAAAGAACGACAAGAGGAGACTTCATTTTGGTACATACCTAGGGAGAAAATACCTGACATGAGAGCTTTTTAATCTAGTGGAGAAAGGCATTACAAGAACCGTTGGCTGGAAGTTAAAACTAGACCAATTCAGATTAGAAATAAGGCACACATTTTTAACAAAGAAGGTTGATTTAAATATTGAAACAAACTACTAAGGGAAAGGATGGATTCTCTATCTCTATATGTTTTTGCTGATACAGACTAACATGGCTACGAGTCTGAAATCTCTCTCTTTGGTAGCTCTTGGTAGCTAGCTTGGGGGGAAAAAAGCTGTGGCTAAACTTCACATTTCATAGCAGTTTATCACACTGCCATGGCCTTTGTTTCACTCCCCCAGAGTTATGTGGCAGTGTGTGAATTCTTCTTGTATAGGAAATTGACTGTATTTCCCCCTGTCTGTAACAATTTAAAACGGGGGTTTCAAATCCCCCTCTCCCCCTACCGCAACCTGTAAAGATGACATGTCCCAGCATGCTATTTAGATCAAGATGAAGCATTGCACACTGAGACCTGTTGTTTCTATGGACCACACCTTTGTATTAAAGATGAAAAAAGATTGTTAGGCCAAGATTTTTACTTCAGAAAATTCAGCTAGGTATTTAGGTGGCTAAATAAAGGTTTAGAAGCCTCACTTTAGACACCCATTTAAAAAAATCATGGCACAGAAGTCTGTTGCTTGCAAATTAAGTGCAATCCTCTGAGTCTGTCAAGGTACCAATGGGGCATTACATTGGACAAGATTTGGATTAGCGTTTTAAAAAAAAATATTAAAAATTAGGTCAAGAGTGGTTCCGTAAGTTTTCCTCCTGGTGACCTCAGAGTGTCATAGTTTTAAAACAGATTTCCTCAGTTATAACAGTTAAACACTGCTTTTACTATAGATCCACAATATAAAAAGAACAGGGCTGTTGTGAGGTACTTTGGAGATTGCGAGACAAGGCACACACACGTGGTTAAGTAAATAAAGTAGGTGAGTTTATTGGAAGGTCCCGGTCCTCAGCGCTGAGGGGGCTTATCAGATCAGCGCGACCGCAGAAGGAGAACCCGGACTCTTCGGAGCAGTAGCCGGGAAAAGAATAAGAAAAGCCCCAAAGATAGCCCACAGGAGTGGGCTTAAGTACACTCACACATTTACATCTCATACATACTCATATCTCATTTGCAAGCAACAATTGATTGGTTACACTCAATGACTACGTACTTCTACCTTAGTTTCCCCAATTAGTTTCCCACGCGTTTGCTCTCACACAGATGGGGTAAACATTCATGCAGCTGGGAACTTGCTTTCAAGCACATTCAGATAGCAAAGCGAGAAAGAGCAGCAGAAGGCAGACAAAACACAGCAGAGAACTGCAGGACTGTGTTCTGAGCTCATCTTCCCAGAAGATAACGAATTGCCGTTACCTGTTTATGGCTCAGTGCCCATTCCAGGAGGGGGGCCGAGGGAGCGCTCTCTACTGCTAGGCCCTGCACCGTTCTACAACCACCATTATACACTCTCCTGGAGTTGACTTAGAAACGTAACTACACTTGCTAGAGATTGCCCGTCACAATGTCTTCCGGTCCTAACAAGGGCATATATTCTTATCTGTATAAAACAAAGGGAAATTCAGGTCTAAAGACTTGTAAATGATGGGCCCCACATTCCTTGTCCAATGGTCCTTGAATCTCTGCATACAATTGTGTTGTTGCACGTGCAGCAAAATGTAATTTGTTCTCACAAGAACAATAGGAGCCACTTTCCATTATTGTGTCTGCGTGTCAAAGGTGCCCTACAGAGGGTGATTCCCTTTCCTCAAGGAAGAAGGGTGGCCTCTCTCAAGGCTGGATCATGGGCAGCCAGATCTAGTGGTCAGAGCCAGTGTCCACAGTTAGGAGTCGAGAGTCAGGCTACTAGGGGGTTAGAGCCAGGAGAGAAACTGGAGTTCAGAGCCACATGTCAGAGGTCAGGAACCAAGCCAGGTCAGGATGCCAGGAACTCAAGCCGGGGGAGCAGGAGGCAGAGAAGCAAGGCACACAGTCCAGTGGAGGGTGGATCCAGTTGTTTGGACAGCTTCCTGTTCCTATTGCTGGCAGAAGTAGGACAGGGGGCCATTTGGCCTCCAAGTGGAGGGTCGAAGCATGGCTGCTCTTGGGGAGTCAGGTTTGAGGTGTGTGTGTCATGACATCACCCTGGCCCCATGGGTGCCCTTTGGGTTACATGATTTTGCGGGGTGGCTCCTATGGAAGGCCTGAACCAACGTGGGGGTGTGAACATTCTCCACTGGCTTCTAAGTGCATTCCTCTGGGCCATAGCCTTCCCAGTCAATCAGGTACCACAGTTTACCTTGCTTGATCTTGGAATTAAGGACGTTGAGGATGATGTATTCCTCCTCACCTTGTACTTGCACTGGTGGGGGCAGTTACTGGGCTCAGTGGGGATATGTGTTCTCAGTGTAGGGTTTTAGGAGTGAGACATAGAATATAGGATGGAGTCTAAGAGATTGAGAGAGCTGGAACACTAAGGTGACCGGTTTGATTTGTTGCTGAATCCGACACGGGCAAGTGAAGGACTCAGTTTGTTTTGAAAAATTTGTGATGAACCTTCGGGAAAAATTTTGCAAAGCCTAGAAAACGTTACAGGTAGTTTACTTTGCGGGAGGCTGCCCAGTCTCGGACAGCCCAGACCTTGAGTAGGTCCATATTGATTCCTTCCAGGGACAGGATGAAACCCAGGAATTCAGTCGAGGTCTGATTGAAAGCACGGTTTTTGAATTTAGCATAGAGACCGTGTTGCTGTCCAGTCTGTCCATGACCGTGAAGACGTGAGTGGTGTATTGGTCCAGATTGTCTGAGAAGATCAATATATCATTTAAGTATGCCTCGACAAAATGGTCCAGTAGGTCTCGTAGCACATTGTTAATGAAATGCTAGAATGTTCCTGAGGCATTAGTCAATCCAAATGGTATGACTAAATATTCAGAGTGGTCGTAGTGGGTTTGAAAGGCCGTCTTCCACTCATTCCCCTCTTGGATATGGATGAGATTGTAAACTCCCCAGACATCCAGATCTGTGAATATGCAGGCAGCCCCAGCAAGTCAGGGGTTAGAGGTAGTGGGTAGATGTTCCAGATTGTTACTTGGTTTAGGGTTTGGTAATTGATGCAGAGACAGAGGCTACCATTTTTCATTTTTACAAAAAGGACTGGGGCACCATCTGATGAGGTTGACCTGTGGATGGACAAGTTCTCTTGGACGTATTCTCGCAATGCTGCCAGTTCAGGCTCTGACATTGTGTGGATCCACCCAAAATGTATCTTCACCCCAGGCTAGAGTTCTGTGAGGCAGTCATAGTCCAGATGTGGGGGCGGGGAGGGAGGCTTTCCACATTCTTATTATAATTCACAGTACTCGGGTGGGGGGAAGAGTTCCATAGTTCCCTCGGTAGGGGTTTCGATACAGGTGACTAAACCTACTTAGACCTTTTTGGGCTTGCGTCCAAAACTCACTTGTTTCTGACCATTCTGTCAACAGAATTCTGACAGGAAAGTGACTTTCCATTCTCGCAACTGAATGAAGGGGCCATGAAGGATTAGCCAGGAGATGCCAAGGATCAGGGGGAAATGTGGGGAATGGATCACACAAGATGGAATGCTCACTGTGTCCCTGAATAACGATCTCCAGGGAGACAGTCTCCTCCACAACCAGACTTGAAGGTAGTGGGAAGCCATCAGTCATGTCTGGAGTGGCCTGTGTCATAGGGGTGTCTGTCTGTAGGGCCTGAGTTATAGCTCTATCCATAAAATCCGCTGCTTCCAAATCAATGGAGGGCATGTTTCCACCATGTTTAAACTGGCTTGTTTCCCCATGTTCCTCAGCATTCATACTGGACAGGTCAAGATGGCATAGCCAGGTTCACCGCAGTAGAAGCTCACGTTCCTTTTCTTCAGGGGTGTGCCACTGATGAGTCAGATTGGCCTGGGTGGGTTCACAATATAAAAGGTGAAGTCAACACTACGTGGGTAGAGGGAATGCAGGGGATCTCTTTTCTCCTCTCTTCATTCTTGCAGCTGATGGTCTATGCAGATAAGTCTCAAAATGTCCGTGTAAACAGAGGTGGTGTTTCTAGTATGATTCTGCAGAGATTGATCCTTGACCTTATTTAAAATATTTGAGTGACCTGGAAGAAAACCTAAAATCATTGCTGATAAAGTTTGCAGACAACACAAAAATTGGGGGAGTAGGAAATAATGAAGAGGACAGGTCACTGAAAGAATAATTTGGGTCTCTTGATAAACTGAGCACAAGCAAACAATATGCATTTTAATACAGCCAGATGTAAACTTATGCAGCTAGGAATAAAAAATAAAGGATATGCTTACAAGATGGGGACTGGGAGGCAGTGACTGAAAAAGATTTGGGGGTCGTGGATTATCAACTAAACATGAACTCCCACTGTGACCAAAAAGGCTAATGCGATCTTGGGATGCACGAACAGGTTAATCTTGAACAGCAGAGAGATTATTTTATCTCAGTATTTGGCATTGGTGTTACTGCTGTTGGAATCCTGTGTCCAGTTCTGATGGGCACAATTCAAGAACGATGTTGATAAATTGGACAAGGTTCAAGGATGAACCATCAGAATGATTAGAGGATAAAGCGCACAGTTTATAAGTATCTACACAAGGAACAAATGTTTGATAATGGTCTCTTCAGTCCAGCAGAGAAAGGTAACAAGATCTGGAATTTGAATCTAGATATATTCAGACTAAAAATTAGGCATACATTTTGAACAGTGGGTAATTAACTACTGGAATGATTTACCAAAAGTTGTGTTGGATTCTCCATCTCTGGCAATTTTTAAATCACAATTGGATGCTTTTTTAAAAGATTTGCTGTAGTTCAAAAGGAATTATTTTTGGAAAGCTTTGTGACCTGTGTTATATAGGCATCTGATTCATTAGATTATCCCTGTGGTCCCTTCTGGCCTTGGAATCTATTAATCTATCACAGGGCTGCCAGGCCAGCTGGCCCTGTTTAGGAAAGGGTTTTGTTTTTAAAGGAACTTGTTTCCATTGGATTGGAAACACTCAACAGGGACAGCAGGTAACTCCATAAAGAGGTTTTTGTCAAATGTGCTCAGGAGACCTTACTGGCTGTGTAGTGGTTAAAGGGTTTCTGGATATGCATAATATTGACAGAATCAGAGAGGTAGCGGTGTTAGTCTGGAATAGCAGAGGTAACAAAGAGTCCGGTGGCACCTTAAAGAAGTATTGAAGCATAAGCTTTCGTGGGCTAATACCCACTTCGTCGGATGCAAGCAGTGATTGCAGTGATATTGACAGGATGATTTAAACCACCTGTGGGGTCTGTTGAATGTCACATTAATCTGTTACAGATCCCTGAGTAGCTTATTAAAAGCCCATTTCCGGGAAGTGTAATATACAAATATTAATGTACCTGGTTTCTTTGTTTCTTTTCTCTCTCTCTGTCTCTCTTTTTTTTTGGGGGGGGGGTACTTTTCTTTAAAGTATATGGAACTAGCAAACTCCTACATTCTGGTAATTTCAAACACCATCTGTAGAAAGACAAGTAAATAAAAACTGCTCCATATCAAAATCCTTATATATTAAAAAAGCATGGTACTTGGGACACCTCAAACCCCATTTTTCTCTCCTTACAGGCAGCCAAGATCTACAGCTGCTTATATCTCACACATTTCCATGGTGGGCAAGTACAGGCAATATACTGAGGAAGGTGGGGAATCCTAGAGTATCAGTAACAAAAACCTCAAGTATCACTCCTGAGATTTGTGTCCTCCTGGTTGGGAAGTGCTAACTTACATGACCCTAAAACTTTCTGTGAACAAGGGATTCCAAGGCAATTGATGATCCCCACCAAATGGAAGGAGACCATAAGGGAATTGCCCCTAAATCAACTGACAGGAAGCCGCATAAGGGATCTCAGGGCTAGTGAACATTTTTCAAAAAGAATCTTTTCCCCAGACCCCATTAAACCTCCAGGCAGACCCCATTGGTAATGTACTAAAGAAACCAGCATTTCAGAAGATACCAAAAGCCAGGTGGTGATGGGGCTCCCTACCCAGTCTCCCCAGAGGACTCGGCTAATTGCATGCAGCTGGCTAGGAGCAGCACTTAGTATTTAGAGAAACTGCTGCTTTGTGTCCTGTGCCTTCCTGTTCTGGAATATCCACCTGCACTGCTGACATGATAAACTGAGGAAACTCGAGCCAAAGAGCTGAAGTTTTAAACCAAAGAGGAATTGAAACCTCCAGTATATGATTGCAGCTGTTTAGGCTAATCTGAGGAGCAGCAAGAATAGCTTTGTATCACCCTTTCTGTAGTATCATTCTCATAAGAACGGCCATACTGGGTCAGACCAACAGTCCATCTGGCCCAGTATCCTGTCTTCTGGCAGTGGCCAATGGCAGATGTTTTTTGACAGACAGGGCAATTACTGAGTGATCCATATCCTGTCGTCCAGTCCCAGCTTCTGACACCTGGAGCATGGGGTTTTGCATCCCTGACTCTCTTGGCTAATAGCCATTCATGGATCTACCCTCCATGAACATACCTAATAACATATCCAGTTGCGCTTGTGGCTCTAGCAGTGAGTTTCTCTGTACGCTGTGTGCAGAAGTATTTCTTTCCTTGTTTTAAATCTGGTGCCTATTAATTTAATTGGGTGACCCCTGTTTATTCTAACTTCATGCTGCAGATTCTGCAGGGTTCCCCTGCACTGGAGATTGAAGTCTGCCCATTGCATGGGCATTATCTTACCAGCAGGACTGAACAATTGCTTGTATGTTGTTCTTTTTCTCTAATACACTCTAATTCCATCCCTTGTAATACAAAATTATTTTCCTGCCCAGCCTGGTGGTCATGCACTGCACCTCTATTTGAGGAAAGAGATAGGTTGGGGGTGGGGTTTATCTGTGTCTCTCAGAAATCACCCCTCCAGCTGATACAAGACGAATATTGATGGGTTTTGAAGGCATCCCATCCAGGTCTCGTTTGGAAGGATGTTGTCAGCTGCACTGGGCTCAAAGAAAAGGGTGTGTGGCATTCAGGGCAGGTGAGAGAAAAGAATCCCTTATTGCCCCACTATCATGTGGTACTTGCAAACATGAATCCCACCATGGAATCCTCTTTGCTTCCAGATAAATGTGAATCGTACATGCACAATACCTGACTCTGAGCCCCGTTCCCTTTGAGAAGAGGTCAGGGCATGCAGTAACAAGCCATTGATGGCATCTCACCAGTAAACTAAAGAGTGAACTCAGACTGACCTTGACATTATCAGACTCTGCTTCCTGCTGTCACTCACACAAAAAGGCAATACCCATGTGCTCAAATGAAAAAGAGAAATGATTCCAAACAAATACATTATGGAGATGGGTGGGCCATATAATTCAGTGGGGCTGGAGGCCAACTAGCCTAGGGGTCGGCGACCTGCAGCATGCCAAAGACGGTACGCGAACTGATGTTTAGTGGTGCTCTGCTGCTGCCCCACAAAGCCCGCTGCCTGCCTGGATGAACGGAACCCCAGGCTGGCAGTTGGATGAGCGGGGCTGGCAGCTGGGACCCCAGCTGGCAGGGGCCAGGAGACAACCCCAGGCTGGCAGCAGGCTGAGAGGGCCGGTGGCTGGGACCCCGGCTGGCAGGGGCCGGGGGATGGAACTCCAGACTGGCAGCAGGCTGAGGGGGCCTGGCGGCCGGAATCCCAGGTGGTAGGGGCCGGGAGACGGAGCCCTGGGGGACGGACCCCCAGGCCGGCAGCGGGCAGAGTGGCTGCTCGCTGCCGGTCTGCGGTTCCCTCTGCTGCTCCCGCTGTCGGTCTGGGTCCTGGCTGCTGGCTCCATCAACTGGGGTCCCAGCCACTGGCCCCGCTCAGCCCGCTGCCAATCTGAGGTTCCGTCCGCCAGCCCCTATAAATGTAAAAATTATTACTGGTACGCAAAACCTGAAATGAGTGGAGACTTGGCACCCCACTTCTCGAAGGTTGCCGACCCCTGAACTAGACTAAATCACAAGCTTGTGGGCAGGGGAATGGGACAAGGTAGTATTGTATTCAGTTCCCACTTTCACAGCACTGTCTACTCTCATGCAATAGAACTTATGTTACTGTGAAAGTCAAACAGAGAAAAGGCTGTAATGGATAGAAAGTTTATAACCTGTGTTTTTAGGGTTAGCATCTGTTTAACTCTTTGCCACGTACTTGCCAATCCTCCCAGTACAGGCGGGAGAGATTACTGATTATGGTGTAGACCTCCTGTGTCTTGGCCAATCAGGTGTATTTGTTTATTTGATTGCACTGTTTTTCTTAAGTGGAAAGCAGACTGTCACTGTTTTATTATGCTTTAGTGGTACTGATATCTCCACACAAATGGCATGTGATGTCCTTGTGTCTGATGAGTTAACAAAGTCCTGTGGCACCTTAAAGACTAACTATAAAGTTTTGAAGCATAAGCTTTCGTGGGCTAATACCCACTTCGTCGGATGCAAGCAGTTGTGTCTGATGGGTCATTATCATGTTATGATATGTACATGTTGAATTTGCACAGAATTTAGATTAATTCCCTGTTTGGCAGCTATTTATAATGGGCAGGTACAAAATTAGCCCATTTAATGAGTTTGGTTCCATATTTCAGGCACTGTATTTGTTAGCTGCTAAGACAGGGGTGGCCACATCCGGCCCGCGGGCCCCTCCTGCCCAGCCCCCAAGCTCCCGGCTGGGGAGGCTCCCAGCGGCCCCTCCCCTGCTGTCCTCCCTTCCCCACAGCCTCAGCGTGCCACGCTATGGCCCGTAGCTCCTGCCTCCAGCTTCGGCAGCGCTGCACGCGCTGTGCTCCTGCGGGCTGTGCGGAGCCAGACACGCTGTGCGGCGTGGTAAGGTGAAGCGTGGTAGTAGTACTAGGTGCAGATATCCACTGTGAGCGCAGTCAAAAAGTTATTCCAAACCTAGCCACGTGAAAGGCACTTGGGACAGTGGGAACTCGAGCAGTTTCATCTAAAACCTGGAGTCCTCATTAGATTTTAGTATTTTACTAAATAAAATTAAATCGCTTCAGGAGTTACTTAATGGAGCAGAAAGTTGTGTGTTTTTTCCATCTTATTTTGACTCCTGCCAGACCTGCCCCTGGGAATGAGCAGTGCTGATGAAAGCCTAGAAAATTGCCCCTGGAATCAGAGCTTGTTCAGCCAAATGCTTGAAACACGGCTCTTGTTTCAATTATCAGCTGTGGGAAATCAGGATTTTGTTCCTTTCTAACACTGTATCTATGCTAATCATGTAAAGATATCAAGCCGTTAGCTAGCTTTAAAGTGGCCAGTTGACACGAGTAGGAGGCATGGATTCTATCTATCTTAGGTATTTATATGGCCCTCCCGTTAATACTTCCCTGATGGATTGTATTTTCTAATGGACAACCTATCCTAAATTCTCGATTACTGAGGGATAATCTTTACTTATTGATATATTTCACTGTATCGATATAACTCCCTGTATAACTTTTTGTGAGTTGATGTACTCGAAGATTTGGATGGTACTATCTAAACTGTAGTGTTCAATTTATCCACCTACATGTGGGTTATTGCATATTATGTACTATATGGATTGTATGACTTTTAAACCAAACTTTGTGTTTGTGGATAATCTGAGCACTCTACCCGGATGTACAGACACTCTTTCCTTAACCTGTGTATTATATAATTTTAACATTAGCCTTAATAAAAATGTTAAGTCTGAGTATCTCATGCTATTTAGTGTATTTAGCCTTACTACACCCCTGTACGGTAGGGAAGTGCTATTATCTCCTTGTACAGATGGCAAACTGAGTCACAGAGGATATATCTACCCCCCCCCCCCACACACACACACAACTCCCCCCCCCCACCCCAATTTTTTTTAAAAAAACAGCAGCAGCAAATCTCAGAGCCCAAGTCAGGCTTGCACTACAAGGAAAAAACAGCAGTGCAGACATTGCTTCTGGGACTTTGAAATCCAGTGAGGGGGGAGAGTCTCCGAGCTCAACTCCAGCAGGAGTGTCTTCACGCTGCTAGTTTTAGCCCTTAGAGCATGCCCAAGACAGTTGACCTGGGCTCTGAGACTTGTTGCCATGTTTTGCCCAAAGTCACTTAGGTGACTTGCCCAAGTTCACTTTAATAGAGCAAGCTTTGAACCTGTGTTGCCTGGTTCATAAACTAGCACCTTAATCACTGGACTATTGTTCCTCCAACTCTAACATAATCCAGTTCAATCTGGATAATTAAATCAAAGCCTTCCGAAGTCTTCAGAGTTTTTATTTGCAGTTGTCAAGGTGTCTTTCCCCACTCTGAACTCTGGGGTAAAGATGTGGGGACCCCGCATGAAAGAAGAAATCACCCCCCAAGCTTATTTTACCATTTTAGATTAAAACTTCCCCCCACAACATAAACTTCCCCTATGTCTGGGATTGGAAAACGCTGCCACCACCAATTTAAGTCCCCAAAACCATGGATTAGGGTAAATAGGAACCCCCTGTAACACCCCCCAAATCTCCTCCCTTTACCTGGGAGAGATTCGAGAACAAAGACCACAAACCCTCACATTCTGTGAGACATGCCCGATCCAAACCAGGATCAGTCCAGTGGAAACAAACAGTCAGAGTCTTAAAAGCAAGAATGTAATTAAAGAAAAAGGAGCATAAACCCCTTGTACAGAAATCAATAGAAGAACAACTCACTGATTTCCCCTCCCCCCCTTTTCTGGAAATTCTTCCACTGCTACATCTTAACAGCAAAGAAACACCATAGACCAATTATCAAGTGATACAGTTCAAGTTTACAAATCACTTACTGCTGGACTTGGCTTTCTTAGAAGATTATAGAAAAGTAGAATAGAAACATAGGTGTGGTTCCTCCCATAGCCAGGGGAACAGCACAGACAGACCCCAGCGAGCCAAGGAGAAACTGAAAGTAAAAGCCCTTTCCTTTGTTCCTAAGGTTGATTACATCATCTCCCTCTCTCAGTTGCTTCAGGTTAACCCTTCACAGGTAAAGCAGTAATTCTAAGCTACTTTATACTTATGACAGCAGTTGTGGCTGCTCTCCCCATGTAGATGCAGCCTGCAGATTTCAGATCCTAATATATAATTTTGCCTAATTGTTTGGCTCAAGCAGGTTGCAGTACTTAGTGGTGAGCGAGGGCAGCTGCAGAATGCACCATTTTATTATAGGCAGCAAAGGTAGCGATGCCAAAAGTTAAAGTTGCTCAACATTTTCTATTTTATAAGCAACTGGAACCAGGGTTTTATCTTTGTCAAACTTTAACCATTTGGGCTCAAATTTTCTATGCTGGGTGGCTGCCTCCAGCTGAATTTTTTGGAAAAACTTTTCAGCAACTTCTCAGACTGAGGTTAGGGGAAACATATGTTTTGTCCAGGTAAAAAAAAATCTTACAACTGCTTTACTTGGAAACTCTAGCACCTTCATGCTTTGAACAAGGACTTGATATATAGAAGGGGAGGGAGCCCTGGTATCAGAGATGTACATTCTGCTGTTCCCATGAGAAACTGCTCAAATTTGGCTAAGTTCTGAGCCTGTGAAAATTTCAATTTGCACATGTTCAGTAGACAAATGTTAGAGTTTGATAAATATAAAGATTTTATCTGTACTAGGCATGTTCCAAGATAGGGACAGAGAACTTGCTCTTTTAGCACCTCAATCATTGAGTGGTCCCACTGAGTGTTTGGAGGCTTTCTGCGTCTGATGTAGTTCAAAATATTTTGATGTTAGTTTTTGTCTCTTTTGCTAGTTTCTCTTCAAATTCTTTGGGCTGCCTAAAAATATTTTTACACTTGACATGCCAGAGTTTCTGCTCCTTTCTGTTCCTCAGCAGAATTCGACATCCAATGTAAGGATATTCTTTTGCCTCTAACTGCCTCTTTTACTCTGTTGTTTAGCCATGGTGGCATTTATTTGGGCCTGTTACGGTTTGTTTTTATGGGTTATATACATTTAGGTTGACCCTCCATTATGGTGTCTTTAAATAAGTTCTATGACGTTGGCAGGCATTTCTCCTTTGTGACCTTTTTAATTTCCATTTTTACTAGCTCCCTCATTTTATTTCGTTTCTCTTTTTGAAGCTAAATGTACCGTGATGGCCCAGCATGTGGAATTGGAAGCATTTCAGAGAATGCTACCAGGGAGGCCTTGGATTTTAATCTCTTCTCTGTCAGCCTAAATTTGGCCTTGTGGATCTCTGTCCCACCTTTCCCTATGTCAAAAGTGACTACAAGTACCACTACCACTGGCTCCTCCCCAGCACTGCACATAAGTGTCTATTGAGATGTCTTGAAAGATGCACTACTGTCACACACGGCAAACAATTCAGCGTGCAATATCCCAGTCATCACAAACCTAACTCTCCATATTTCTAACAACTAAATCTCCCATTACTATTACCTGTCTCTTCCTAGTAACTAGGGTTCTCTCCTTTGGAGGGGTATTCTCAGTGAAACGTCATCTGGAAGAAGGGTCCCATCTCTGGGATCTTTTCCTCCACTCCAGCTTGATGTTCTCCTTTCCTGATATTTTCATCTTCCTCAACAGCCTGTCAGACGTGCGGTTGGAGCGCTCGACTGTGTCCATGAAATTCTCGTCTCTGTCTGCCTTAGCACCTCCAGTTCAGCCACAGGATCCTGTATTTGGTTTCTGAAGGTCATGAGTTGCTTGCACTGAATGCACACAAATGCCAGCTGCTCACAATCAGATAATCGTACATGCTGCTTTCTGTGCAACAAACTGGATAATCTCCACTCTGCTGCTGGACTGCTTCCTGCAGTTTTGTTATTTTTGCAGGGTTTTTTTTTTTAATTTTGTTTTTTTGGGTGGGGTTATTGGCCTACTAAATTAGCTGTGTCTCTTTCACACCCTGCTTCTCTTGAAACACTCACTTTTTTCTAGGAAGTTATTTATCTGATAATAGGGGATTATGACAGTGCCTTGTCAACCATAACAGCATTAGTGTCACTACCACAATAATACAATCAGTAGTGCTTATCATTCTTCTGTGCACATGAAAAGCCAGATAAGCAACTAATCCTCTCCCAGGCACCTGCACTGTCCCTGTTTACTTGTTTTGAGGTGTGTATATCATGGCAACAAACTGATGCTGTAAAGTGGATTAGTGAGCACTACATGTTCCAGGAACAGACAAGGTGGTGGCTGGAGTACTTGCATAGCAAACTGCTATAGATCACGGCAATCCAGTCTACCCAGCTACGAAAGCTTACTGCTGGGCCTACGACTGTCCTCAGTGAAATACAGGGGCTCTCAAGTCCGTGTGCTCTTCTTTCTTTTAATTTTCTTTATTAAAAATATTCCTGGAAGAAATAGAGGGAGTAAAAACAACAGGAGGGACTGAAGGCCTCACAAATTTACTCTCTTTGGTATACTAAAGAGCTCCAGAATTCAGCAGAAGCAGAATGCTACTTCCCACTGTTCTCATACACTCAGACAATGGTGATGTGTATGGTACAGGAGCCCAGATAGAGGAGTTCAAAGAAATGTGATCATTCCTTCTTCAAACACCTGCAGTGGCTTCTTATTCATTTCAGGTGTGGTCTCTACTGATCTGTTCTGGGTTTGAACCAGCAACCTTGAGATAAGTCACTGTCCAATTACAATGCACTTGAGCAATCCAGTCCCCTTGTATTTGCCTTTTATTTAGTCTCTTCCTCTGTCATTATTTAACATTGGGAAGCATTTGGTATGCAGTGAAATGCATCCTAAACAGGAAAAAGTGTATTCTGCTTAACTCTACACACCTAGTTCCAGGTCAGCAAAGGCAGAGCAGATAGTCGTCCTGGAGCTCAGCTAGCTGCCCTCGGACAGGAACCTGTTCCTTTTCAATCTGGCATGACATTAGTCAGCATTTAAACATTAGGGTGAAGAGCGATCTAAATACGTAGCACAAAGCTCGAGGGTGAAATCCTAGCCCCGCTGGCGTCAACAAGAGTTTGTAATTGACTTCAGTGGGACAGGATTTCACCTACACTAGGTTGCACCTAGCTGCCACCCTACTAAGCTGATTAGAAATAACTAAAGTAGATTTGATCTAGGAACTGCATAGTTTGAACTGAAAAACCACAACACATGAACTGAGGAGCAAATAGTCTGGGCACTTAGCCTGCTGATTTCCTTTGCCAAACTGCAGTTGGTTTAGTGTTTGTTGCTTTTTAGTTGCACCCATTGTTGTTTTCCAGAGTTTAAAGATGTTTTAACTGTAACAAACCACAGGCGCTGTAGCTCATCTCAGGCTGACTGCAGGAGTGTCGGGATTTGACTCTTCCAATGAGGCACTCATCCTGGGCAATATAAATCAGTGGGAGCTGTAAAAATAGCATCAGAAGAGAAATCCTCTCCATGATGCCGAGGGCAATAACGTCCCACCCACCCAGTCCTTGCATTGCTCTTTCCCAGGAACACTGTACCCTTTATTTTCTATACTTCTGTATTCTCCTGCTCTTCATTGTCATACTGCCAAAATTCCTTGTAGCTGTGAGATCCATTCAGGCACGTGCCCCCTTGAGCTTGACATATCTTGAGCTCTGGTTTTAGTTTCAGGGCAGCAGGTTATGCAGGCCTGGATCTAAAAGCTGAGGCTTTTCTTTAATAATAGATTTTCACTATTGAGAGGGAAATAAAAAGCATTGTGAGGAGTGATGTGGTGCCAATGTACAGTTAGTGTTCGTCCAGGGTTCAGATCTTCCTGATATTTTGAAAGCGTGGTTCCTCTGTGGTGCTCTCTGCCCAGCAGCACCTTACAGACCAGATAACGAAAAAGGGACTAAACCGGCTTTTCTTTTCAAATTTATTTCACTCATATCTGAGAAGGATTTGTTATTTTTGGACTCTTCGTCTGAAGGGTGGTTCTTGCCACACACAAAGTGGATCTATCCTTGATTAGCACGTTCATTTGGTTTAAATCTTTCAAGAGGTTCAAGTCAAGAGACAGCTTTAGGCCATGAATTTATACCTTCAGAGACTGCAGTGTGATGAGTAATGGTCTGTTTGGACTATTAGTGCCGACCCTTGGAGGTAATTCAAGTTATATATATATCTACAACTATATGATATGATTGGTAGTCACTCTTCAAATAAGAATGAAGGTGCATGGTCACAGCTTTGTGCAGGTCAAGGATTTACTTGTATTGATAGCTGTTCAGGGGACTGTTGTACCCTAAAACAGGGAAGATAGAGGAGGAGCACTTGATCTTTGAAGCTATATTTAGACTGCAGTGACTGGTGTTTACTCTGTGTCAAAGCAGCAAAGCTGCAGCAGTGCAGGCTGGTGCCATCAATAATTACCCAGGGTTCTAGGTGGTCTTGTACGGCCCACTCTGGAACACCAGCTTCCAGGGCCTTAACTATTCAGGGAACTGAGCTAACTAGATTAAAACTAATTCAGGAATGTCTGTTTGAGCAATGAGTGCAACCTTGACATACGGTATCTTGAGAGGAGCCAGTCATTTGTGGTTTAGTCCTTTGGCTTGCTCTCTCTTTCTAGCAGCATCTTACAGACCAGATGATAAAGTGAGGTGTTATGCTGTACTTTTCTAATTTACTTCACTCAAAACAAACCCTGTATAAATAGCACAACATAAAAGGAAAATACAATAGCTGACAAGAAATCTACAATGCCCACCAGCTTTCATATATTGCTCACTTTGGAAAACTGTATTCCACCTCCACCTCCCAGATTGTATTTCCTCCTTTTGTTTATTTTTATCCTCCTCCCATTCGCCATGTCTGGAGCCCTTGGTTGAATTTGTAAGTGTGAGGATCTTGGAGCAGGGACTTCACCTTTGTATTTGCCTGTAAAGCAGCATCCCCATCTCTAAACAAAGCAACACAAATAGATGGTGTATAGAAGATGCAACAGATGATGCATTTCAGCCTACACCAGTAATAAGTGACCACAATAAAATGGCAGCAGCAGCGGCCACTAACACCAGAGCTGAATTTTCCCCTTTGTTTTTCCTTAAGTGTGAGTTCCTGCAAGCCACCCTTCACTCAGAATTCTCTGACGTTCCAGCGCACTCTTCCTTTCCTGCAAACCCATTCTGCAGGGATGGTGTCAAGTACAGCAGGGAAGAGACTCCATCCTGCCCTAGCAGAGCTTGAATGGGGTGGGGGGAGGCTGCAGGGAGCAAGCTGCAGCTCTCTGACCCTCTGCCGCTAGCCTTGGTATAAACTAAAGCTGCAGGAGGCAGTTGTAACTTATACCACTGAACTATGGTCCCTGTGGAGAATTGGGCATAGTGGAGCTCCGCTCTGTCACTCCCCCACACCACCCTAGTAGCGGCAGGAGAGCTATCACAGGAGATTTGTCTGCTGGCAGAGAGTCACAGGAGAAAATCTCCACTAAGCACCTCCTGCTGCTTACAACCGCTCTCTGCTGCCTTAGCAGGTCATAGAATTTGGCCCAGTAACTCCAATTTTAAAAGAGAAATCATTCTGCTCCCAGAATAATTGTCTAGTGAATTTAATTTCTCTTGTTGGACTATTCCAGCATAGTAGAGGAGGAGTATTCATTTTCCATCTCACTTCCCCAATATACAAGAAGAACGTAGCAAATAACTGCAAACGATAAGATTAGGATTGTTCCATGCTGCGGGGTGGGCTGATGTATGAAAATGTTTCCCATTCCTAGTAGGGAAGAGGGAGTCACTTAGCCATGCACAGCGTCCTCCTCAAAAATGTGTGCATTGTATAAATCGTTGCCTTTGCAATAGGGAATTGAGGTCAGGCTGAAAACTACAGACTGCTGAGAATCGCTCTTATGATAGGAATGATTCATCCAGAGACAGATTTTGGGTTGACTAGTTCTGGCACCTATACTGAGACTGAAAGAAAAGTTCTGCGCCATAGAGGTGCTCCTGACAATATGCAGTCATTTATTAGCTCATTTGGGTTTGGTTTGTAATTACATTTGGGATTCTCTGCATTATTTTTAAAGGAAAAGGCACATGCTCTTAGCCTTACTTCTTCTGTCATCTCACAAAGGGTTGAGCCTGGTTAGTACTTGAATCGGAAACCTCCAAGGGAAAGAAATATGATGCCGCAGGCTGCTTTACCTCCTCTACTCAACTGTTCTGTATGTTCTTGAGTGCAGTTAGAAGCTGCTGGATTTCACCCCAGAGGCAAGTGGCTGCAATTTCATTGGTGGATACCACGGGGAGGGGTGTGTGTGTGTGTGTGTGTGTGTGTGATTGTTGGGGATCCCTGTATAATACTAATGGGTCATTTATTGTTATATTTTTCTAATTCAGTGCTCCTTTTCAGTGGAAAACCGTTGGCACCAGCCGTCTGAATTTTCCCAGTGCTTTGAAATTGTTCTCTCCTATGGCTATTTTGTGCAACAAGACAACTTTGGATTCTAGCAAGCTCTTTGGGGAGACAGTACTAATGGACAATGTACGTGGCACCTCTCTCTGCTGCTAATGTTTTCCATTGTATATGCCCAAAGCCTAGGAATCAAGTTTATCAGGTGTAAGTGCTGTGGTGTAGTCTGGATTATAACAAAGGGGTATAAAGGTTTGACTCTGGTCTCATGAGGTTAGATTTGGTATTGTTTGGCTCATAACGTGAAACGGCAGAGTGAGACCCTGTTTCTCAAATACACCGGACCCTCTGCAGAATGCTGGATTTGGGGTCCATGCATTGGACCACATTAATGCGGGGACCGCCTTACCATGGATTCCAATTAAAGTAACTAAATTTGGGATCCATGGCCACGACCGCACTATATGCGAATTCCTGCTACATAGATGCGCATACTTGGCCGCTCCATGAATATCCCAGTATGTCCCCTCAGTGAACATGTGGTTGAAGGTTTCCCCAGTTGCACATTCCTCAGGGAAGGGATAGTGAGAGGGAAGGCGCTGAGTTATGCTGCCAGCTTTGCTCAATCACCCCCTCCTTCTAGCTGTTCATTTCCCAGGGCTCTGCTGCCAACTCAGGCCAATGGTGTTCTGCCAATGGATCTATACGTTCTTCATGGAGTATGTGTCAGCGTGGATCCCATTGTGACGGCTCACGTGCCTCATGCATGCAAGATTGGATTATTTTGAGTGGCCATTTCTGTTGGGATCACGCACCCTGTACTCCCTGTGCTTCCATGTGACAGCGTAAAGGGCAGAGCAGCTATAACCCTGCTGAAGTTCCCTCTTACTGCCCATGGCAGCGAGATGGAGCACAGCAAGTGTCCATCCTGCTCCTACTTAGCTTCAAACTCATTTTTTCCCTAACATTTTGGTGAAGAAACCTCCATCAGCCTCTTCGTTCTTAGGTGTTGTTTTTAAATTGTGTGGCAGGGTGGGCTTGACCCAGCCTGCCGCCCCTTTAAGAGGGAGAAAAGCCCTCTGCAAACCTCCCTTGTAGAAAGCCTAATTAGCCACCTGGGCTGCAGGGCAATCAGCCTCGATGGGTTGCACCTGGCAGCCTCCTCAGGGGGATAAAAGCCTGCCAGGAAGGAAGCCCAGGGTGGTGGTAGTGTGGTAGTGTGGAGTGAGAGAAAGGGCTGTTCAGAGCTGTAAGCTGTAGAGCTGTGTGTAGAGCTGTAGAGCTGTGTGTAGCGCTGTAGAGCTGTGTGTAGAGCTGAACCATATAGAGCTGTGATAGAGCTGTGTAGAACTGTAAGCTGTAGAGCTGTAAGCTGAAGAGCTGAAGTATAAAGCTGTGTATATTGGTGGTGGGGCCTTGCACTGTGAAATAGAGCACTTTTTGGAGTCAAAGAAGGGTTTCCTGCCTGTTCCTGAAGAGGGGTGAGAAGGCGATCTGTCACAATTGGCTGTTTCAAAAAACAAATGAGAGGAAAAAAGATTCCCCCAGTATATCCCTCTTTACAGAGGGACTAGTTTCCTTGTGCCTATCACTATCAACCCGGGTTTAAACTCCATCCTTGTTGACAGGTATAGTCAATGCCTGTTCTTCTTCGAGTGCTTGCTCATGTCCATTCCCAGATGTGTGTGTGCGCACCGCGCATGCACGGTTTTCGGAACTTTTCTCCCTAGCAATACCCGTAGGGTCGGCAGGGCGACCCCTGGAGTGGCGCCGATATGGCGATGCATATATACCCCTGCCGACCCTCCCCCCGCTCAGTTCCTTCTTTCCATCCGTGGCGGTTGCTGGAACAGCTCTTAGCTATTACTCTCGTGCGATACCCGTTCCTTGTAGTTGTTATAGTTGTAGTTAGTATAGTTGATAGTTTAGTGTTAGTAGTTAGATTGTTCTGTAGTTGTTAGTTTGATTGATCCTGACACCGGGTTATGCCTGGGGCGTCAGGGTTTAAGAACTGTGGAAAGTGCGGTAAGCCTATGCCAGTGAGTGACCCTCACTCCCATTGTTTAAAGTGTTTAGGAGAGGGTCATCAAACTGAGCGTTGCTCTATTTCAGGGGTCTCCAAACTACGGCCCGCGGGCCAGATGCGGCCCGCGAGGCCCTCTCATCCGGCCCGTGGCAGGGGTTGGGAACCAGCCACGGGGCCGGGATGCGCCGCGTGCTCCGCTGCCGCCGCCGGCTGGGACGCGCCGCGTGCTCCGCTGCCGCCGCCAGCCGCGGGGCCGGGACGTGCTGCGTGCTCCGCTGCCGCCGCCGGCCAGGACGCGCCGCGTGCTCCGCTGCCGCCGCCGGCCAGGGACGGCTCAGAGCTGGGGCCGGGACGCGCCGCACCGCCACCCAGTTACAGGCGGCGAAATAAGGAGCCACCCACTGCCAGGCGGCGAAACGGTCTGTGGGGAGAGACCGGGTTGAGCGGGTCAGTTGTGGGGGGGAAGAGACCGGGTTGAGCGGGTCAGTTGGGGGGGGGAAGAGACCTGGCTGGGTCATTTGGGGGGGGGAGGGTTGGAGGAAAGGAGGTTTGGGGGGGAGAGACCTGGCTGGGTGGGTCAGTTGGGGGTTGGAGGAAAGGAGGTTTTGGGGGGGAGAGACCTGGCTGGGTGGGTCAGTTGGGGGGGGGGGTTGGAGGAAAGGAGGTTTTGGGGGGAGAGACCTGGCTGGGTGGGTCAGTTGGGGGGGGAGTTGGAGGAAAGGAGGTTTTGGGGGGAGAGACCTGGCTGGGTGGGTCATTTGGGGGGGGGGGGGTTGGAGGAAAGGAGGTTTTGGGGGGAGAGACCTGGCTGGGTGGGTCAGTTGGGGGGGGAGTTGGAGGAAAGGAGGTTTTGGGGGGAGAGACCTGGCTGGGTGGGTCATTTGGGGGGGGGGGGGTTGGAGGAAAGGAGGTTTTTGGGGGAGAGACCTGGCTGGGTGGGTCAGTTGGGGGGGGGGGGTTGGAGGAAAGGAGGTTTTGGGGGGAGAGACCTGGCTGGGTGGGTCAGTTGGGGGGGGGTTGGAGGAAAGGAGGTTTTGGGGGGAGAGACCTGGCTGGGTGGGTCAGTTGGGGGGGGGGTTGGAGGAAAGGAGGTTTTGGGGGGAGAGACCTGGCTGGGTGGGTCAGTTGGGGGGGGTTGGAGGAAAGGAGGTTTGGGGGGGAGAGACCTGGCTGGGTGGGTAAGTTGGGGGGTTGATGTGTAGTGTTCATGTGTAGTGAACAGGTGTTCATGTGTAGTGTTCATGTGTAGTGAACAGGTGTTCATGTGTAGTGTATCAATGTGTTATTAAATAATAACTGAATAAAATAATATTAAATAAATAATTAAAAACAACATCCATGTTTTGATTCTTTTTTATTTGGACCTCGAGTGTGTTGTCGGCCCCCGAACTGCTATTTGATAGTTAATGCGGCCCTCGGGCTGAAAAGTTTGGAGACCCCTGCTCTATTTGCAAAGGCTTTAAACCCCGCGCGAAGAAGGAGAGAGATCATCGGTTGAAGCTTATCTTGATGGAGTCCGCCCTGGAGCCCTCCGAGCCATCCGCCTCTACAAGCGCACCGGCCTCAATCCACGGTGCCGCGGCGCCGAAACCCAAAAAGGCACCGAGGCACCGCTCACCTCGGCGCCATGCTACATCTTCCCGACGGCACCGTTCTCAATCTCCGGTGCCGTCCAAGAAGTCAAGGGGCCGCTCCCCTACGCGCAAGACGTCTGATGGCCCTCCTGATGTGCGCTCGACTCCGGGGCATGCTACCAAGACCCGTGCCGAACCGGCACCGGCGGCTCCCACCGTAGAGGACGTGCCCACCTCTCTGGAGATATCTTTCTCCCCAGAGAGACACCAGCCCGGGTTAGACATGCCGTCAACCCCTGAGGCCTTTCATGCGGTAACCGATCTCATAGGCTTGGCCAGAGATCCAGTTCCGCAGTTCCTTGCCCCGGCACCGCCTCCCCGGACCACGGCACCGATTATACCACCAATGGTGCCGGCTCCGGCACCGGCCGACGCGATCCCGTCCACCTCCCAGGAAGCGCTCGGTGCGCATACCCTCTCTGCGGCACCGTTTCTACCGGGCCCGCTCCAACCGATGCATCGGCACCGCGAACCACGGGCACCGACGCATCCCATCGTTGCTCCGGACGGCACCGCGCCCCCTTGGTCACAGTCGGACTACTCATCTGAGTCCGACTCCAGGTCATCCAGGTCCCACTCCAGGCACAGCAGGCACTCCTCCAGATCCCACCATTCCCGGCACCGGCGTTCCTCCCATCACAGCCGCCCCTCGGGATGGACGGAGGTAGCTCAGGGCCCAGCCCAATGGCCATTCTGGACCCCCTTTGCGTATCATCAGGCGCAGGGGCCTCCCTCGACCACTATGTCGCTCCCTCCGGTGCCGCGTGGCCCGATCTCCGCTACTATCACCAGACCTCAGACGGAGACCACTGCAGAGCACACGGCACCGCACCTTTCGGCACCGGGGTCGTCGGTACCGGAGTCTGCTGAGACTCACGGCACCCAACCTGCAGAAGCCCAGGACATGCAGGAACTGCAACCAGCGGGGGACCAGCAATTGACCTCTTCATCATCCTCCCCGGATGAAGCCGTTGCAGGCTCCTCCACGTCCCTGCCTCCTATGGACGTTAGGGGACATCAGGATCTCCTTAGGAGGGTAGCTCAAAACCTTAACCTCCAGGTGGAAGAGATCCAGGAGGACGATGACCCCACAGTGGACATCCTCACATCGGACTCTCCAGCAAGGGTAGCTCTCCCATTTATACGGCGGATCCAGACCACAATGGAAAACCTGTGGCAAACACCGTCATCCCTTTTGCCCACTGCTAGGGGAGTGGAGAGGCGCTACTTCGCCCCACGAACTGGGTGCGAATACCTGTTCACCCACCCTCCACCAGGTTCCCTCGTTGCGGACGCGGTGAACCATAGGGAACGTCAGGGCCAAACAGGGCCCACTCCCAGATCCCAGGACGCTAAAAAGCTGGATCTAATGGGAAGAAAAGTGTACTCTTCAGCGGCTTTACAGCTCAGGGTAGCTAACCAGCAGGCAGCCCTGAGTAGATATTCCTACAATTCATGGTCGGCCATGAATAAGTTCGAGCCCCAAGTTCATAAGGACTCCGTTAAAGAGTTCAAAGCAATTATTGAAGAGGGCAGACTGGTGTCTAGGGCGGCACTCCAGGCTGCCTTGGATGCTGCCGACTCGGCCTCTAGGCAATTAGCCACTGGGCTGGTCATGCGTAGGGGTGCATGGCTCCAAGTCTCGGGGATCCCTCCACCGGTACAGGCTACCATACAGGACCTCCCGTTTGATAAACAGGGCCTGTTCCACAGTGACACAGATAAAAAATTACAGTCTATGAAGGACTCCAGGGCAATGCTACGCTCCCTGGGCCTACATACCCCTCAAACGCAGAGACGACCTTTCAGACCTCCCCCTCCCCCTCCACCTAGGCCGTACCAACCCCCCCAAGCTAGGAGGGATCAACCCAGGAGGGGTGGCAGGGGAGCTAGCCGTGGGCGCCCGAGATCGAGCTCCCAGCAGTCCCAACCATCTGGTGGGCACCAACCGAGAACCGGTTTTTGAAGGTGCGCACGAGGACCATGGACCAGTCCCTCTGTCTCTAACTCTACCTTTTGTGAACCGCTTATCCCACTTCTACCAGGCCTGGGCCCGTATTACCTCAGACAGGTGGGTACTCAGCCTCGTGGAAGTGGGATATTCCATCCAATTCCGCACCCTCCCACCCACCCACTCCCCTTCCCCGTCCCTCTTCAGGGACCCATCTCACGAGCAACTCTTAGATCAGGAGGTAAATACCCTCTTGTCTTTGGGTGCCATAGAGGAGGTTCCTCAAGAATTCCGGGGCAAGGGATATTATTCCCGTTATTTCCTTATCCCGAAGGCCAAGGGCGGGCTACGTCCTATCCTGGACTTGCGAGGCCTCAACTCATACATAAAGAAGTTGAAGTTTCGAATGCTCTCCTTAGCCTCCATAATCCCAGCTATGGATCACAGAGACTGGTTCGCGGCCCTCGATTTGAAAGATGCGTATTTCCATATCTCCATTATCCCGAGCCACAGGAGATTCCTGCGATTTCTGCTCGGACATCGACACTACCAGTTCACAGTCCTCCCCTTTGGACTTTCGACCGCCCCAAGGGTGTTCACAAAATGCATGGCCGTGGTGGCAGCCTTCCTCAGAAGAAAGGGCATCCACGTTTACCCCTACCTCGACGACTGGCTTGTAAGGGCAAGGTCCAGGAATCTACTAAAAAGGCACATACATTTCATCAGGACAACCTTCCTTCGGTTAGGACTCATCCTCAACGTCTCAAAATCGACCCTCATTCCTACTCAGAGGATCGAGTTTATAGGAGTCATACTAGATTCCCTACAAGCAAGGGCGTTCTTACCACCTTCCCGAGCCAAATCCATCGCGGACATTATTCATTCAATCCTGCAGTTTCCCACCACCACAGCCAGAAACTGTATGGTCCTTATGGGACATATGGCAGCCTGCACTTACGTGGTGCCATTTGCAAGACTCCGCCTCAGACCTCTACAATTATGGTTCGCGGGTGTCTTCAACCAACGCAGAGACCCGCTCGACCTCATCGTGACTATCCCAGTGGAAGTCAGACGATCCCTCCAGTGGTGGCTACAGCCTCAGTCTCTGAATGTCAGGGTCCCCTTTTGCAAGCCCCAACCATCTCTGACCCTGGTGACGGATGCCTCCGCCCTCGGCTGGGGGGCGCATCTCGGGGAGGTCCGGACTCAAGGCCTTTGGTCCCAGGACGAGCTGTCTCTCCACATCAATGTCCGGGAGCTCAGGGCGGTCCGTCTAGCATGCCAGACGTTCCAGTCACTCCTACAAGACAGGTATGTGTCGGTCCTAACGGACAATACGGCCACGATGTTCTATATAAACAGGCAGGGTGGGGCTCGCTCTTCTCCCCTGTGCAGGGAAGCCCTCGCCCTTTGGGATTTCTGTATTCCCCTGGGGATCTCTCTCACGGCCGCATACCTTCCCGGTACTCAGAACGTGCTGGCAGACACGCTCAGCCGTTCATTCAAGGGTCACGAGTGGTCACTCAGGTCCGATGTGGCCCACTCAATTTTCCTAAGGTGGGGGTTTCCCCTCATAGATCTATTTGCCACAAAAGCCAACCGGAAATGTCACAGGTTTTGCTCCCTCCTCAACCTCAGCCCGGGGTCGGAGGGAGATGCCTTCCAGATACCGTGGACGGGGGGCTGCTTTATGCCTTCCCCCCATTTTCCCTCGTGCACAAGGTGCTGCTCAAGGTTCGCCACGACAGGGCATCCCTCATTCTAATAGCACCGGCCTGGCCTCGCCAGCACTGGTACACAGTCCTAATGTCACTGTGCGTAACGAGGCCAGTAACACTCCCTCTCTCCCCAACATTGATCTCCCAGGACCACGGGAGGATGCTGCACCCCAACCTGCAGTCCCTCCATCTCACGGCGTGGAATATCCATGGCTGAACCCGGAAGAGCTGCAATGCTCGGATTCAGTCAGGGATATCCTCCTCGGTAGTCGGAAACCATCTACCAGAGTCACGTACACAGCCAAGTGGAAGCGTTTCTCTTTATGGTCTCAGGGTAAAGGTAGGGATCCTCTGACGTCTAGAGTGGCCAACGTTTTAGACTACCTCCTTGAACTGAAGCAGCAGGGATTAGCAGTCTCTACTGTTCGGGTGCACTTGGCTGCTATATCGGCTTTCCACCCAGGGTTTGGGGGTACCTCAGTATTTAGTAACCCCTTGGTTCTCAGATTCTTAAAAGGATTGGACAGGCTGTATCCCCAGGTCCGTCAGCCTATCTCCCCGTGGGACCTCAACCTGGTTCTGAAGGCGCTAATGGGGCCTCCATTCGAGCCCATGGCGACATGCCCACTATCATACCTTTCATGGAAAACTGCCTTTTTAGTGGCAATCACTTCTGCCCGTCGGGTCTCTGAGATTAGGGCGCTCACCTCCGAGCCACCCTACACGATCTTCCACAAGGATAAGGTTCAGTTACGTCCTCACCCAGCCTTCCTCCCCAAGATAGTCTCACCCTTCCATCTGAACCAAGATGTGTTCTTACCAGTATTTTTTCCCAAGCCCCACGCTAACAACAGGGAAAGAATGCTCCATTCCTTAGATGTAAGGAGGGCGCTGGCATTTTACATAGACAGGACTAAGAGTTTCCGTAAGTCTCCTCAACTCTTTATTTCAGTAGCCGAAAGGATGAAAGGGTTACCTGTTTCCACCCAGCGCCTTTCGGCCTGGATTACAGCGTGTATTAGACTGTGCTATACTCTCTTGAATGCTACCCCTCCAGCACTAACAGCGCATTCGACCAGAGCGCAGGCCGCATCTACGGCCTTCCTGGCACATATCCCGATCATGGAAATCTGTAGAGCAGCGACGTGGTCTTCTGTTCACACCTTCGCGTCACATTATGCTATTGTGCAGCAGTCGATGGAGGATGCCGCTGTGGGACAAGCGATCCTGTCAGCAGGGACTCACTGTACTCCTCACCCTCCACCTTGATGACTGCTCGTAAGTCACATCTGGGAATGGACATGAGCAAGCACTCGAAGAAGAAAGAACAGTTACTCACCTTTCGTAACGTTTGTTCTTCGAGATGTGTTGCTCATGTCCATTCCGAATCCCACCCGCCTCCCCTCTGTCGGAGTACCGGCAAGAAGGAACTGAGCGGGGGGAGGGTCGGCAGGGGTATATATGCATCGCCATATCGGCGCCACTCCAGGGGTCGCCCTGCCGACCCTACGGGTATTGCTAGGGAGAAAAGTTCCGAAAACCGTGCATGCGCGGTGCGCACACACACATCTGGGAATGGACATGAGCAACACATCTCGAAGAACAAACGTTACGAAAGGTGAGTAACTGTTCTTTCTGTTTTGAGGGGAAATGTGCGGTGTGCAAACCGGTCTTGAGGATGCATAAGTTGAGGAGTGTGCAGCTGATACTATTCCTGCTCAGACAGTTGATGCGTACCACCTTGGACCCAGAAGAGATTACCACTGCCAAGAGCTCAAAGAGCCATCTTCAGTGAATGCTTCGTCCAGCAGATATCACACCGCAGGGTCAAATAGCGACAGAAAAGCAGGATAGAAAATGTTGCCAAAATTGGCACTGGGCCTTTGACACAGGCTATTATTGTTAGAACTGACACTGGTGCCTCAATCCAAGGGCAAAACTGAAAGGGGCCAAGCAGAGTCCAGACACAACTCTAAACATTGGGAGACATGTCCTGGAAGGAGGAGAAGAGACAAAATTCCTCCAGAGACAGGTAATCTAAACCCACTACCAAGGCGAGAACAACACTCAGAAAACCAGCGCCGATAACACCACCAGCAAAGATTCTGGCATTGATCATCACATCAATTATGGGCCCTAGATATGCCCCCTGGGACATCTTTGACATGGGGCCGACACTCAGCACCAGTCTCAGGGCTTGCTTAGACTGGCGCTTTATAGCGCTAAAACCCTCCAGGAGCGCTATAACTCTCTAACCTTACACACTGTCAAGGCACATTTTGCGCAAAAAGTCTCTGTTTAAAGTGCAACTATAAAACCACCTCTCCGAGGGTGATAAGGGCTTTTGCGTATTCCCTGTAGCGTGTTCGGGCCAGTGTAATCAGTCATTCCGCGATAAGGGATCTCTGGCACACCTCCGAGCCATTTAAGGCAATTAACAAACCATTAAAGGCAAATGACATCTAAGTGTTGTTTTGAAAACGGGAGGAAAAATGCGGAAGTACCTTTTCAGTTTCTCTCTTACAACTCACAGCAAATAACCACTGGAAATGCTGACGGATGGAGCTGTGTGACTTAAATACAGAGCCTGTCAGTTTTCTCTAAGGAAAAGTCACTGACAGCCTGAAGTTCCCTCCCTACGCACACGTTCCCCGTTCCCCCTAACCCCCCTCGTTTCAAAAGCACGTTGCACCCAGCTGAATGCTGGGATAGCTGCCCAGAATGCACCACTCCCTGTGCCGCAACAACTGCCGCAAATGTGGCCATGCCAAGACATCCTATAGCACAATACCTATTGCGGTATATGGGTACCGCTACAACCAAAAGCGCTATAATCCGGTAAGTGTAACCTTAGCCTCAGAGTGCAAGCGCACAGAGACTCTGTATGTAGAAACCATTGAGCCTACAGCCAAATGAGTGGATATGTGCTACCAAGTATCCTGAAAAGTGTCAAGCACTTTTATTCCCACACAAACCTGGAATCTTTAGTAGTTGCAGCCATGCAGGGTAAGTCCAAATCTCTGCAACAACCTAGCAGACTTCCTGAGGAGGCAAACAATGATGAGCCATGAATGGTCCTTACACAGATCCATCATGGAAGAGGATACTCCATCAGAAGAGATGATTGACTTATCTGCCACTAGGGACAATGCAAAATGTCAACTTTTGATGCAGAGGAGGGTTGAGTCATGGGGTGTTAGCAGATGTCTTCCTCCTACAGTGGGACAAAGGCTTGCTGTACGCCTTTCCACCAGTTCCCTTGATTCACAGAGTGATTTCCAAGACCAAAAGACCCAAAGCCATGATCATTCTGATGGCTCCATACTAGCCAAAGCAGTTCTGATGACAATGTCCATTCAGCCTCTGGTCCAGCTCCAAACAGCCTCACAACACGTGACTAAATACTCCATTGCAGCAGCTGACAGCGTGGCTGTTGGGTGGCTGATCACCACGGACAGAGACTTTTTCTCACAGGTGCAGTAAATCCTGATACAAAACAGCCATCTATCCGATGAACATATTCTTCCAATTAGAAGTGATTATATATCCAGAAAGATCAGGACTGGGTCCAGGCTTCAATACCCAAAAGGGCTGACTATTTAATGAATCTCAGTCAGGCCCGTCTTTCACTAGGCTTTATTTAAGTCCACATTGCGGTGATTTCAGCTTGTCACCCAACTGTGCAGTTGTGCTCAAAGGGCTACTACATACTTATCCACCAGTCAGAGAGCCCATCCCACCTGGGTCCTCAGTATAGTCCTCCAGAGAGTCACAGAGCCTCCATTTGAGTCTCTCACAGAATGGTCATCACATGAACTCACTCAGAAAAAGATCCTACTAGTCACTGTCACTTTGGCCAGAAGAATGAGTGAGATTCAGACATTCATAGCTGAGCTTCCCTGTGCAACGTTCGATAGGGACAAGGTGGTGCTAAGACTTCATGCAAAATTCATCCCCAAATTGATCTCAGGATTTCATCTGAACCAATCAATCTACCTGCCTTCTTCCCAAAAGCACATTGGACACTGGGAGACTAGAAAGTACGCACACTAGAGCTTGACTCCCTTCTCACCTTCTTGATTTGGGCTGTGAACTTTGGACAACAGTGGGTGGTAGAAAGTGTCCCAGGGAGGGCAGCCTTAAGGCGCTTCTGGGTGTCAAATCTTTGATAGCCCTCCCAGGGCCCTGGGCCAGATCCCAGTGGAGTGGGAGGGCCTGGGCTCACCTACCTAATCCCCTGACCACTGGCCAACGCTCCCCAGGATTGCAAACCATCACAATGCCTGCCTTATTGCTCAGGGAAGAGGAAGGATGATTAGGCTACAGGCTGCTATAACTGATGTTCCCAGAAGTGCTTTGAGATCCTTGGGTGAAAGGTGTTATAGAAGAGCAAAGTACTAATGGCATTGGCATGGAAGCTTGTCTTTTGTTCATGGCTAAGAGGCAAAGGACACCGTTGTGACTATCACCGTCACTGTGCCATAGTCTGGTTTGAAGTCTGTCCAAGTGTGGGGTCTAAGGGGATTGTCTACACAGTAATTAAAAACCTGTGGCTGGCCCAGGCCAGCTGACCTGGATTTACAGGGCTCAGGCTAAGAGACAGTTTAATTGAGGTGTGGACATTCTGATCAGGGTGCAGCCTGAGCTCTAGTATCCTCCCACCATGTGGTGTCCTACAGCCAGGGCTCCAGTCGGAGCCTGAACATCCAGTGTGATTAAACAATCCCTTACCCCAAGTCAGCTAGATGTCTGCTAAGATACTGGCAAAGACCAGATGTTGCTGGAGATTGCTTTTCGCCTGCTTCTTAGTTATCTTTCCCCATAAAAGAAGAGTAGCTGGCAAGGTTGTTTGTCAAGTGTCTTCCAGTTAGTCTAAGGCTGTATTGACTATTTGTCAGCAGAAAGACTAGGTGCTTCTACCAATGATCTGTGCTGCTCCTGCTGCATAGAATGCTCTCCCTGTCTTAGCCAGGCCACTACCTCCCCTTTAACTTTCTCCCTAAGACCCACATCTGCAGTGACATCTGTATGAAATCACCTAATTAACGCTGGCTAGTCTGAGGTACATCTGGGAATAATTAGTACTTTTAGCTGTTAAGACTTCCAGTGTCGGGGTGTGTTTGTGTATGCATATCCATGTATCTCTGATTGTTTCTCTCTCCTCACCCTAGTCAGTGACTCAAATGCTGTCTGGATTGAGAAATTGGCTCACGGTCAAGAACAGTTCTGGTGATCATGATTTTGCCCCTGCAGAAACAGATGAAAATCTCCTGTCCTCTCTCCTGTCTGTGGTATATGAACGTAGAGCACAGGTTGTCTGATCCCGTGGTACGATGGCATTCTCTGTTAGCATATGCAAAGACTACTGGTTCCATGAGCCCCCAGGGATGGATTGACATGGTTGGCCCTACTCTTCAATGTGTGCTCACGTACTGCTCTCAGCCTGGAGTAGTTGACAGTTTGGCCAGAATACAAGTGCAATCACTGCTCCCACAAGCCCTCCCCATGTCTACACATAGGCTGGAAACAGAATTCGTGTGTGCCTGTTTGGAGGAGCCCTGGGGTGGCGCTGTCTTGGAGATTCCCATTTGTCATGATGTTGGATTTTGGAGGCTCTGGTATCAGTTTGAGAGTAGAGCTGTCAGTCTGCAAGGCTGTGGTTTGCTTGTTAACCTGAAGATTTTCACATTGGCCCGGTCCCCTGATTAACAGACTAGGTGGACACATTTGAAGGGATATGTTTTTGGGATGGAGTCACTCCTACATATGGAGCAGGATGCACCCATTCTTGGGCAGTTTGATTTCTCTGAAAGTGTTCCAACACTTAGCTCCCAGCTCTCTAGTGAGACCCATTAGGAGCTGCCTTTATTCTGTATTTCTTCACCTAGGTCAAAGATCACTTTAAACACACTTCCCCCCATCTCTGTGCTCCTCCCTTTTCTATGGTGCCGGTTAGTGGTGAATTTCTCTACCCTTGTCTCGAGGGAAGAAGAGCCATCCATTATGAGCAAGAGAGCATAAACACAGGGCTTTTCGGGGACTTCCAGAAATAGAGAGGAAAGAGTGTAGAGCCCTGAAATGAGATTATTGGAGCGTGGAGAAACATGAAATGTGTGCATACATGCCTTGGACTTGTTTAGTGCTATAGCTGATTTCCTCAGAGCTGCCAGTGTCAAATGTATTTGAGTTTCTCTTTGTGTCTGTGTGTCTGTGCATGCAGTGAACAGTTGGCCCTTTCTGTATCATAAAAACCTAATCTGATACTAGGAATGTATAATCTTAGTTACGGCAGTGAACATTTCAACTTCACCCAGGACAAAGTGCAGGAGTGGCACTTCTGGAAAGCTGAAATTGGGACAGTATTTGGGGGCATTAGTTCTTTCTTCATTTCAGTGAAGAGCAGTTGTGTGGAAGAAATCTTTTTTTAAAATGGTGGATGGCAATTGTAAATTTCATCTTATTTTAATATAAATTCACTGTGGAATTCTAGTTATGGTAAACCATATACCTGTAAAGTAAGCAAAGCATTGGGGTTTAGAGATACACATATATGTGCTTCTCAATATATTGTGATGACTTGAATGTAGGTTTTTTTGTCATACATCTGGATCCCATTATCTGGTTAAAATTGGGTTATTTTAAGCTTATGATGCACATACTTGAAGTGGGGGTATTGTATTTTTAGTTCAGCTTGACTGTACTTTCTTTCCCAATGAGTAAAGTGCAGCCTTCACTTCCTGAATGTGTACTTTTCAAGGCAGAGAACCCCATAGCAATTCATGCAACTCCTTGAACAGGAACTCTGGATCTACTATTTTAATTTGTTTTTATATTGCATATATCCCAAAGCAAAATAAAGTCAGAGACAAAATCCCAGTAGAGTTCCTACTCCTATGCTCCAACAAGAAGAGGTAAGTCCCTGGTCCACGTGGCGTCTATTGCAGGGATGTTTGGATAGGTGAAAGGCTGGTTTCATCAGCAGTTCCCAGGGCACGTTGTGCTATATTTAGATTGTGCTGCATTTGGATAGTCTATTACATTTTAAAAGACAAAAGAATGTGTGTCGTTATGTCTGAAGATTGTGAAAACGAATGTTCATTTCATACCAAAGAAGAGAATAAATCAGATTTTCCATGGCTTCTGGAGCAGAGATTATTTGAGCACCCCTGTGGACAGAGTGAATTGTCTGTGCTCTATTACCCACTCCCTAGGTGCCAGTAATGCATGTGTACATGGGGCACCAGTAGCCAAATTAGTTTTTCCACTGTCTCTGGAGCTCACTGAAGCAGTTATCCAGCTAAAGACAGTCTTTGTAATTCCCTGTGGCATTATAAAAATGTAATGTTTTAAATTTATCAGAAACATAATTTAATTGTTCAAAATATTGTGTTTCTAGTTGCTTACTGGTTAAGGTTACTATTTCTTCTGTTCTCTCTAGCCCTTCAAACTGTGGTCCTGTCTGATCTTGTAAAAAGGATGTTGCAGTTGAGCTAGGGAGACCCTGTGTTGCTAGATGTCCCCTCTCTATACCCCCCCACCCCCGCCATGTCATGGACAACCCCAGATAAACTTAATTTCACCAGGATTTAGTGGTAGTAAACCATTGTATCCTCTCCCTAAATATCCTGCTTCCCTAAGCTCGCCCTGCAGTTGCAGTTAGGGATGATCCTTTGCTTCCTGACGCAGACGGTTGTGTAGTTTTGCTGTTCACTATTAAACAGCTGCTATGGTCTTCCCTAGAAATTGCTTCACTTCAGTGGTTGGCAAAATGATTCCTATGTGTGTGGTTTATACAATGTGATCATCAAGTTTCTAAAGCTCATTATGATTCATTTAGATAAAGCGGCTATACAAATACAAAAGCACTTTTGTGCTTTCCTCTTCAACAATGTCCAGTGCCTCTCCTACAGCCAGAGTAATGGCCTTATTAGTTAAGGCCGGTTCGGCCTTTTTTTCCCTCAGTCATTCTGGCAGATGTTTTCAGCCGTGGCCAGCAAAATGTCCAGGGCTGCTCCTGCTGACAGGAGCTAGGTATTGTACAAGCAGGAGCCTTACCGTGCCATGGTCTGGTTTTGGGAGGAAAAATGGTGTTTTTCCAAGAGTCTACTCATAATCCAAAAAATACCCACTCATGGTGCCAGAATATTAGCGCCTCGATCTCTCCCCCTGATTTGCTATGGGCTCTTCTACATCTGCCCACTGGATTGCTCCTGGCTGTACTGAGAGAGTTCTCCTCAGGTCCTTTCCTGGGTTGTCTGGAATCCTTACGTTCTTCATGACTCAAAGCTTTTCCCTTCTCTCTCCCTCTTGCCCACCTTTCCAGCTCTGTCAGTAATTGTCAGCCCTCACCTGTAGCACCACTTGCTTCCCAGTCCTGGACCCTCTTCCCTTGCTGTACCAACAAGCTTCATGCTTGCTTGGCAATAGCACCTATTGTTCCTGTTCAGGATTTGACTCCCAAGTCCACTTCCCCTGCCAAAGATCCTCCTTCCTGACCCACTACACCACCTGCTCTTCATTCCTGAGCCTCTCTTGAGCACTCTGTCAGTTGTGTCCAATTGTGTGATAGATTTCTGATATAAACAAATCTCCATTGAGCAGAATGAGGAGCCCATCCTGGCCATGTTCCCTGTGATGAAACTGAGAGTAAAGCCCTGGTATTCAAAGATGACAGTCTAATGGACTGACCCCCCTGCCCCAATGAGGCCCTGCTTGTTTATAAAGTCCATCCTAAAATTAGAATCTTACTTGGAAAAATGTGTGTTAGCCCATTCACTGCTGAATTCTGTTGTCCTTCTGTTGTCTCTTGTCTTATACTGAGATTATCAGGTCTATGGGGCTAGGGACTGTCTTTTTGTTCTGAATTAGAGAGGTAGCCATGTTAGTCTGGAATAGCAGAAATGACAAAGAGTCCTGTGGCACCTTAAAGACTAACTAAAGTATTGAAGCATAAGCTTTCGTGGGCTAATACCCACTTTGTCGACTTGGCTTGCATCCAACGAAGTGGGTATTAGCCCACGAAAGCTTCTGCTTCAATACTTTAGTTAGTCTTCAAGGTGCCACAGGACACTCTGTCACTTCTTTTTGTTCTGTGTCAGTGCACCACCTAGTATTCTGGTCAATGACTGGGACTCCTAGACGCTATCATAATACTACTTGTAGTAATAATAATAACTTCTGCAAGGAATATGGGGACTAAACAGCAGGTGCTGAAAGTATTAGTACATAAGCTAAATTATGACTTAACTTGCAGAGTTACAGAGACTTGATGGGATAAATCTCAGGACTGAAATATTGGTACAGAGGGTTATAGCTTGTTCAGGAAGGACAGGCAGGGAACAATGGGGGGAGGTGCTGGATTATACATTAAGAATATATACACTTGTTCTGAGGTCCAGAAGGAGTTGAGAGGCAGATCAGACATTTTCGGGTAAAGATAAAAGGGAAAAACAATAGGGTTGACACTATGGTATGGGTCTACTAGAGGCCAGCAAATCAGGAGAAGGCCTTTCCAAAACAAGACCTGGTGGTAATGTGGGACTATAGCTACTCAGACATATGTTGAGAAAGCAATACAGCAAACCAGAAAATTTTCAATAAGCTCTTGTAATGTGTTGGACAACTTTTTGTTTCAGAAAGTAGAGGGAGTAACCAGGGGGACAGCCATTTTAGACTTGATTCCGAACAACATGGAGGAATAGGTTGCAAGTTTGGAGGTTGAAGGCAATTTGGGTGAAAGTGGTCATGAAATGATAGATTTCATGATTCTAAGGAAAGAAAGGAGTGAGAGCAGCAGCATAAGGACAAGTAGATTTTAAAAAAACCAATAGACTTTAACAACTCGGAAATCTGGTAGGAAATATCCCATGGGAAGAAAAGCAAAAGAGAAAACAGAGTTCTGGAGAGTTGGCATTTTCTCAGGGACAATAATAAAAGCACAACAGCAAACCACGTTGATATGAAGGAAAGACTGAATAGTAGGAGGCCGATATGGCTCCATCAGGAACCCTTTAATGACCTGAAAATCAAGAAGGAATCCTACAAAAAGTGGAAACGTGGACAAATTGCTAAGGAGGAATACAAAAGAATAGCACGGGCATGTAGGGACAAAATCAGAAAGGCTAAGAAGGCATAAGAAGAAGTTCATAAATGCATTAGGAGAAAGATAATGGCGAAGGAAAGTGTAGGTCCTCTACCTCAGTGTTCTTCAAAGTTTTCTGTCTGCGGCCCCCTTCCACGGTCTGGCGTCCTCTCACGGCCCCCTGGGGTATGTCCGCTGAAATGCTGCCGAATTGAAAGCTGCTGCTTTCTGCAGCAGCATTTCGGCACGACAAAAATAGACCACGGGTCTATTCAACGGTCTCCCGGGCAAGATCGGCGGTGGCACCGGGGTCTCACACACCCCCAGGAGTGGTCTTGTGCACCCCCAGGGGTGCATGCACCCCACTCTGAAGACCACTGCTCTACGTAATAGTGAAGGAAAGCTAATAATGCACAACACCAAGAAGGCTGAGATGTTAAGTGCCTATTTTGCTTCAGTCTTCACTAAAAAAGGATAATGGTGGCCAGATACTTAACACAATTAATATTAACAACAAGGGGAAAGGAGGAACACAAGCTGAAATAGATTAAGAACAGGTTAAAAAATATTTAGGCAAGATAGATATATTCAAGTCAGCAGGAGCTGATGAAATTCATCTTAGGGTGCTTAATGAACTAGATGAAGAAATTGCTGAACCGTTAGCAAATATCTTTGAAAACTCACAAAGGAAGGGCGAGGTCCCAGATGACTGGAGAAGGGCAAATATAGTACCTATCTTTAAAAGGGGGAACAAAGAGGACTCCCACTACTCGTGTCTGGGGGAGGTGCACCAGACTGAAAGGTGCAAGATCAGCAGGACTTTCCGCCTCCGAACTAAAAAAGAGTGAGATTTCTAAGGGCTCGCCTTCACTAACGCAGTCCTGGATTGATCTTCTGGCGATCGATTTATCGCGTCTTGTTAAGATGCGATAAATCGATCACCCGCGGCTCCCCCGTTGACTCTGGAACTCCAGCTTGCCGGGAGGCGCAAGTTGGAGTCGACGGGGGAGCGCGCCGCCGCCGTGGGGACAAGCAGTGAGTCGGCGGCAGATACTCAAACTTCATTGTGTATCTGCCATCGATCCCCCCCCAGTGAGGACAAGCCCTAACTGAAGCAGTTGCTCATGGAATTCGACCTTCATCCTCAGACTACTGCAGACCACCAGGATCCCACAACAAGCACATCTGTATGGCTTGCCCCCATCGGTATGTGACGTGGTGCCGAGGAAGGACTCCAGTCTAAGATACCCTCGACATCGGTGCTTGCCAGGACCACAAGATGCACAGACAACCCAGCACTGCTTGCACTCACTGGTGCTGTACAAGTGGCATAGAAAAGCAGATGGGGGGGCACTCCCCAGTGCAGAAAACAGCGGGACCTGTGAACGCGGTACCCGGGTGTCCCATGAAGGAACCCTCGGCATCCAGGCAACAAGAGTCGGTGCTGTTGACTTTGGTTCCCACGGCGGGACCGTCAAGTCCAGCCCACAGCGACTCCTGGGATGGGCAATACCAGGTGGAGGAGTTGGAGTTACCCTCCACCCTTTTGAAGCCGCCAGAGACTTACTTGTGATCAGAGATAAGCCCCCAGTGCCGCTGCGAGTAGTGCCGTCTAGAGGCAAGCTGGTCATGATACGGGGTCACCCTCTCCTGCCTGGCATCATTCCCCTCTGCACCGCTCCAGATCACCATCCTCAATGCAGCACCAGACTCTGCAAGGGGTTCCGTGGCCCCCAGGCATGACGCTCCCTGGCACCGCTGAGGGAGCAGCAGTGATCTGTGGCTCTGAGAGAGGACCAGCAGCAAGCCCCAACACCAGACCCTCAGCACCGGACCCTGACGCCGGATTCCTGGTTTCGGTCCGCAGCCCGGCATCTTGACAGCTGTTCCCTGCATCATCAACTCGGCACAAGTCCCCAGCGCATTACCATGCGGCACCACCATGGTCATCTCATTGAGATCTGTGTCTGTGGACTTGGACGGTGACTCATACAAGTCCTGTCGCAGCACATGTAGATCTGACAAGTGATGGAGGGAGGTACCAGTGGCATGGCAACCCCAGTGGCAGCCTCCTGCGCAAGGGCCTTTTTGGACGCCCTGGGCTTACCGTCACGCCCAGGACTCCTTTTCCAGGGACTCCCGATCGGTGACCTTGGAACACCAATCATTCCAGACAGCCAAGGATTGGCCAACGCCCCGTGGTTCTGAAACGACCTTGGTGCAAGCCTCACAGCCGACCCAGATCACCGCCGAGGCATGGCCCATTGCAAGGCCAGACTACTGTCACCTCAGCTATGGTCACCACAGAGACCCCAGATACTGAACAGGAGGAGGTCAGGGAAAACTTTACTGTTCAGAAGAAAAATGCTGCTTTTAACCATCTTAATTTAAATGAAACAAGCACAGAAACAGTTACCATGGTTAATCTTTTGTTTTGTTTTGTTTTACAGTATTGTGCCATATTTGCTTCCTCACCCCCGGTACTGCCTGATTGTGTAGTTCCGGTTCCAAATCAGGTGTGTGCTTGACAGGTCAGTTCATAAAAAACAGTTACCTGCCTCTCATAAGCGTTGTTCTTCGAGATGTGTTGCTCATGTCCATTCCAATAGGCGTGTGTGCACACCGTGAACGTGATCATCAACAGCTTTTCCCCTAGCAGTACCCGTCAGGTTGGCTGTGGAGACCCCTCAAGTGGCAGTGTCTGACATCCCTGCCAACCCGCTGCCTACTCAGGTCCTTCTTACCGGATACTCCAACAAAGGGGAAGCAGGCAGGATTTGGAATGGACATGAGCAACACTTCTCGAAGAACAGTTACGAGAGGTAGGTAACTGTTTTTTCTTTTTCGAGTGATTGCTCGTGTGCATTCCAATAGGTGACTTCCAAGCAGTTTCCCTGGGGGAGGGTTCGGAGTTCACCTGGTTGCTGAATGCAACACTGCCCTGCCAAAGGCTGCATCATCACACTATGCCATTACCCAGCAGGCGAGGGATGTGAAGGTGTGGATAGAGGACCACGTTGCTGCCTGGCATATTTCCTGGATAGGGAACTGTGCCAGGAGTGCTGCGGACAACACCTGCAGTCTCATGAAGTGCGCCATAAGTGGAGGGGCTGAAATTTTAGCCAGGTCGTAGCACAGTCAGCCTCATCTCGGTCCCTGGAAAAATGATGGAGCAGGTCCTCAAGGAATCAATTCTGAAGCACTCAGAGGATAGGAGTGATCAGAAACAGTCAGCATGGATTCACCCAGTCGGGTCTGACTAACCTAATTGCCTTCTACGATGAGATAACTGGCTCTGTGGATGAGAGGAAAGCAGTGGATGTGTTATTCCTTGGCTTTGGCAAAGCTTTTGAAACTGTCTCCCACAGTATTCTTGCCAGCAAATTAAAGAAGTATGGGCTGGATGAATGGACTATAAGGTGGGTAGAAAGTTGGCTAGACTGTTGGGCTCAACGGGTAGTGATCAATGGCTCTATGTCTAGTTGGCAGCCGGTATCAAGCAGAGTGCCCCAAGAGTCGGTCCTGGGGCTGGTTTTATTCAATAACTTCATTAATGATCTGGAGCATGGCATGGATTGCACCCTCAGCAAGTTTTCAGATGACACTAAACTGGGAGGAGTGGTAGATACACTGGAGGGCAGGGATAGGATACAGAGGGACCTAGACAAATTAGAGGACTGGGCCAAAAGAAATCTGATGAGGTTCAACAAGGAGAAGTGCAGAGTCCTGCACTTAGGACGGAAGAATCCCATGCACTGCTACAGACTAGGGACTGAATGGCTAGGCAGCAGTTCTGCAGAAAAGGACCTACGGGTTACAGTAGACCAGAAGCTGGATATGAGTCAACAGTGTGCTCTTGTTGCCAAGAAGGCTAATGGCATTTTGGGGTGTATAAGTAGCGGCTTTTCCAGCAGTTTGAGGGACGCGATTGTTCCCCTCTATTTGGCATTGGTGAGGCCTCATTTGGAGTACTGTGTCCAATTTTGGGCCCCACACTACAAGAAGGATGTGGATAAACTGGAAAGAGTCCAGCAGAGGGCAACAAAAATGATTAGGGGCTGGAGCGCATGACTTATGAGGAGAGGCTGAGGGAACTGGGATTATTTAGTCTGCAGAAGAGAAGAATGAGGGGGGATTTGATAGCTGCTTTCAACTACCTGAGAGAGGGTTCCAAAGAGGATGGTTCTAGATTGTTCTGAGTGGTAGCAGATGACAGAACAAGGAGTAATGGTCTCAAGTTGCAGTGGGGAAGGCTTAGGTTGGATATTAGGAAAAACTTTTTTACTAGGAGGGTGGTGAAGCACTGGAATGGGTTACCTAGGGAGGTGGTGGAATCTCCTTCCTCAGAAATTTTTAAAGTCAGGCTTGACAAAGCCCTGGCTGGGATGATTTAATTGGGGTTGGTCCTGCTTTGAGCAGGGCGTGGGACTAGATGACCTCCAGAGATCCCTTCCAAGCCTGATATTCTATGATCCTGATAGAGGATGTGATCCATATGAAATGCACTGGGACAAGATCGGAAGCTCCTTCATCATTTCTGTGATTGCAATAAAGAGCTGTGATGACTCCAAAATGGCTTTGTGCGCTCAATGGGGAATGCTTGGGAATGGAACATGCGCTCTCTGTTACTGGCATGTGGCTTAGGAAAGTACACATAAAAATATGTCCTGCTTCACATGAAACTGGGAGGCCACCTTTGTCAGAAACACAGGGTGAGGGCGTAGCTTCACCTTGTCTTCATAAAAGACTGTATAGAAGGACATCAGTCGTCTAGCTACGGGGACACTTGCACCTGACGTTTGCGGAGGAAGGCTGCCACAATTGCCACATACTTGGTGAATACCCAGGGGGCCGCTGAGAGCCCAACTAGGAGCACCCTGAACTGGTAGTGCTGGCAGCTGACCACAAAGCAAAGAAAATGTCTGTGGGACAGGATAGTGGCTATATGTACGTATGCATCTTTCAAGTCGAGGGTGGTGAACCAGTCCCTCGGATCCAGGAAGGGCATGATGGAGGCCAGAGAGATCATGCGAAATTTCACCGAGACCGAAGCACTGTGCTCTGATGATGCCGGTGCTGTTTCCGGTGCCAGCTGGGGACAGAGGGCCGACTCCATCAGGAAGAGCTTTAAACAGTAGTCCCGCTCTCTCTTAGTCCTGAGTCTAACGCTCCCCCAAATTGGGCACTTGTCTGTCTGATGGGCAGCGTGCGGATCGCCTGTGGGTATGGGTTTCGCACACCTCTCACACGCCTTAAACCCCTGCGACCGAGGCATGCTTCAGTGCCTGGGGAGACTAGGGCTGGGGGAAAGCCCCCCCAGAGTGAGCCCGGTTAATTACAAACTACTAAATAACTAATAACTATTTACAGCTAAGAAAAGGAAACTGCTAGGTAGGCACTTGCGAATGCAAGATATTGAATTTGTCCAGCGACCATCATTGGCGGTGAGAAGAAACTGAGCAGGTGGCGGGTTGGCAGGGACCTATATACACCGCCATGAAGGCACCACTCCAGGGGTCTCCTCAGCCAACCTGACGAGTACTGCTAGGGGAAAAACCTTCCACCGATTGCGCATGGGGCGCGTGCACGCACCTATTGGATTGCACATGAGCCATCACTCAAAGAACAACTGTGGTGTTCGTAACTCTGAGATTTTACTATAGTGCAAACTAAGTCATTATGTTTTAAAATCAGATGGCAACCCCACCTGAGGACTTTCCAGTTACATCCATCACTTTTATAATTTAATTCCAGAGCTTGTGATTGTTTTTGTAACATTATCTCCAAGTGCTCCAGAAATCTAGTAGCATCAGGAAGCACAATTTCCCTGCCCCAGGTAGGATCATGTATAAAATGTAACACTAATGCTAATTAACTCTTGCATGTTACACAGTGAAAGTGTAGAGCATTTTTAAGAAGACAAATTCACACTGTGTTTATATTCGCTTTAGATACACTAAAGTTTTAGCTAAGTTCAGAAATCTAAAGGAAACAAGCTCAGCTTCTAAAACCTTGTACTTACAGGAATGAGAACTCCCACAGCAGAATCATGCCCTCTAAACTCATTTGTCGGTTTAAGCTTCTGTATGCGTGTGTATCTTTTAATTATACCCACGCACGTCTGTCCTGTGCGTTCAGAGAGCCATTTATCCTCACAATTAGATACCTAGCACTTTGTGAGCCAGTAGCTAAATTAAACAACTGTGACCTTACCAACTTTTTAAAACTCTTCTGTTTACTCTGCAGAATTCATTGTGGTCACAGCTGTCAGGACAGGCTCAGCAGTCCCCACTGAACAGAGAATGTCAGCATTAAAACAATGCAAAAGGTAGCCAGTCAACTCTCAGAGATGAGAATCCACTTCCCAGCACATACGGCTTTTGCTAGGTTAAAGGAACAAAAAGTTGGACATGTAGTTTGTAATTCAGAATGTGTTTCATAGGACCGTGAGACATTAAAGTGAGGCAAAGCAGTTGCCTCTAGTGGTTTTAGCTATTCTGCTGCACACAAAACTAGTCGTTTCTGTCTTGATTGGTTTCAGAGAGGATGTGGTTTATGTTCCTGCTATTCAAATGTCTCAAAGCAAATAGACTCAGAAACAGAGCTGACTGCTATGTGTGAACGTGTGTTTATATACAAGAGTTATAAGCAAAAATTCAGTCTTTTATACCAGGTCTGGGGCCCAGAGGTTACCTAACCAAGGGCCATGCTTTCAAGTTGCTGCCAGACTGAAGAATGTACCAGATTTGCAGCTTTCTTCATCTTTAATGAGAGGTGAAGTTTGTGGACACTTTGGGTCCCTCATCCAATGTGATCAGGCTTTTCATAGCGAGATGGAGGTACAGCCTCCATAAACTCCATGTCCGCATCAGGGCCGGCTCCAGGCACCAGCATAGAAAGCACGTGCCTGGGGTGACAGTCTGTAAGGGGCAGCATTCCGGCCGCACCCCTCCCCCCCCGGTTGCTCCTCCGGCTGCACTGCGGCCGTGCCACACACCCTCCCTTTTTTCTTCTTCTTTTTTTTTTTTTTTACCTGGGGCGGCAAAAAAGTTAGAGCCAGCCGTAGTCCGCTTCCCCCACCCCCGAAGTGCATTACTGTGCGTTTAACAGGATGGAATTTCATTTGCAGTCATGTTGCCTATTCACCTATCTTGGCTAGGTCGGTCTGAAGTTCCTCATAGTCCTCTCTAGTCTTGACCAACTTTGTGTCATCTACAGCTTTTGTTACCTCATTACTTGCTTCCTTTCCAGGTCATTAATAAATATAGTAACAACGCCAGACTTAGTATCAAACTTTGAGGAATCCCCACTGTAATCTTTGACCATTTCATCCTACTGGTTGCTATCTGACTACTAGCCAGTTTTTGATCCATGACAGTACTTTGCCTCTCATTCATGACTACTTAGTTTCTTTAGTAGTCTTTAGTGAAAGATATTTTCAAGAATCTTATGAAAGTCTACACTCTAAACAAACTGTCAACCAGTTCACCTTTTTCTGCTACCTTATTGACATGCTCAATAATTCTAATAGGCTAGTGAAACATGATCCTTTGCAGACACCATGCTGGTTAGACCCTCTCACATTATCATCTTCCAGATGTTTTATTATATTATTTTTAACTATCATTTCAACCAGTTGGAGAGGTACCGATGTAAGGCTAATCAGTCTGTAATTCCCTGGACCACTCTTATAGCTTTTTAAAAATATAGTTTCTACAACTGCATTTTCTACAGTCTTCTGGTGCAGTAACTGGTTTTAATAAGAGGCTGCATGTTTCTGCTAGCACTTCAGCCACTTTTTGCTTGAGCAACTCCAGAACTCTTGGATGTAGACAGCCTGGGCCTGGTGACTTACTGCATTTAAATTAGCAATTTGTTCCACAACCGTCACATATTAATTTGTTCTTCTGTTACCGCGGTTCGTCATAGTGCCTCAGCTCTATATTATGCATGTCTTCTGAGAATCTGTTGTTGTTTTCTTAAGTAACATCAATACCACTTCTACGAATTTTACTTGATTTATTTTTGCTGCTAGGGACTTTTTGACTAGCCATCTCACTTTATTGAAATCTCTCTCTCTATAGTTTGTCACTCATTTTTTGCCTCCCCCTAGGACAGTGGTTCTCAAACTTTTTATAGTGGTGACCCCTTTCCCACACCAGACCTCTAAGCGCGACCCCCCGGGGTCATGTGGGGGGGGGGGAGGCATGCCTGCACCCCACTGCGGCAGGGGATGGGATGGGGGGGTTCCAGCAACCCCCCAGGGCAGGGTCGGGATTGAAGGGGGGTTCCAGCAGCCCCCTGAAACCAGTGAAGGGGGGTTCCAGCAGCCCCCTGAAACCAGTGAATGGGGGTTCCAGCAGCCCCCTGAAACCAGTGAAGGGGGGTTCCAGCAGCCCCACAGAGGCTCTGGCAGCCCACCGCGACAGGGGCCAGGCTCACGCAGGCACCAGAAGCCCATCTCTGCAGGGGCCGGGTCGGGCATGTGGCAGTGCCAGCAGCCTGCCGCAGCAGGAGCCAGGGCCTGGACCGTGCTCGCAGGGCCACCAGCAGCCCGCCGCGGTGGGAGCTGGGACTGGACTCACAGGGCCACCAGCAGCCCGCTGCGGCAGGAGCCGCGGCCGGGACCAGCCTAATGGGGGTGCCGTTTGCCCGCTGCAGCAGGGGCATGGGCTGCCTGCAGCAGCAGGGGCTGGATGCCAGCAGCCCGCAGCAGCAGCATTGTTCGGGGCCGGCTGCTGGCAGCAGGGGCTCCCGACCCCCACAGAACTGGCTCGTGACTCCCAGAGGGGTCCCGACCCCCACTTTGAGAACCCATGCCCTAGGATGTTGAACCTAATTCTATTGTAGTCACTGTTAATTAGTTCTCCACTACTGAATTAACGCATGCATGTTACTTAAGACTAAATAGAGTTTAACCTGTCCTCATGTGTGCTCTGGAACTACCAAGAAGCAATCATATTGTTTTTCTAAACTTTGTCCCATTGTGTCATTTGATCATTGTCATTTATAGGTGAATAGCTGAAGTCCTCCATTATTATCATTGTTTGATTTTGTTGCCTCTCTTGATCTCAGTACTGTCCATTTCTTTTTCTTGATCTGGAGCCTGGGAGGAGAGCCCTTTTAATTTATTTACATTCTTACAGCTTGGGATTCTTACCCAGACAGATTCAGCTATGTGGTCCTTGAATTTTGATCTTGCTAGAATCTGTGGGATCCTTTAGCTACAGCACTACCGCCCCACCTCTCTGTCTTTCCTATGTAATTGGTAGCCAGGTATTACAGTATCCTACTGATTTTTTCCTCCCTTTTGGTCATTCCACCACGTTTCTGTAATGCCTGTTATATCAAAATCTTTGTTCATTGCAAGGCATTGTAGTTCATGTATTTTTACTTTAAGGATCTCATCTTTACATGCAGACATTTATCGGTTTTATTTTTGACCACTGGTTATTTTTATTTAACTCTTTAATCGGATACCCTGCTGATTTCACAGAAGTTTTCTGTGATCTTTTCTTGTTCTTGTTCTGCACCTGTTGTATTTTGCACCTCCCCGTTTATTGGATTCGTTTATCATTGTATTACCCATGTCCTGAACAGATGTATCTGTATGACGTAAGTGCTCCTTAGCTCCTGATGACTTTCTCACATCATTCCAGTGATGGGCACCAATTTTCATTCTTGCTCAGAGGCAAAACTCTGAGCAGGAATGAATGAAAGTGGGCACAGAGCAGCATGGTGGGTGGTTGTTTGCGTTGTAAATGACTTTGCTCTCATGGCGATTGTTTGAGTATCTTTGCCCAACCAGGCATGCACAGATCACTTGATCAGCAGAGATTTAGGTCTCTGGATTGTCCCCATCCTGGTTGGTTTTTTTCAGTGAGACCCTTTGCAAAGTCTAAATTACCTGGAGATATTGAGGCCTTGTTTCATGTGGGGAGGTGGAATTCCTACAGTCATGAAAACCCTCTTCTGTTCCTGTAGAAGGCATCGACACTTCAGCATTACTGTGGTGTAGCTGCAGCACTGTTCCTGTACCTCTAGAGTGCCCATAGTGTAGAGGTGTCCTGAGAGGGTTACAGTTTCTCTCAGTAGCTGTGTATCTTCTTAGGGAGTGGGAGGGGGGGTATAATCAGTTTCTTATTTTCCTGCTTTAATCTCCATTTAGTCATCAGTGCTCCCCCTCTTAACTCGTTGATGGTGAAGAGTTTCTACGATCATAAGATATGATGTCGTACAACACGATTATAAGACAGGTGTTTTTAAGACAGTGGTTCCCAGTCATTTGTGGGCTACTGTACCAGTTTGACCAGACTAAGACAACAATTATATTGGTCAGTACCCACCACTTTCCTTTCAGTTGTGAATCAGCGAACCCAGCATAGAGTTCGAGCTATGGCAAGCTGCCGTCTTGTGGTTGTGAGAGCAGCCCAGGTTCTGTGGTGTTAGAGCACAAATAACTGAAGAGGGGATGGGCAGCAGAGGTATTCCAGGGCCCAGCACAGGGGCCCATCAGAAAGGGCTTGATATTGCTCCCATTGAAGTCAGTTGCCACCCTTCCATTGACTTAACCGAGAGGAGAGCTGGGCCAGCAGGTAGTGAGGGGGAGCCAGAAATATCAGTGGAAAAAACCCTGATGTGTAGCACTAGTGTGGGACCCACAATGTCAAGAGTGAGAAGAGGCAGTTAACTGAGGCTGCGTAGTCTAGTGTTCAGAACCAAGAGTGTGGGAGGAAGAGAGGCTGTGGTTCTAATGCTGGCCACACACTACCCTAGGCTACCCTAGTCATTCACCCTTCAAGTGTCTTTGCTGCCCCAGTTGGGGAGATGGAGTGAAAAAGCAGGAACCTGTTCGGTGACAATCATCTGGCAGTTTGACGATTGCTGCCCTGAACTTTCCCGGAGAAATAAACTGAAAACAATCCCCCAGATAAACAGTAACATCTCCGAGCTGTGCAGCTTGAACAGACCCAGTGTGGGACCATGCTGGGGTTGGTTTCTGAGCCTGGGAAAGGGTGACTGATCCCTTGGGGGCAGATAAGGGGCGGATTGTTTTCCCCACAGCCTATATAATTATTTCCGAATTGTTTTTCTCTTTTCATTTCCCTAGTGCCAGCTAGACTGTCACAGACCTGCTCCCCGCCATCAGGCTGCCCATCTCCTTCCATCCCAGCGGGTAAAGTCATCTCACCATCCCAGAAGCACAGCAAGAAGGCACTCAAACAGGTAAGTGGGATAGTCTGTGTGATCTAGTTCTGAGAGTCTAATAGTGAAGCCTCTTTATTCCTCCTACTAACTTTCTAAGTGAAACTCCAGTCTGCAGGGACACAATTCAGGATCTTTCCTTCTACTTCACAGTTAGCAGTTTCCTTGGGGGTGGTTCCTGCTGGAGGTTTTTCAAAATCCTGTGCCTTCGTCAGTCTCTATCATACTACAAAATAGCTGGCTGAAATTATTTTTTATTTGTGGGAGATGGAGACACATTTTCTTTACACTGTGGGAGGGTGCTGGCCAGGAGGGACTGAGCCAGCCCTGCTGCCCCTTTAAGAAAGCAAAAGCCTCTGCCAGCAGCTTCCCTAAGCTAGGGAAGCTGATTACCTACCGTGTTTCCCCGAAAGTAAGACATGCCCCGAAAATAAGACCTACTTCCAGTTTTGCCTCTCGCTGTAATATAAGGCATCCCCCAAAAATAAGGCCTCCCCGAAAATAAGGCCTCCCCGATAATAAGGCCTCCCCTGAACATAAGTTTGTCTGGTTATGCTGGTTTGTGATGACAACTACTACCGTACCGTATACAGGTAATAAATTTCCTTTTTTTTTGTTCAACAATAAATGTGTACCGTATTCTTCTTCATGGAAAAATAAGACATCCCCTGAAAATAAGACCTAGCGCATCTTTGGGAGCAAAAATTAATATAAGACACTGTCTTATTTTCGGGGGAAACCGGTAGCAAAGTGCAGCCCTGGGCTAATTAGGGCCAATTGTGTTACACCTGGTAGCCTCCCCAGGGGATATAAAAGCCTGGCAGGGAGGAAGCCCAGTGTGGTGGTGGAGTGAGAGAGAGAGAGGAAGGAGATAGAGAGAGAAGGAGGCTAGGGAAGCAGGATAGGGAGGAGTATTCAGACTGGATCCCTGTGAGCCAGGAAGAAGGGAGTTGTCTTCCTGAGCTGTGGCCTGTTCTCCCTGAGCTGCAAAGCACTGTTAGAGCTGTACATAGAAGGTGGTGGGGGAGTTGCACTATAAATAAAAGGACACTGGTGGAGCCACAAAGCAGTCTCCTGCCTGTTTTTGGAGTGGGCAACAAGTGGATCTCCTACAACACTTACTCTGTTTTCATGACTGCCCTCATCTTTCCACAGAATGCTCCACGTACCTTTTAGAGAAGCTCTGTATAAATGGCAGCTCTGGGGGGTTTGTTGCAGTTTAATATTCTTCACACCCTAATTGTGTTGCACAAATTTCCCCTGCTTATTCTGTGCATATTTTCACCTATAAGGAATTCCATAGTTCCTCTGTGTGTGTGTGAGATTGAGGCACAGTCTTGGCATTGGGCACGTGCTGTGGCCAAGGCTGACCTTATGGATGCACAACGTAAATGACTGCCCAGGGCGTCATGGTCAAGAGGCTGCAGAAGGACTATGCCCCCCCCCCCCAGCAGGTGATAAAGGGGGCTGCGGGGCGGGAGTTAGGTGCTCACACATGTTCCCCTCTCTGCCCTCCCGCCGTCAGCGATACTGCTGCTCCACCAGCTGCTTCTCTGCCTGCCAAGTGGCTGCTTGGGGAGCAGGACTTAGAGGGCACCAAAGAAGGTTCACCTGGGATGTCATTTTCCCTAAGACCAGCCCTGGCTATGGCATTATGTGTGAGAGAGGACAGCTTACTTCCATTACAGATGCTCCCCAACTTACGCAAGCATTCCATTCCGGAACAGCTTGCATAAGTTGAATTTTGCTTAAGTCGGAAACGTATCTCCAACCATTATGCAGGGAAAAAATAACCTCCTATTTTAACTTACGGAACTTTTTCCATAACCTCGGATTTGCGTAAGTCAGATCTTGTGTACAGAGAGCGTCTGTACTTGGGAATGACTCTGTCGTCTTGTAGAGCAGCAGTTCCTAAGCTGTGGGTCAGGACCCCATAGTGGGTCACGAAGGAGGATAGGAAGGATCCCAGGAAAACAGCAACAAGTAGACCTTGGTGGATGGTTACAGGTCCCTGGGTCAGAACCCTGTCTAGACAGAGGTCCTGGATTCCCATACGAGCACTGGCAAATAGCAAAGGAGTGTTTGAGGTGCCATCCGGAGAGATGGTCCAATAAGACTTTGATACCCCAGGAGGGAGGACTATATAATGACCTAGCTGGAGGAGTGAGTTGCAAAGAGAGAGCACTGTGCATTACAGGAAGAGAGACCACCATAGCAATGGAGTGACCATTGTCAGGGTGTGCCATACAGGAAGGAAGCTGCTATGCAGCACCTTGCCAGGAGAAGGCATTCATGTGGTGAGTGGAGCCCATCACGGGGTAACCTTCAGAAGAATCAATTTGAAAGGTTCACTGGACTATAAAAGAGGGGACAAGGAACCCCAAGTTATCTTTAATCTAAGGAAACAAAGGAAGCAAGTACTTTAGACTTTGTGGGAAATCATGACTACGGTGTGGTCAGTCATCTTGCTGGAAGAAAGGAGTAAGAATCTTACCTTCAACCAAGACTGTAGTTTTGTTCAGTCTTTGTCACTAGAAAACATATTTTTACTTTTGTTTGTTTGTAAGCCTTTCTAACTTTATTCCTACTTGGTATCACTTACAATCCTATCTCCTTTTCTTAATAAACGTGTTTTACTTTTAATCTAAACCAAACCAGTGGTACGTTTGAATCATAGTGATTGTTAACTCCAGTTAAAGTGATAAGTTGTGCATTTTGTCTCTTTAGAGGAACAAACCAACCTCCAGGGCTACCCTGCTTTCCTTGGGGGTGTACGCATCAGCGATGCAGAAGCGCCACTGCGGTTTTCAGCAGTAGCAGTATCGTCCACAGTGCATGTTTGGCCAGCCTTTCTCTCCTCTGAGGCAACAGAACTACCCTAGAAAGGGGGCTAGCTCTCACAAAGAAAACAATTGAGCTTGGCCTCAACAAATATTTGCCCTATATGAAGTTCAAAACAGTCCCTGTCCACTATTCTCCCTGCGTTATCTCAGAATGACTGGTTTGCTGCTCTGGACTTTCAGGGTGCCTACTTTCATATGGTGATTCTGCCAAGCCACAGAAAGTTCCTTCAATTCGTTCATGGTGGAAAGCCGTTTCAGTGCACAGTGTTTCCATTCGGCCTCTTTTCTACCCCCCAACTCTCCCTCCCCAGTTTTTAACAAATGTGTGGTTATTGTTATGGCATATCTCACAAAGAAGGGAATTCACATCTTCCCATATCTGGATGACTGGTTACTGAAGGGCAGATCCAGAGAGGAAGTTCTTGTTCACATCGGCACCACAGTGCGCTTGCTCAACTGTCTGGGTCTCATTCTAGACACTGGGAAGTCAACCTTGGCTCTCACTCAAAAAATCAAGTTCATCGGGGCCCCGTTAAATTCCATGATGTGGAAAGGATTTCTGTCGACCAACCATTTCCAAAAAGTTCGCCACCTTTGCCTCTGTCTACTGTGTCCCTTCCATGACATTTTGGACGTCTCAAGGCTCTTCGGCCACATGTCCGCTTGCATGCAGGTGGTCCAGATTGTAATATTGTACCTTACCTGTTTCAAATGTGACTCTGGATGGTTTACCATCCTACTCTTTGCTCTCTAGAGAGACTTGTTTGTTTTCCTTCACTGGTCCTAGACTTCTGGCAGAGGTGGATGCATCTAGAGAACATTTGACAAGGTGTTCCCTTTGTCCAGACCTCACCAACCAAGTTGATTGTTACAAATGCCTCCCTGATGTGTTGGAGGACACACCTGGGGTCACTGAAAGTGCAGAGACTGTGGTCAGAGCAGTAGGCCTCACTCCATAAAAATGTACTGGAACTTCAGGCCATCTCTAATGCATGTCATGCTTTTTGGGACAGTATCCGTGTTTCAGTAGTTCACATACTTACCAACAATATCACAGTGATGTAGTATGTGTACAAACAAGGGGGAACACGGTCCAGGTTGCTCTGTCTAGAGGCGATCAAGCTGTGGCAGTTCTGCATCAAGGAGAACATTACTGCAATAGCCATTCGCTTACTCAGGGTTCAGAATCATCTTGCAGACCATCTCAGCCATTATTTTCCTGAGTTGCAAGTGGTCTTTAAAGACAAGTGTCCCCCAGGTTATCTTCATAGCTTGGGGCATCCCGATGATCAACCTGTTTTCTACAAGGGACAACAGAAAATGTTGTCTGTTTGGCTCTCAAGGTGGCCTCTCCAGGCTCCCTGTCCAGGGCTTTCCATCTCAGCTGACTGTCAGCTCTTCTCTACATCTTTCCCCTGGTGCCAGTCATCCTTCAGGTCATCCTCAGGCTCAAGGTGAATCCATTCTCTTTGTCCTGCCCAAGACAGTGCTGGTTCTTTGACTTTGTACTATCTATTCAGCCTCCTATACTGCTTCCTGCCCATCCCAACTCCCCTAGAACCAAGGCCTCACCTCGTGTCCTGCACTCAGCTCCCAGTATCTCACATAGTGGCTGCTGCATGGCTGAATGAGGAAGAGCAGTGTTTGTCCAATAAGACCTCCTTAACAGTAGAAAGCCCTCCACTAGGATGGCCTGTTGAGTGAAATGGAAGCCATTTTTGGTGTGATCGTTAGCTGTGGAATCCAATCAATGCTGGCCTCTATCCAAGACACTTTGGACTTCACCTTCAGGCATTTAGTTCACTGAAACTGCATCTGGCAGTGATATCAACATTTCACTTCCTCCCTCCCCGGTTCAGGGAAAATCGGTCTTCTTCAATATCATAGTAGCAAGATTCAAGTCTACATCCTCTGGTCGTTTCCTTTGTGGGACCTTAGCTCAGTCCTGGTGGCCTTAATGGGATCTACAGTTGAGCCTCTGGCATCTTGTCACTTTCTGCTTTTGTGTCAGAAAACTGCATTCCTGATAGCGATAAACCCACCAGGAGAGTGTGTGTGTTGCAGGCTCTGATGGCAGAGCCTCCTTATACACAGTTCTCCAAAGACAAAGTGACCTTACGACCACATCCAACATTTTTGTCTAAAGTGGGTTCTCAGTTTCATTTGAACGAGGCAGTATATTTACCGGTGTTCTTTCTTAAGTCACATTCCTCTCCAGAGGAGCAGTGTCTCCATACCTTAGCTGTCAGGTGATGTCTACCATTTTATCAGGACAGGACTAAAGCATTCCGAGCCTCACCTTGTTTATCATATGCAGATCGCATGAAGATTCAAGCGGTCTCTTCACAGACAATCTCCAAATGGATATCATCCTGCATGAAAACTGCATATGAAATAGCTTTGGATACAGACCCTCCGTGTGGTCGAGCTTATTCTACAAGGCCGCAAGAAACGTCCATAGTGTTCCTCAGCGATATTTCCATATTTGATATTTGCAAAGCTGCTATGTGGTGGTCAGTACATGCAGTCACAAACCATTATGCCGTAACTGCATCTTCCAGGGCTTGGGTAGAGCGGTCCTGCTTAGCTAATCCTTGTTTAGGTAGACTCCAAACCCTGCCTCCTGGGAGAGCACTGCTTGTGAGTCACCTACATGGAATACACATCTGCATTTACTCAATAGCTACTTACTGGAACTGTTGTTCTTCAAGGTGCATACTGATGTGGATTCCATGACCCACCCTCCATCCCGGCTGCATAGGAGTCTCGTTTCTTGGCATTTGGTACAAAGGAACTGAGGGAGGGTCAAGGTAGCTAGGGGAGGGGCTCCGGCCATAAGGTACAGCACCCCCCCCCTCTAAGTGGAATACATGCAGCCCCCTATCCGACCCCCTCCCACTTCCCAACCCCCCCACCGCTCTTTGTCCCCTGACTGCCCCCTCCCAGGACCCACCACCACTAACGGCCCCCCCAGGGCCCCACCCCCTACCCAACCCTCATCCCGCTCCCTTTCCCCTGACTGCCTCAACCCCTATCCACACCCCTGCCCCCTGACAGGCCCCCTGGGACTACCATGCCTATCCGATCGCCCCCTGCCCCTCCCTTATCTACCCCTCCCACCCACTCCCCACCCCCTTACCATGCTGCTCAGAGTACCAGGACTGGCAGCCGTGCAGCGGGGCCGGCCGGTGTCTCTCACAGCACACTGCCCGGCATGAGCTCGCAGCCCCACTGCCCAGAGCACTGGCGGCACGATGAGCTGAGGCTTTGGGGGAGCAGGAATAGCAGGGGAAAGGGCCGGGGACTAGCCTCCCTGAATGGGAGCTCAAGGGCCGGGCAGGATGGTTTCACAGGACGGATGTGACCCATGGGCTGTAGTTTGCCCACCTCTGACCTAGTCTGACCTCCTGTCTAGCACAGGCCATAGAGCTGCCCCACAATAACTCCTAAAGCAGTTTTGATTCTAAAAATTTCCAGTGCTGGAGAATCTACCACGACCCTTGGGAAATTGTTCTAATGGTTAATTACTTCCACTGTTAAAAATCTTGCCTTATTTCCAGTCTGAATTTGTCTACCACCAATTTCCCATCACCACTGCCTCATCCTTCTGGCTCCTTGCTGCTTCCCCCACTGTCCAGGTCTCTTCTTCCACACCTGCACCCCAATCTCGCCCGCCACGCTCCCTCCCCATAGGTACCTGCTTTCCCCCCCAACTTGTCTGGGCTGCAGCCACCCCTCCCAGGAGGAGTGGGGGTTGGTGATTCTCTTCTAAGGGGAAGCAGAAGCAACCATCTGCTGCCTGACATGGCATCCCAGGAGGCATGCTCCCTGCCAGGGACCCATTTCCTTGATATTACAGAGGGATTGTTGAGGATCATCCAGCCCTTTGACTGCTACCCCATGCAACTCATACATGTGGGGACTAATGATACTGTAAGATCTGACCCTGAGCAGATCAGAAGTGACTCCAGGGCTCTGGGAGTGAGGGGGAAGGAGTTGGGAGCACAGGTGGTGTTGTCTTTTATACTTCCAGTCAAGGGTAGGGACCCAGGCAGAGACAGACGCATCCTAGAGGTGAATGCATGGCTGGGTGATGGTGTCATCAGGAGAGCTTCAGCTTCCTAGAGAATAGGATGGTGTTCTGGGAAGAAGGACTGCTGAGCAGAGATGACATAGTTGGCATCACAGAGACTTGGTGGGATAAGATGCATGATTGGAATATTGGTATAGAAGGGAGAAGCTTGCTCAGGAAGGTCAGGCAGGGAAAAAACGGGAGGAGGTGTTGCCTTGTATATCATAGATGTCTACACTTTGAGGTTGAGCTGGAGATAGGAGATAGACTTGTTGAAAGTCTCTGGGTAAGGCTTAAAGGGGTAAAAAGAAAAAACCCAACGGTGATGTCATGATAGGCGTCTATAAGAAGAGGTGGAGGAGGCATTTTTTAAACAACTAACAAAATCATACAAAGCTCATGACTTGGTGGTAATGGGGGACTTCAACTTGAGCAGGGGGTTGGACTAGATACCTCCTGAGGTCCCTTTCAACCCTGGCATTCCAGGATTCTATGATCCCCAGACGTCTGTTGGGAAAATAACACAGCAGAGCACAGATTATCCAACAAGTTCTTGGAATGTATTGGAGACAGTTGTTTATTTCAGAAGGTGGAGAAAGCCCCCAGTGGAGAGTTTGACAAATAAGGAGGAACTGGTTGAGAATTTGAAAGTGGAAGGCAGCTTGGGTGATAGTGATCATGAAATGGTGGAGTTCATGATTCTAAGGAATGGTAGGAGGGAAACCAGCCCAGTAAAGATAATGGATTTCAAGAAGGCAGATTTTAGCAGACTCGGGGACTTGGTAGGTAAGAACCCATGGGAAGCAAGTCTAAGGGGAAAAACAGTTCAAGAGAGCTAACAGTTTTTTAACAAGATGTTATTAAGGGCACAAGAGCAAAGTGTGGCAAGAGACCCACCCAGACGTAACCAGGAGATCTTCATAATGTGAAACTCAAAAAAGAGTTTCACAAAACATGGGAACTGGATCAAATTACGAAGGATGAATATAAACAAACAGCACAAGCATGTAGGAATAAAATTAGAACGGCCAAGGCACAAAATGAGATTAAACTAGCTAGAGACATAAAGGGTAACAAGAAAACATTCTACAAAGACATTAGAAGCAAGAGGAAGAGCAAGGACTGGCTAGGCCTCAGTGAGGGGGGTCGGAAGGAAACAATAACAGACAATGTGGAAATGGCAGAAATGCTAAACAACTTTTTTGTTTGTTTTCACCAAAACGTTTAGTAGCTATTGGATCTACTCACTTCTTTCACTTTGTTGTTTAGTCATGGTGGAGCTTTTTTGGTCCTCCTCCTCTGTTTTTTAATGTGGGGTTTACATTGAATTTGTGCCATTATTATTGTGTTTTTATCCACCTAGCTTGCAGTCGTTTCACTTTTGTGATAGTACCGTTTAAATTTCCATGTAACTAGCTTCCTCATTCTTGTTGTAGTTCCCCTTTCTGAAGTTAAATGCTACTGTAGTCGGCTTTGTTGTTTTTCCCTCCCAAGGATGTTAAATTGAATTATATTATGGTCGCTATTACCCAGTGATTCAGCTATATTCACCTCTAGGACTAGATCCTAGCATGTTCTGGAAAACGTATTCCACATAACTGACTGGACACCTCTCCTCAACATAGTGCTGAACAGATTAGGACGCTCTACTGGAGGGGAGGGAAACCAAATTCAAGAGTTGAGGACACTCCGCCCCAGCCTATTGATATATAATTCTAGAGACCGTAAGCTTGAGTGTCTCAGCTGACCGCAAGTGTCCGGATGCTACATGAAATAGAGAGAGTTGATCTGAGATGTGCAGAACCAAAGCCATAAAGACCGTTACAGATCAAAGCGAACTCTGTGGCCCACACCCTCAAATAAACTGGCATCTTGCAAAGTTTCTGGAATACCAGTGTAATATTCTGCCAACACATGGTACTGCTAAGGAAGCAGCTGGCTGCATGTTGTACCACCTGAAGTTTCCGACTGATTTTCAGGTATAGGCCCAGGTACATAAGAACATAAGAACAGTCATACTGGGTCAGACCAAAGGTCCATCTAGCCCAGCATCCTGTCTACCGACAGTGGCCAATGCCAGGTGCCCCGGAGTGAGTGAACCTAACAGGTATGATCGAGCGATCTCTCTCCTGCCATCCATCACCCCCCTCTGACAGACAGAGGCTAGGGACACCATTCATTACCCATCCCGGCTAATAGCCATTTATGGACTTAGCCTCCATGAATTTATCCAGCTCTCTTTTAAACCCTGTTATAGTCCTACCCTTCACAGCCTCCTCAGGTAAGGAGTTCCACAGGTTGACTGTGCGCTGTGTGAAGAAGAACTTCCTTTTATTTGTTTTAAACTTGCTGCACGCCAATTTCATTGAGTGGCCCCTAGTTCTTCTATTTTGGGAACAAGTAAATAACTTTTCCTTATTTACTTCCTCCACACCACTCATAATTTTATATACCTCTATCATATCCCCCCTTAGTCTCCTCTTTTCCAAGCTAAAAAGTCCTAGCCTCCTTAATCTCTCTTCATATGGGACCCGTTCCAAACCCCTAATCATTTTAGTTGCCCTTCTCTGAACCTTTTCTAGTGCCAGTATATCCTTTTTGAGATGAGGGGACCACATTTGTACGCAGTATTCAAGATGTGGGCGCACCATGGATTTGTATAAGGGCAATAAGATATTCTCCGACTTATTCTCTATCCCTTTTTTAATGATTCCTAACATCCTGTTTGCTTTTTTGACTGCCGCTGCACACTGCGTGGATGCCTTCAGAGAACTATCCACAATGACTCCCAGGTCTTTTTCCTGATTGGTTGTAGCTAAATTAGCCCCCATCATATTGTATGTATAGGTAGAGAATTACAGCAATCCAATATCCAGGCATGACTAAGCAGGATGAAGTTCTGCACCTTATTGGAAAAATCACAACTTCCTTGCCAAACATAGATGAGGAAAATCAAGTCCCCTGGACCAGAGTGGCTATGTGGACATTTGGAAGGAACAGATGCTTCCCTTCTCTTATCATAGCCCAGATCTCAGCATGACCCTTGGGAAGCTCAGAAATTCTACCCTCCAAGTCTGATAAAAGCACCACACTCATCTCATGTTGTTGGCCCTTCAGGTTGACCCTCTCACGCTATCCTCTCTCAACCTCATTACACACTGAGCAAGAGAGGTGTGAGAATGGATTGCTGTGCCATACCACACAAGAACCCCACATCAGATGAATAATCACTTACTGCTGCGCTCCTGGTTCTCCCTGTGTGAAGACTGGAGCTATGCAAGTGTCTTTGGGCGTGTTCCCAGCACTCCATGTCACTGGAGACTGCCCTCAGGTCCAGAAAGAAAAAGCAAGGACACTTTGGGCCAGATCTTGGCCCTGATGCAGCCACTTTCCACCAGTTCACCATAAAGGCAGCTTAACCAGCTACCTAAGGATTACACGGACATGGAATCCCCATGGTGATGAAAGGCCAATGTAATGAATATCACCACGTTCCCCCACTCCTCCTTCAAACAGGTGGTATGACCAGTGAAAGGCGTGTGTGTGTGTGTGGGGGGGGGGGGTGACGAGGAAGGTGCAATTCCTGCCAGACTAGCCCCTGAAAATCAGTTAGTTGGTCTTAGCTCTGAAAACTTACACAAGCTCTGATGATATCAGTATTCACACTCTGTGCTAACTACGTGCTTCATGTACCTTTTTCTTTGCACAACCTAGTCTAGTATTGTCTGTTTTTAACTGTATAAATAAAGAGAACAGTAAATAAACAGAACAAGGAGTAATGGTCTCAAGTTGCAGTGGGGGAGGTCTAGGTTGGATATTAGGAAAATCTTTTTCACTAGGAGGGTGGTGAAGCACTGGAATGGGTTCCCTAGGGAGGTGGTGGAATCTCCTTCCTTAGAGGTTTTTAAGGTCAGGCTTGACAAAGCCCTGGCTGGGATGATTTAGTTGGGATTAGTCCTGTTTTGAGCAGGGGCTTGGATAGAACCTCCTGAGGTCTCTTCCAGCCCTGATATTCTATGATTCTGTGAAAATGTTTTAGATAGATAAAAAACACATGCACTCATCTGTTGACTAAGTACTAGGAATATGGAACTCGCTCCCTCTGTGTCCCTGGAGAGCAGCTCTGAGAAGATGAGATATTAAATGCAGGAGTTGGAGGAAGAAGCACAACAGCGCTTCCTCACCCTCTAGAGTCTAAAGGAAAGTGATAGTATGCAGCCCTTAAAGCAATGGCTGCTCAGATCTGCTCTCTGTCGTGCATGCCCTCAGGAGCATACTGCCAGGCATCCAGACTGGTAACATTTAAAGGTGAGCTCACAAGGAGAGGGAAAGAGAGAGGGCAAAAGAAAGTAATCCTTCCAGGAAACAGTTTTGGGGCATGTTGTTTTCAACTCACTTTTTGGAATATAGAGAACATGCTAGATGCACCAGTCAGCTTGCAGGGTGGAGTTTTTTTAACTCATTGATTAAATTGATTAAATGCACCTGGAGTTTTAGAGGTGATTTACAGAGTGTTTCCACTGTTGCATTGAAACACCTGTTTGCTGCTGCCTGGATCAGCAGCAGCATTAGGGAAACACTCATTTTCACCCTTGGCAACTGTTATTTAAATGGAGTAGTAGACTATTTGAAAGTAGCTTTAAAGGGACACTGTCAATTCTGATTGAGCTCAACATGTAGATGATGTAAAACCCAGGCTTTTACAAGAGCAAACAAACACTGATCTCAGCATTGACATGGAATTTTAAAAAACCTCTTTTGAAATGAATAAACATTCCTCCTTTTCCTGCATCCTCACCCTCAGCAAGTGTTTGCAGCTCAAACATTTCAGCACTGAGAACAAAACCAAAATTGAGTTCATTGGTTTACATTGTATTGGCTGAGAAAACTGCACCAAATAAATGGCATAAAGCCAAGAAGTGAACTGGATTTTTAGAACCGTTTGGCTGTTAGTCCTATGTTAGTCATAGATTATTATTGGATAGAATCACACCAGCAATATACTAGAACAAACTGGTGCTCCCTCTAGACCAGGATCATCTTAACAGTACCAGATGCTTTCAGAAGAAAATGCCGAAAAATCTGCTGTTGTCAATTAATGGTATAATTTGCCATTCAGAGGAAGTTTCTTACTAACTCCAGTCAATCCATGTTTTGCTTGTACCCTGAAGCAGGATTGTTTATAGCAGGGATAGGCAACCTCTGGCACGTGTGCCAAAGGTAGCACGCGAGTTGATTTTTCAGTGGCACTCACACTGCCTGGATCCTGGCCACCAGTCTGGGGGACTCTGCATTTTAATTTAATTTTAAATGACGCTTAAACATTTTAAAAATCTTATTTACTTTACATACAACAATAGTTTAGTTATATCTTATAGACTTATAAAAAGAGACCTTCTGAAAAACGTTAAAATGTATTACCGGCACATGAAACCTTCAATGAGAGTGAATAAATGAAGACTCAGCACACCACTTCTGAAAGGTTGCTGACCCCTGGTTTATAACCTTCCTAAAAAGATGTTTTGTCCTGTCCAATGTAACTATAGATGTCTGCATTTCAATATATCTTTTTTTTTTTTAAATCCCATTCATTTTTTGGCCTGAGTTATATATTGTGGCAGTGAATTCTACAGGTTATTTATGCATAGAGTAGCATGCCATGGTTCATGCTACTCTATTAGCTTCATTAGGGCTAAATTTCCATTTTTTTAGGGCTAGCTTTTTGGCTTGAATGAGCTTGTGAACTTTAGCATGTAACCCAACTTTCATGTCTTGTCCTCCTGCTTCCTCTTCTGGTTAAGGGCATGCAGGCCCTCTGGGACTTGGTTCTAGTTGTTTAAATAGCCTCCATGCTGATGCAAAGGATTTTCATTTTCTTCACTTTTGATTTTAGAATCTTTGACTACCTTCCTCCATTTTAAAAATTCCACCTTACTAAAGTTTAATGTCCCTATACAGGTTTCTTGTAAGATTCCTCCTCTGAGGAAGCTGAGATTAATTGTACTGCACTAGAGTTAAATTCCACGAGAGCAGACTGGAGAGGAGCTGTAGTAAATATTTTCAAACCCACTGGAGCACTGGCATTCCGCACAGGGCTGAAGCCCTGAGCCCCGGTTCGCCCCGCAGGGCTGAAGACCTGAGCTCCGGCATGCCCCGTGGGGCTGGAACCCCAAATCCCAGGAAATGTTTGGGGATAATTTAAGCCCCGGTAGTCATTATTATTCAGTGGCTCTATTATAGTTATATCATTTCTCATGTTCTCTAGAACTCACTGTTCCAAGAAACAGTCATTTAAGATCCTGAGAAACTGTTCCACTTAAATCTTTTCCTGTTGTTATATTTGAACCGTTTATATGCAGACAAAGGGTAGAAAATGTGTCTCCTTAAAATGGACAGTGCACTGGAAGCAGGGGATGTTTTTCTGAAGCTCTTTAAACTTCTTGGCTGAAAGGTGCTATGAGGGCCAAAGTACGACTTGTTGTAAAGGAAACTCTTCTGTGGGGGGTTATTGCCAGCTTGGTTTGAATTTCTGATCAGTCATGTCCTCCTTCCCGCTCTCACTAGGCCCTGAAGCAGCAGCAACAGAAGCAGCAGCAGCAGCAATGCAGAGCAGGCATGCCTGTGTCTTCTAACCAGCATCTTCTACTGAAGACTGTGAAGGCAGCCAGTGACTCCACACCTGCTAAACCTGGTATGAGGCAGTGAGATCCCCAGGCTTTCTTTACTGTCGTGTCTCTCTGACTTGCCTTTCCTATTCTTTAGGGGAAGAGGGAGGGAGAGGAAGCCCCTGTTTTCCAGAGCACTCTTTGTATTTCTAAACTGTTCCTGCTTCTGTCCTATTGACTTAGTCCAGGGGTGGGCAAACTTTTTGTCCCAAGGGCCACATCGTGGTTCCAAAATTGTACGGAGGGCCGGGTAGGGAAGGCTGTGCCTCCCCAAACAGCCTGCCCCTGCCCCCATCCGACCCCACGCACTTCCCACCCCCGACTGTGCCCCTCAGAATCCCCAACCCATCCAACACCCCCTGCTCCTTGTCCCCAACTACCCCCTCCAGAGACCCTCTGCTCCTAACCCCTCCTCCCCCCCGGACTCCATCCCCTATCTAAACCTCCTGCTCCTTGTCCCCTGACCAGCCCCTTCCGAGACACCCCCCCCCCCACACACACACACACTCTAACTACCCCCCAGGATCCTATCCTCTACCTGTCCCCCCTGCTCCCTGTCCCCTGAGTGTCCCAACTCCTATCCACCCTCCACCCCGCCCCCTGAGAGGCCCCGGGACTCTCACGCCCTATACACCCCCCCACACACACACACACAACCCTTAGTAAAATGTTCCAATGGTTAATCACCCTCACTGTTAAAAATGTGTACCTTATTTCAAAACTGAATTTGTCTGGCGTCAGCTTTCATCCATTGGATCTTACTATGCTATTGTCTTGTAGACTAAAGAGCCCTTTACTATCAGAACACTTGTCTCCAGGTAGGCATTTATAGACTGTGATCAGATCTGATGGACAGACTAAACAGATGTAGCTTCTTAAGTCTCCCACTATAAAGCATGTTTTCCAGACCTTGACTCAATCAGTTAGCTGTCTGCTGAACCCTTCACAATCTCACTGCACTTTCTGAAGTGTGGACACTAGAACTGGACACTGTATTCAGTGATATCACACTAATACAGAGGTAATACCACATCCTTGCTGCTTTTCAGTATCTCCCCTTATAACATAAGAACATAAGAACGGCCATACTGGGTCAGACCAAAGGTCCATCTAGCCCAGCATCCTGTCTACCGACAGTGGCCAATGCCAGGTGCCCCAGAGTGAGTGAACCTAACAGGTATGATCGAGCGATCTCTCTCCTGCCATCCATCACCCCCCTCTGACAGACAGAGGCTAGGGACACCATTCATTACCCATCCCGGCTAATAGCCATTTATGGACTTAGCCTCCATGAATTTATCCAGCTCTCTTTTAAACCCTGTTATAGTCCTAGCCTTCACAGCCTTCTCAGGTAAGGAGTTCCACAGGTTGACTGTGCGCTGTGTGAAGAAGAACTTCCTTTTATTTGTTTTAAACCTGCTGCACGCCAATTTCATTGAATGGCCCCTAGTTCTTCTATTTTGGGAACAAGTAAATAACTTTTCCTTATTCACTTCCTCCACTCCACTCATAATTTTATATACCTCTATCATATCCCCCCTTAGTCTCCTCTTTTCCAAGCTAAAAAGTCCTAGCCTCCTTAATCTCTCTTCATATGGGACCCGTTCCAAACCCCTAATCATTTTAGTTGCCCTTCTCTGAACCTTTTCTAGTGCCAGTATATCCTTTTTGAGATGAGGAGACCACATTTGTACGCAGTATTCAAGATGTGGGCGCACCATGGATTTGTATAAGGGCAATAAGATATTCTCCGACTTATTCTCTATCCCTTTTTTAATGATTCCTAACATCCTGTTTGCTTTTTTGACTGCTGCTGCACACTGCGTGGATGCCTTCAGAGAACTATCCACAATGACTCCCAGGTCTTTTTCCTGATTGGTTGTAGCTAAATTAGCCCCCATCATATTGTATGTATAGTTGGGGTTATTTTTTCCAATGTGCATTACTTTACATTTATCCACATTAAATTTCATTTGCCATTTTGTTGCCCAATCACTTAGTTTAGTGAGATCTTTTTGAAGTTCTTCACAGTCTGCTTTGGTCCTTACTACTTTGAGCAGTTTAGTATCATCTGCAAACTTTGCCACATCACTGTTTACCCCTTCCTCCAAATCATTTATAAATAAGTTGAATAGGATCGGCCCCAGGACTGACCCTTGGGGAACACCACTAGTTACCCCTCTCCATTCTGAAAAAGTTCCATTTATCCCTACCCTTTGTTCCCTGTCTTTTAACCAGTTTTCAATCCATGAGAGGATCTTCCCTCTTATCCCATGGCAGCTTAATTTACGTAAGAGCCTTTGGTGAGGGACCTTGTCAAAGGCTTTCTGGAAATCTAAGTACACTATGTCCACCGGATCCCCCTTGTCCACATGTTTGCTGACCCCTTCAAAGAACTCTAATAGATTAGTAAGACACGATTTCCCTTTGCAGAAGCCATGTTGACTTTTGCCCAACAATTTATGCTCTTCTATGTGTCTGACAATTTTATTCTTGCAACAAGGTATGCAAGAAGGATTATTATGCAACAAGGATCACATCAGCTGTCTTAACCACAGCGTCACACTAGGAGCTCATGTACATTTGGTTATCCACTGTGACCCCTAAGTCCTTTCAGAGTCCCCACTTTCCAGTGTATTCACTTTCTATCCTGTAACTAGGCCCTATATATTTTGTTTTGAGATGTTTGTCCTTGCATTTGGCTGCATGAAAATACACATTATTCAAACAAATTCAGCTTATCAAGTGATCCACTGATCTGCTCTTTTTATTTACCACTCCACCAACTGTTGGGTCACCTGCAAATATTACCCGCAATGATTGTATATCGTTTCCCAGATAATTGCTAAAGAGATCACATAGCTTTGGGCTATGAGCAGATCTCCATGGATCTGTTCCCCCACTAGAAATATGTTTTAATTAGCATGATGTTAAGGACAAGTTTGCCTTTGTCTGCGCTAAGGGCACAATTGTGGTTAACACTGTGCTAATTAAAACGTATTAGTTAACATATTTTCCTTGATTTACACATAAATTCTCCCTTCTCAAATCAATTTCAGAAGGCCTGAATCAGGGAATCCATGTCAGGAATACCGTGTGGGAGATGGTGCATTTTGCAGCCAAAATGTTGTTGTTGTGTTTTTAAATGAAAACGGGAGGAGGGGTAGAGACAGCTTTGGTGTGAGAAGGATGCTGCTTCTGTGGGTCACACAATCCTCAGAAGCCCCAATCTGGCAATCCCTTCAACAGCATCAAAGGAGGATGTAACCAGTTACTGTGTAAGATAGTACCTTACAGCAGTAGCAATTATTACGCCCCTGTTACTGTCCCTCTGATCACTCTTTACTGTTTCCCTGACCCTCCACTCAGATGGTTACTTCTACTCCCCTAAGCTTTGTGTTGAGAACGGCTTCATCTACATGACAGAGTGTCTCTGGCATAGCTGTGGCATCTGCAAGTGAGAGCAAATCACACCCCCTAAGCAGCATAGCTGCGCTGGCAGAAACCTGGGCATAGATGCAACAAAGCCGACAGAAAGTGCTTCTCTTGGCAAAGCTGTACCCATCCAGGGAGTTGATGTTCCTATGCCAGCAGAACACTCTCAGATGACTTATCCTGTGTCTCATTAGAGGACTCTGCTGCCATTGCTATTCTGGTGTAGCTAGACTGCTAAGCCATTTATAACAGTGGTCGGTAACCTGTGGCCCGCCAGGGTAATCCACTGACGGGCTGCAAGACAGTTTGTTTACATTGACCAGCCGCCCACAGCTCTCAGTGGCTGCGGTGATGCAGTGTGGACAAGAGAGGAGCACACATGATATAAGCTGTGTAGATGGGCCGGGGGGAAGCCCAATATTGCACACCTTTGAATGGGGTTCCAAATGTTTGGTTCCCAAGCACAATATTAATTAATGACTGTATTATTTATCAATACTTTGATTAATTAATGTTTGTACAGTGCTTTGACGTCAAAGTGCTAAGCATTATTATTCATTCTTTACTGTCATTATTTATTAATGTCATACAGAGGGTGTAACATTTTGTATCAGCCTGGGGTGAACAAATAATCCTACCAGCGATGGAAAATGGCCCTTCATAAAGGTGCAAGGACTTAACATTCCCCTTTAGGGATTCATCTTTCATGAGACCAGCTGAACTCTAACTTTATCTTGTGACACAAGTTATCAATACATGTCATATACAAGAACACCACACACAAAAATACTAGGACATGTTACATTGCAGCAATGCCATTGTGTTAGCACTGAACCTGGAGCTGTCTTTATACTGTCTATCTAGTAGCTTCACATACACAAAAAGGGGAGAGAAAAAATTTAGGTCAGTGCAACATCAGATACTTTTGCTCCCAAATCAAAAGCTAAATCCAGTCTTTGCAAAAGTGACTTATCTGGTGCAGCCTGTAACCAGTGTAATAGGATGAACCATTAACTACAGAAAGAAGGTCAGAGTGGGCAGTTATGGAATCTGAATAACTTTCTGCTCTCAGACCTGCCTGGTGATCTGACTCCATGGGAGTTCCATGCTGAACCTGGGAGTTCGGCTTGGCCGTGTAGAATTAAGGAGAATTTTGATGTTTGGCTCTCTTGTTTCTGCTTATCTGTGAAAGTTTGTTTATTCCCTCTTTTCAATTGACCCTAAGAGAATAAAAACCAAAACCAGCTGAGGCTGTCTTGGCTAACTGTTTAATTGCTGCTGGAACGTCCTATGTAACATCTGTTCAGATGAATGCAAGCTTCAGGCTAGGCTTCATATTTCCAGCTGCAAGGAACAAGCATGTCTGCCAGATGTATGTTGTGTGTTGTTTAATAATGAAATAATTGCCAGGGTTGGCATTCAGGAGGTCCAAAGCCAGCTTTGATGTCAAGACCCTGTTGGGAGGAAGAAGGGAAGGAAATCAACCTCTTCTTGGTTGTTTTCGAAGCATTTCTTGCATGTACTGCTCTGTGCATACATGGGAGCTATAGAGGAGGCTTGCAGGAGGAAATGCCAGGGGAAGGGGGTGCCTCTGGCCACTCCTAGATAGAAGAGGGAAGGCCTGAGAAGGGAACTACAGCTAGTTTGCATGGAAAATCTTGTGTATTTTATGTTGAAGTGTAGGAATGGGTGTGATGGGTGCATAAAACCTTCCACACAAGCTGGTGGGAGCCCAGTGCCATTTCAAACTCTTCACAACAATTTCCTTGCTCACCAGTTTAAACCTGAATGGCTCTCTGGCTCCTCGGCTTGAGCTTTCTTCTCAGAGCTCCCTTCTACCCTGCTCTTAAGACCCCATCCTGGCCCGTTTCATGTCCTCAGGGATGGAGTGTCTCTTACAGCCAGCTTCTGGCAGCGGGCTGGGAGATGAGAGGGCCTGACCTTGCCACATAATTCTGAGGTGGTGCAGCATAATTTTGGTCTAATCTGCGAAGTGGTCCACACCCATATTACAGAACACTTTCAATCTTCAAAGCATTGCATAGCCTGCCGAATTCCTCTCCGTGCTTTAGGTTTACACCCTCCTAATAATTGCAGACAATTAGCATGTTCCCTTTGGTCATTTCTTAGCCAGTCAGATATACTGAGCTATTTCCCTGCAGCTCCCTTTATCATTTTTGTTATTTTTCTCTGGATTCCCTTCATTTTGGGTGATGCATTATGTTCGTGAGGTCTCCTGAATCCAGCTTTCCACTCCTGACCTCTAACTCACCAGCGCTGTGCAGGGTGTGAGTGAAAAAAACAGGCAACAAACATCCAGTAAAGTTGTGACTGAGGCCATCAAACTGATTCACCTGAGACCTAGAAGTAGCTCTCTCCCTTGCCCTTTGGTCTTACTAGACTCTCAGTATTTCTGGGTCAGAGCTTTGGGTGCTTTTATAAAATTCCCAGTACAATGGGGTATGATCCTGCTGGGAGCATGTGGGTGTTACTGTGACATAAGTGATTAGTAACAATGTTCACTCACTCTGTGATTTAACCCTGTGTACTCCTGAGTTCCTCTTCTAATGCTGAGGGACGGGAGCACGTTTGGCTATGTGGAGTGTAGGACTGTTACTGCATATTCATCTAAGGCCATGGGAAAACACCTGCTAATGTTCTTAATTCAGCTTATTGAGGAAGAGAAGGGAGAAAGAACATGAACTTCTAGAAGAGCAGGAATCTTTTTCTGTGAGCAGAAAGGAATGTTATTGCTGTAGAAAGAGGAATGTTGAAAAACGGAGAGCAGCACAAATGATCGGGGAGTAGGAGGGACTGATTTATGAGGAGATTTTAAGAGTGAAATCTGACTAACCTGGCTGAGCAATGACTTGAGGGGGCTTAAAGACACGATCATAATCTGAAGTACATGAAGGGCGTAACCACTAAGGAGGGTGAAGAATTATTGGGGGTGGCCTAAAGAAGCGCCATGAGGAATAATGGGTTGAAATGAAGAAAGGGAGAATGTATGCTGAGTATCGTGAAATATTGCCCAGCAATGAGCTCCATCAGACAGTAGAGCAGCCTTTGAAAGGAAGTTCTCATAGTCCCATCACTGGATTGGAAAATGCATGAAGAATAAACTGTCTGCATTGACAGGGAATAGATTTAGATAATCCGGGAGAGTGTTTTCCATCTCTATAGTCTGTGATGATTTGATAGCTCCTGATAAGATCAGAAGGCCCTGCTGCTGCTTAGAGAAGGCTGGAAAATCAGTGCAAGGAGAGGAGAAGAATGTAAGGGCTTCTCTACTCTTACAGCACTCAGCAGCACAACTGCAGTGAAGATACTATCTATGCAGATGGAAGAGCTTCTCCCATCGGCATTGGTATCTGTCCCGCCAACACAGCACTGTCTACACCAGGAGTTAGGTTGGTATACCTGTGCTACACAGGGCTCAGTGTCCATCCTGTAGAACTTCTTATCCTGGCACTGCTGTAAATGAGGGTACCGATACTAAAGAATGCTCTATTACACCCATGCAGACAAATGTCTTGTGTAACTCTTTGTTATTTTTAGATCCCCAATGTTAAAATGTTTCCGTTTCCTGTACAGCTTGGGAAGGAAGGCAGTCAGATGGACAGTCAAGCAGCCCTCAGAACTCCACCTCCAGCTCCTCCCCCTCTGTTAAGGCTGATAACTCCCTGCCAGGCTTGGGGAAGAAACCATTCCAGAGATCTGACAGGCTCCATGCAAGTAAGATACTTATTTTCCTGCACAAAGAGGGTTTAGTTGTTCTGATGCCAGGAAAATTAAGTAAAAGCTGCAGCTAGTTCCAGGGTTGGAGCAGTTTCTGGCCAATCCTGGAAGCCACTCCTGCTCTTCAGCGTGAATTAGGGAAAATAAAACCACCCCCCAACTCAGAAACGCAATACAGTAAAACCTCCATTTAACGGACTAATTTGGGCGAGGGGTGTCCGTTAAATCAAAAAGTCCGTTATTTAATAATAATAAATAAAAAAGAGCTGTCAGAGCAGCAGCCCACCCGCCACAGGGTCGGGGCGACAGCTCCGCAGCCCGCCTGCTGCCTGGACCCGGGCGGGAGCCGGCAGCCAGCCTGCCCGCTGCTGTGACCCGGGCGGCAGCCGGGAGCCGGCAGCCAGCCCGCCAGAAATGGATCAGGAATGCATCAGACTTGCTCAGAAATTTTGACCGTTGCATCCAAAGTCCGTTAAATCGAGGTCCGTTAAATCGAGGGTTTACTGTACACACAAACATGTCCATGCCTAGCTCTTCTCATCAGGAAGCTTTGCCAGCTCCTGTGTTCACAATCCTCTGTGCAACAGAGGCAGAAAAGGACTTGCATTATTTAGCAGCCTTTTTCTTCTAGCACTTAAGGTGTTTCTGTTACCTTAGAAAAGAAATAAAAAGAAACCTTCAAGCCCAAGAGTGTGACTTGGGTTCCTGCCAGGTTTTTAAAGGTGCGTGTTTCTCAATTCCCCTTTGTTGCTTGTGGTTTGTTTTAGAGCTGCTTGGAATTTAAATGAAATCTCACTCTTGTAGGCCAGGGGAGTAGGGGGAATCCGTGTGCTCAGCCCCATCACCCCTCAGTTCACATGGGCCAAAAGGTCCATCCGTTGGTAACAGGCTTTGGTGGATTTGATTGAATTAGTGACCTGGGAGTGAAAGGTTCCATCCATATCCCATTAATGGTCCTCTGCGATTTCTCTGTGTCCCCTTAAGCTCTTGCATTGTGGCGACCCCACTTTGAGCCTTGCAGATCTGGGGATATCTGCTGTATAGCAGCAGACTATATATGCAGATACACATTTTGTATCTGCACAGGGCTCTCCCCGTCCATGCTGCCTTGTCAGTCACTCGAGCATTACCACTCACACACAGGAGGGGGCAGCCCTGCTCCCTGGGTGCGGGTGCCCCATCACACAAATCACCATCCTCGTTGGCCCTAGTTGGCCCCTTTCTTTGCCTCAGCCTGGATACCCATGACGGACATGGTTGCCATGGGGACTGAAGCACTCCAGATCAAGGCTGAGATCTGTTGGTGGGCCCATGTGAGGGAAAATTGCTTTGCTGTACCTGTCCTGGGCATAAGTACCCAGCATACCCAGAGCCACTGCACCATCCCAGCACTAAAATTCACTTCATTTAAAATTGGAGCTAAAAAAGACTAAGGCATTTCTTGTTTGTGGCCAAGCTTCTTGGGTATGTGCGTGTACCAGCGCGTTGCCAGCAAGAGGGGTGCAGCACACAGCTGGAGAGAGCTGCTCTGTATTCCAGACCCAACTCCATCTGCAGGGCAGGGAAATAGCACAAACCAAACAGACAGCAAAATCTACAGAGGACTTTTCTAAATGACCTCGGAGTGTGCGAGTCACCTGTCCCAAATGAAACAAACATCCGTGGGAGTTGTGCTGTGGGGAGCGATTACCTTAAAACCATCATCTCCATGCTCTGGGACAACATGTTATGACAGTCTTCATTAGGCTTTTTATTAAGGATGCATTTTTAACTGACATTCACAGAACATAATGGCATTTTGCCAGCAAAGTGTAGCTGACAAGTGCAAAGGAAAGCGCATACACTCTCCGGTCAAGCTGTTTCTGAAATTAGGGTGCTCATGTGAGACTTTCTGTAGTTTGGGGATTGATGCTAGAACTTCAGGACTAGTGGTTAAAACATTTATCATGTGGGAAAAGGGAAGAAGAGAAACTCTTTTCATTCTTACTGTTTTGTTTAGCATTGCGGTCTCAACACAAGCAGAGCTGGCTGCATAAACTGTGTACGTGAGACTTTTTTTTTTTCTAAATCACTTCTGCTTTTGCTGAGTACAAAATACAAATGAACCAGCAAAAAATCCAAAGGAAGAAGCTGTCCCTGGCCACAGGATTGAAATAGATTAAAGTACACTTGCTAAAAAAAATCCTCCGGAGAGAGACTCCTTCTCCAGCACAGGGGAGGTTCTGCTATCTCGTTACCATGGATACCCAGGAATCCTGGCAAAGTTAGGCAAACCCAGACAAAGCAGAATATTCGGGTTAATGTTTTCCTTTTGAAATGAGAGACCTTCATAGCCCCAAGAATCCCCACTGTATGTTTTGAATCATCCCATCACACTCTAACACCCATGATTCCATGTAATGCTAATCCTTATGACACAAGGGTGCCTGTTCATCCGCTCTGCTCCTGACTTAGCCAGGGATCTTATTGCTCACTCCCTTCCAGGACTGGAAAATGAGCCATCAAAACAGCATTATTAATGTCTTCATGTAACCATGAGCTAGTGAAGAGCAGCTCTGGGGAAGGGGAGCACTTATTCTTGCCTCAGATGATGTGTTACACCAGGGGTCTCAAACATGCGGCCCGGGGGCCGCATGTGGCCCGCGAAGCCCTTCCCTGCGGCCCACCAGGCTTCCTGTCCCCCCCCCCCAATAGCAGTTTGCGGGAGGGAGGGGCCAGAAGCAGAGGCTTCTCTGCTGCCTGGCTGGGCTGTGCGTGTTTCTAGCTCTGGACTTCCTATATTGCTCTTGCTTTGTTTGCCAAACAGCTGTTGGTGGTGCCTAGTGCTTTCTAGGAGGGAATGGGGAGCTGCGTGCTCAGAGGAGGAGGTGGGGCAGGGGTGGGACCTCTTGGAAGGGGTGGAGTGGGGGCGGAGCCGGGGCAACAAGGGCAGGGTGTGTGTCAGTGGTGCAGCCCTCGGGCCAGTGCACTAGTCCTCATGGAAGGGGTGGAGTGGGGGCAGAGCCGGGGCAGCGAGGGTGTGTGTGTGTGTGTGTGTCAGTGGTGCGGCCCTCGGGCCAGTGCACTAGTCCTCATGGAAGGGGTGGAGTGGGGGCACAGCCGGGGCAGCAAGGGTATGTGTGTGTGTCAGTGGTGCGGCCCTCGGGCCAGTGCACTAGTCCTCATGCGGCCCTCATGGTCATTTGAGTTTGAGACCCCTGTGTTACACAGACCTCTGTGGTTCTTTACAGGGCAGCTGAAGAGGACGAAATGTGCTGAAATTGATGTGGAAACACCTGACTCCATCTTAGTGAACACAAATCTGCGGGCGCTGATCAACAAGCACACATTCTCTGTCTTACCCACAGACTGCCAGCAACGGCTACTGCTGCTGCTCCCAGAGGTGGACAGGCAGGTACGCCACATATTCTGTTGTCGAGAGGAGCTCTTTCCAGGTAACAACATGCAGAAACCAGGGATTGTTGGCTTCATAAACAGCAATTGCCAATTCACTGAGATAAGGGCAATCAAATCTCAAGATTCAGAACATAAACTGATGCTTGCTGGAAACTGGGGATGGCATTTTCTTCACCCACATACAACACTATTTGGAAAAAACATGAGTGTTGTTTTCAGGGAAGCGTTGGGTATTGATGGATACCAGAGTTGACGGGCCTCTAGTTTTATCCAGTTTAGTGTATCCTACATTTCTAATAGGATTGAGATCAGTGGATTCTGCTGTAATGGAGTGGACATGTTAGGTGCAGGGAATGTTGAATGCCAGCCTTTTTTTCAAAATCTTTACAATGCAGTCTTATCCCCATAGCTTTTGCGCAGAGATGCCTTACTAGATCGTCTCTAAAACAATTGTTATACTTTAGCCCAGTCCCCTCATGGTTTCTGGATGTCTCAATAGCTGTCGTATTAGCACCAGTATATACTGGGTTTGATGGAATCTAGCCTTGCATAGATGCACAATGTTTACATGAAGAGAGATGGTGTTAATGAATTATTTGTTAACACAGAAGAAGATGCTGCCCTTACTACACAAAGTCTCTGTTCTAAATTGGAACACAGAACACACAAGTTAGAGCTATAGAACATGTGGTGCAGATTTCACATGTTTTGTGGATTACCAATGAAAGAATTCTGTGTTTTAAGAAGGGATCTGAAAAAGTGAGGAGGATAATTCAATGCATAAGAAGAGGGAGGCAGGCCCGTAACTATGGAGCAGCAGGTTAAGTAACAAATTATGAAGCTGAGTGGGAGATGGATACAAAGAAGGCATAAAGGAAGGTGGTTTAGCAGGTCCATAGGCAGTTGGAGGAGTAGATGAAAACGAAAGCTGCGGTATAAACACGGGAAAAGTTCCACAGGTGATGGTGAAGATGAATATTATTAGTACATATTTTTTGATGGCAGCATGTAGAGACCTGAACCCCATCTTGCTAGCTACTTTATAAACAAATAACAAAAAGCTTGAACTGACGCACAGTGGAGAGACATGGTCTGAGAAGCATAGACCCATGACTCAGGAATGGATAAAGGTTTTGTTGCAGAATGGAGAGGAAAGAAGGGATTTTAGAGCTGTAGAGCATGAGTTCTCAACATTTTTCATACTGAGGCCCCCATTCCCATTCCAGGATGTTAGGGGGCTTTTACTTGCTACAGTGTTTCCCAGGTGCTACTTTCAGATTGTAAGAGGACATCCTTCACACTAATTTTTCATTTAATCTCTCCCCCGTTCAAAGCCCTGTGTTAGACCAACTCATCTTTTCAGATGGGGAGACTTGGCCACAGCTCTGTTAGGATCTTGCCTCTGCTAAATGGAGTATTTGGGGAGAAATCTGAGATGTTTGTTAGCCTGGGAACCTCAGGATACAAATATAGCCTATATTGCACCGCGGCCATTAGAACACTGACCCAACCCTTGTTTTTGTTTAAATGTAGTTACACTCTGTCACTTCTCCTCACACTTACTGGCTATATCAGGGCTGCATGTGAGTATGTTATACCAATAAAATAAAAACCAGCAGATCCTATTAAAGGGAATAAGGCAAAATGCCACTTTTATTGTGAAGAGAGAGAGAATCAGAGTAAACAATCAGTTACAGCTATAACATCTCATTCACTCGCACACACAAGTGCAAAGTTGTTATAGTTACCAGCCTAGGAGTTGCTTGTGTCAAGTTACTGGCCAGATGGCCTGGACACAAGGAGGGAAGGAGCCTTGTAAGGTGCGCCTCTGATGCTCCTGGAAGTTGGTTTGCAGAATCAGACCCAAAGTCCTCAGTTTTCAGGGTCTGTTTTTGTAGGGATTTATCCTCCTAGGAGTTTATAGGGTTTGCTACATCGTGCTGTTCTTGTGTTTGAAGTGATAATCAATCACTGTTTTCACATTGGAGGTGATAGTCAATCATGCAGATGGCACAGCAATGACAAAATGACAGTATGTTGTTATCTCGTTCTTCAGTTCTTTGGCCCTCCTGTCCTTGAGGCAAGTATTCCCTCAGGGTTATCGGGCTATCTCGTCCACTGTATTCTTCAGCCAAACAGTCTTATTTTAAGGCTGGCACCTCAACCTTTTATCTTTCATTCCTCATGCAATCATACATACATACATACAATCACACTCCAACATATATCCCATCACATCTACATTTTATCACCTACCCATCCTTTAACATAACCATTCTAAAATCAGTGGGACATGGCAGTCTTCAATAAGTGTATTTGTCCCACTTGTTATATCTAAAAGGAAATGAACAAGATAAGCATAGAAGAGTGAGGGGTTCAAACATCTTATTCCAGAGTTCAGGAAAACAAAGTTGTACCAGCCTTAGAAGACAGCCGTTATCTTGTTATTTTTAGAACAAACTCTGTGTCTGAATGTTATTCTGCAGTTAGCACAAACTTTGCAAACTGGCAGGCCTGTTTCAATTAGCACAAACTCAGCAGGCTGAGAGACATATTTCTTTCTAATGGTCAGGGCAAATCCAGGGTCTGTTCTGGAATCATTCTTTCACATTTTCCACAACATAAATATATTAATTATTACTCGTAACCCAACAAGTACATGCACACATTCTGGAGTCTGCTTTATAATGAACGCAGTGCTAACTAGAAGTTGTTCTTTCGGATTTGGGAGGAACTGTAACTTTCTGAATTGCCTCCCAAATTCTGGTCTAAAATCAGTGCTCTCTAGGGACTTGTAAGACCACAGCTGGGCTGATAAATATCCAGAAGATCTGTTTTAAGAACTTAAGAGTGACCAGACTTCTTCTTAGTGTATGTGCCTCAGGTGGCATGTGATCAGGATTCATCACGGAATTTGGTCCACTGGTTCAATCATTAGCTTACATGGCCCAGGCTGGGTACTGACAGGGAGCGTGAAATGAACGCAGATTCATGCCCCCCCCCCCCCCCCCCAATGACCACACTGGACTAGACCAGTGGCCCATCTAGTCTAGTATCCTATCTTCTGACAGTTGGAGGTGCCAGATGCTTCAGAGGGAATGAATGAAACAGGGCAATTTGTCGAGTGATCTCCATGTCATCTAGTCCCAACATCTGGCAATCAGAGGTTTAGGGGCATCTAGAGCATGGGGTAGTGTCTCTGACCATTTTGGCTAGTAGCCAGCAATGGACTTATCGTCCATGAATTTATCTAATTCTTTTTTTAATCCAGTTATACTTTTGGCTTTCACAACATCCCCTGGCAATGAGTTTTTAATTTGTCCTCATAAGGAATCTGTTCCTTCTTCTTCAAATACTGTCTCTCTGGATGCTCTACTTCGGGTGTTGGTGTGTCCTGGCACCGTCAATCGGAGGTTTACGGTAGCAGTGTCTGCGTGGGTCACACATGCACAGTAGGCATCTTGTGGTGCCGTTCGTGCCAAATCTAGCATGCATATGATCTGAGTCCTCCAGTTCTTTCTCAACTGTCCTCCACAGAAGACTGAGCTCGGAGCTGTGTTAGTTACTCTTGCCAAACCTTTAGAAATAGAAGTTTAAGTAGTTAGTTAATCTTTTAAAAGGTATAGTTAGTGTTAGTTTTAGTAAAACAAATGAAAAAAAGGTTTACTTTCCTGGTTCACCCTCGCCGTAGTTTCCCTGCAGTTAACTGTCAGAGGTGCCGGGCTCCCCAGGCTTTAAGCAGTGTGGCTCTTGCTGCAAAGCAATGTCCATTTTGTCTGGACACTATGTGTGTCTGTCTCAAGGCGGTCATATCCCACAAAACTGCGCTCAGTGCAGTAATCTGAAAATGAAAGCCCGGCGTGACTGAGATCTCCGCTTGAAAATGATACCAAAGAAGAAATCCCTGCAACCAGAGCCAGACCAACGAACCTCCTTTCCAGACACACCCCCTGCAGGGGAAGGAAACATGCCTTCCTCTACAAGACCGATGAAAAGGGTACAGACGTCTCCTCAGAGAGCACTGCAAAAACATAGGCAGTCTCCTGCCAGGTCGCTACCCCGATGCTGACACATGCTTGGATGAGCACCTATGACTCTTCGGACACCTCTGGCACTGCCAAGTCCCAAGCGACGGAGATGGAGTCAAGACACAGATTGTAACATGTCTCCTCCATGACATCGAATTCACCCGTAAGGGACTCGGTACTGAGTGTCTCCTCAGGCACCAAGCCTCCATCCCCAATACTGAAATAGCACTCAGCACTAGTTGAGAAAAGCAAATCAGCTCCGACCTTGCCGACTAAACCAACACAACATCTGATGCACTGGCATTGGCGCCAACAAGAGCACCCCTATCAGCACCGATGGTATCAACATCAAAACAGCCACAGAATCTACAGAGAGATTTGGCTGTCTTGTCGATATCACAGTCCCCACTACTCGGTACCGAGGGCTCTTCTATAAGTTATAGAGAAGATCCCCATACTTCTCATGATGCAGTACTAGAAGAAGATAATGAGGTGCGGGAACCATGCACTTTCTTGACGCACCACTCATCACCAACAGAATAATCATCCTGGAGCCAGATGGGGCCCAAATACCCTAAAAACCACTGTACAGACCACTGTGGATGTATTCACCAATGGTCTTCCCAATCTGATGGGCACATTGCGAACCCATGGCAACTTACTGGGGCCTCCATTCCAGGCCAATCCTCTGGCATACCTAACGAACTCCAAACCGAGGTCGAGGACCTACCTTTCCACCGAGAGAAGCTATTTTCAACCAAGACGGATGAGGTGCTCCACTTGATGAAAGATTCTCAAGCTACTTTGGGGATCTACATTCCACTTCTGAAAAGACCACCATACCAGCCTTATCAGAGGAACAAGGATTCCTCTTCCAAACAACAGCAATAGAGGCAATACTAGAATCAAAGACAACACCAATGATGGAGCGATGGAGAGCACCTCAATCTCAACCATCAACTTCTCAAGGGCTGCGCCCAAACAACAAATTTGAAGTTTTGGTCGAGGGTCTGAGCAATGTCCCTCACCAGGCATCACTTATACCCAATCTATCCCCACAGTTGGTCATGGCCTTCGCCCATTCTGGGTGTCAATAACCATGGACCAATGAGGGTTAGAGATTGTATGATCGGGATATACCATTCCCTTTCCCTGCCAACCACCTATCCTATCCTCCTCCCTATCTCTCCTCAGGGGCCCTTCTCATGAGCACCAGTTATGACAAGAAGTCAATCCTCTTCTACAACTAGGTACTGTGGAACTAGTGTCTTAGCAATACAAGGGGAAGAGGTTTTACTTCCACTGCTTCTTGAATTCTTGAAGAAGAATAGGGGATGAAGACCTCAGGAAGCTCAACAAATTCATACTCTCTCAAAAGTTCAAGATAGTCACACTGGCTATAGTACTGCAAAAGGAGGACTGGTTTTCAGCCCTTGACCTCCAAGATGCTTATTTTCTTATTACCATACACCCCACTCACAGGAAATTCCTGCATTTCACAGTAGGCACAAATATTTCCAGTACAGAGTACTACCATTCTGCCTATACACCGCACCAAGAGTTTTCTCCAAAACTGTAGTGGTAGTAGTGGCATATCTATGCAAACAGGGAATAATGATCTTTCCTTACCCAGATGATTGCCTTCTCGAAAGCCCAACACAGCAAGAAGCACTGGGCACAGTCCAAATGACAATCACACTATTCAGGGATCTAGGATTACCGATAACGAACGAAAATCCACTCTAATCACCATCCAACAACTGGACTTCATCGAGGGACATCTTGATGCTATAAGAGCCAATGCATCCCTGCCCTTGAAGAGATTCGCAACTCTGACAATCCTTACCTCAGAGGTAAGTGTCAGCCCCCAAATATTGTCTCGGATTGTCCTGCAACTGCTAGGACACATGGCAGCCACAACATTCGTGATACGACATGCAAGACTACATATAAGCTGCCTACAGGGCTGGTTGAGTTTGGCATATATATCCAGCAAGCACAGCCTCACAAATGACTTACAGTACCACCCCATATCCTGGCCTCTACACTGGTGGACAAGACCAGAATATGTATGCATGGATATCCCATTCCAACAGGAACCCCCATCAATAGTAATCACGACTGACACCTCGCTGATAGGCTGAGGTACCCACATGTGTGAGCGCATGGTCCAAGGCAATGGTCTCTTGTGGAGACTCAGTTAAACATCAACCTACTTGAGCTATGCATGGTCTGTAACACTTGCAAACACTTCCTACCTCACATAAAGAATTAATCAATTTGCATAATGGCAGTCAACATCACCTGCATATTTTACATCAGTCTCCCATGGGGCGCTCGATCTCACTCGCTCTGCATCGAAACCATGAAACTGTGGAACTGGTGAATACATCACAACATAACCATTTTGGCCTTCTATTTTCCCAGCTGTCAGAACGCTACATTGGACATGCTAAACAAGTACTTCTCTCGAGACCACGAGTAAGAAATGAGCAAAGAAGTCCTGCTATCCATATTCTGCCGGTGGGGCACTCCCCTCATTGACTCGTTCGCTTCCCCAGTGAACCACAAATTCACAATGTTCTGCACGAGAGCATGAATGGGACCATGATCACCAAGGAATGCCTTCCTTATCACACGGGATGCACAACTCATGTATGCGTTCCCACCGATTCCCCTAATATTGCACATGATACACAAGATACATCTAGGCAGGGCCAAAATCATCCTCATAGTCCTGAGGTGGCCCGGGCAAGCATTGTACCCTTATCTGATCTCTCTTGCCATCCAAACCTGTCGTCTCAGAACAATGGTCACACTCTTCACCCGAATCTGGAGAACCCCCACCTTCAAGCATGGTTCCATCATGGCGAACTAGCCTGCTCGGAACAAGTTCAACAATGTATTGCTGAACGGCAGGAAAGTGACCATACGTAATACTTACCTTCAAAAGTGGAAGAAATTTCCTCCTGGTGTCAAGAAAAATATTTGACTGCCTCCACAACACCACTACCATTAGTGTTGGAATACCCACTGGAACTGAAATGCTCAGGTTTAGCAAAGAGCTCAGTCAAAGTCCATCTCGTAGCCATCAGAGCATTCCATCATGAGATTGACAGGATCCCCATCTTCATGCACCCCGCTACTAAACGCTTCCTCGCAGGTCTCCACAACATTTACTCAGAGGTTCACCAGCCTCCTCTGGCCTGGGATCTCAATCTGCTATTGAAATGCCTCGCCAGACCACCATTTGGACCCATAGCCACCTGTCCCCTCCTACTTTCGTCCACGAAAGTGTCCTTTCTGGTCATTTTTACTTCTGCCAGACAGGTGAGTGAGATGGGGCTCTCATGGCCAATCGTCCTACAAAATATTCTTCAAAGACAAGGTCACACTACGATCACACCCAAAATTTCTACTGAAAGTAACATCACCCTTTCATATGAACCAACCAATCCATCTTCCCACGTTCTATCCCAAGCCTCAGAGACTCCAGTCAGGACTATCGTGATTACTAGTTTACTATAATAAAATGCCCAAGGTACAGTGTCACAACTTTGTTTGTTAGTAAACTTGCTTTATCTTCCTTCAAATGGGAACTGTAAGCCCTTTTGGTTACACCTTGGGAAAACTGTCTAGTTTCACTATAACCTCAGAAAGCTCCTCTGCTAAAATGCTATATTAACTTCCTCCAGCAAGATTTATAATCAATATCCCTCTGACTTCGAGAGTAACATATTAGCAGGTCTTTTCTTCCTCCAAAAGCACACCACCACTGGGACTACATAGGGGAATACCCTTTAC